>ML685911.1:838027-899499 GCA_007922175.1 Pelusios castaneus | reverse complement strand
ACACACACACACACACACACACACACACACACACACACACACACACACATATTCCAGTGTGGACAACTGGATGCAGAAAATGTGCCTCACAATTGGAGAACATGGGTGGCCCCATGGAACCCCAAAGGTTTGTCAATGCTGGAAAGTTATTTTGGACTAGGATGGGATGTGAATTTAGAAACACATAATAACTGTTCAAGAATAAAAATGGCCACACAGGGAACTACTGCAGGTAAATTTCCCTGCACAGAAAGCCCTAAGCAGGAGGCAAGACAGATGTGGAAAAAATATGAGTAAACCATCATAAGTAGTTGAAAGCATTCAGTGACCACGGGCTTCACAGAAACAAGATCAATGCCTCAGGCATTTGCACTACAGAATGGGGACAATGATCTATTTCACATGGAAAACCAGAAGCACCCAGCGATTAAGAAGAGAAGTTAATACACATGGCATTTCGAGGATTGCAAAACTGATCAGCTTCCAGGCTAACTAGACGAAACACTCAGAAATTTAATTAAAGGACATGACATTGCCTGAATTTCTTGAAAGTGATCTGATTCATGCCACGTTTTGGGTCTCTTGCGTAGCCACATCTGCTGCTCTGTTTGAATTGACACTGACACCAAAGTCTCATTCACTAATTAGTTAGCTCTCACACTCACCCACCCACCCACCCACCCTCACCCACAGAGGAATGGAACATAATGGGGACACAGAGGTTTTCCCCAACTACCTTTTAGCAGAGCCATTCCAAGATGGATTCGAAAGAAGCTGCAGCACATTACCTCTTTAGCAGCGGCTTTCTCCTGGGTGAAGCTATTGACAAGCAACACTGGGTACCAAATGCTCAGGACTACAAGGCAGAGGATAAGAGGGACATCTGATAGCAGGGAATAATACCTGTAAATCTGGGAGAAGGACACAGGTAGTAAGCATGGTTCTCATGCCTGTCTGCAGGTCACAGTAAGTGAAATACTGCGTCTTCCCCCGCCTATTGCCTCTTCCATCCACAGAGCTCAGACTCACAACCCCGGTTCTTTGTGTGCTTCCAGATGCCCATAATACAGCAGCAGTCATCTGCTTTGGGCTAGAAGGTTGCCAGGTCTGTCCTGCTCCAACGTGGCCACGCTAGTTATTCCACCTTGGTCTTCTTCAAGCAGAACCTGACCTGTGGTTTCACTTCACTGTAAGGGTCTCCCAGTTCTGAGTGCCAGCCGTTCATCCCCACTCCCTTTCCACTCACCTGGGATGTTGTTAGCAGCTGATATGACCAGGAAAGCAAAGGTAATGCACATGTTATGCAGCTCATTTGCTTTTACCTTGGGTGACTGAGGGCAGTCCACTTTTTGCCAGATACAGACCACACAGTGGCACCAGGAGAGCAAGCAGCCTATGAAGTACCCAGCTTGGTGTCTGCTCATGGCACATGCAATTAAAGGATAGTAGAAGGCAGGGTAATAGAGCAGAGCCATGATCTTCCAGTACTCTAGACAAGGGGGTGGGGAGGGATAGAAAAAAACAAACAAACAAAAAAACAAGAATTGCAGTGCTCAGTAAAAGGGCGCCCAGGCAAAGCAATGCACTTGAGCTGCATGTTGGGGTAAGAGGAAACACTAAACTGGAGCCCGGAAATCCAGTCCATGCTAGCAGCTAGTACTGCTCTTCACCCATTGGCCACCATCACATGAGGCATCCTCAGCCTGGCACAGCAAGATGTTCATTAGGTGAGACCTTGAGGCTGTGACTTCTGTTTAGTGGCCAGGCTGCCTTTGCTTTGGCATGTCAAGCTCAGCTGTTTTAGACCAAGGTGCTCCCCCTCCAGCCCAGCTGTTTCAGTTCAGAGGAATTCAGCATCAGCAGCTCCTATTGGCATCACCTGAGGCTCTGGCTGCCCAGCGCCTCTGCATCTGGCCCAGCATTACTAACACAAGCGATGGAATGGCAGGGCCAGACGGAGCACGAGGCTGCTCCACAAGGCTGGCCCCAGTTACGACAGCCCTGGTTTTCCCACCTTAGCCCCTCCCCACCCTGCTGGAGTTGCAGTGCCTCCCCCGAAGCCCTAGGTTGTAAAATGGTCCATCGTTAGCACTTATGCAGGTCCTCTGGAAATCTGTAGTATGTTCTCATTCATCCATCTGCGAGAGGAGATGTGACAGACTGGCTGAACTGCCAAGGGGTGATGCTGGGGAGGGTGCAACACATTTAAAATATTAAAAACACACATTCACACTCTGTGGAGGGAAGCCTGAATGAGATTCCTGTACCCACCCCATGCAGCCACACTGCGTTACCTCGATTATGCTGGGAGGAGCTGGCAATGAGTGGCAGGGGGTCCTTGTCCAGCACCAGCATGCAGAGAGAAGAGAAGAGGATTCCGAACACTGCTGCCACCAGCCCCTGGTTTCCCTCCACCTCCAAGAAATTCACTGGGCTGCAAAAATCGGGGGAGGGGTTCGAATGAGAATACACAGAATGCCCCTCACCTCCACCGCCCCATGGTGACCACCTTTCTCTCTGCTGCACACACAGCTGGAGAGAGAAGGGCAGAGGGGATTAAGGCACCTCATCCCCCTCCCTGTGCCACAATGAGCAACCATTAGGTGCCTCACACCATAGCTCGGATAAGGGAGCTACACCCCCCGAGTGTGTGTTGTATGTGCTGTTTGCCACCCTCTTCATGGCCCAGGGATTGGGAAGGCCCCTCCCCCTTTGATTAGCTGAAAGAAACTAAGTCCCAGTCTTGGCCTGTCATAGCCATAGAATCATAGAAGATTAGGGGTGCAAGGAGCCTCTGGAGGTCACCTAATCCAACCCCCTGTTCAAAGCAGGGCTAACCCCAATTAAACCATCCAGGCCAAGACTTTGTCAAGCCATGGCTTAAAAACCGCTACGGATGGAGAGTCCACCAACCCCTTAAGTCAGTTGTTCTCAACCTTTTGTGGGTCGTGACACACTTGGCAGCATATTGCGACTCTACTTTCCCTCCAGGCCAAATCCAGCCATCTCCCCAGCTATCCGCGACACATTTACTGCTGCATGGTGACACAGTAATGTGTTCCGACACAGTGGTTGAGAACCACTGCCTTAAGTAACTCATTCGAGTGCTTCACTACTTTCCTAAGGAAAATGCTTTTCTTAATATTCAACCTAGACCTTCCCCGACCTAGACCTCCCTGCAGTGCAACTTCAGTACTCTGCTCCTAGTTCTGTCACCAGTGAGACCAGCCTAGCTCCATCTCCCCTGGGATCCCTTCAGGTAATTAAAAGTACAGCCCTGCGCGGCTACAAAAATGTGGATCGGGATTAGATCCAGAACTGCTCAGTGTTAGTCTCCATCCAACCACGAACCGCATGCCATGTTTTATGTGTATCCATAACCGCATCTGCAACCCAGCTTGGGTTCACAGTCAGCTTCTTAGCTTTAGATTGGTTTACTCACCACATGGGTCCTGCCCACTTTTTCCTTTTTGTGTTCGCGGTTTCCATGCTGTGCTGTCAATCAGATTTCCTTGGCCACCAATGAAATCCCTGATTGACAGCATAGCACTGCAAACTGCAAACAAGAAAAAGAAGTAGGCGGGGAAGGCATGGAAAATGAGCCAATCAAAGGCCAGCATGCTGACTGACTGACAGTGAACAGAGGTCTCCAAGCCCCAGCCTGCTATGACTGAGACTTTGATTGGCTGGCAGACCACAATCAGAGCTGAGCTGGAGTGCTTTCTTGTTTGTTCTCTTACATGCCCTGCTGTGCTGAGGCAGATCATAGGAGCAGCTGCAAGGATCAATCATAAAAATAGAATCCGCATCCGTGGGCCAGTCTGCAGCAATGGGGCTGCAGATATCTGCACCCATGGATGCGGCTACCTGCAGATCTGCAGGGCTCTAATTAAAAGTTTCTATCAAATCTCCCCTCAAACTTCTCTCCTGCAGACTAAACAAGCCCAGTTCCCTCAGCTTCTCCTCATAAATCATGTGTTCCAGCCCCCTAATCATTTTTGTTGCCCCCTGCTGGACTCTCTCCAATTTGTCCACTCCTTCCTGTTGTGGGGGCCCCAAACTGGACACAGAACTCCAAATGAGGCTTCACCAGTGCTAAATGGAGGGACATAATCACTTCCCTCAAACCACTGGCAACACTCCTACTAATGCAGCCCAATATTCCATTAGCCATCTTGGTAACAGCGGCACACTGTTGACTCCGACAGGCCCGTCCTCAGAGTAGGGCGACTGTCCCAGGCCACCCCCTCTCCCCCAGTTTCACGGGCCCTGCTCTGCCACCCACTGCCATGCTGCCCCCTACCCCTGCCCCCCTCTCGGCAAGCCTACCACACCCCCAGAGATGGAGCAGCTGGCCCAGGGGCAGGGTGGGGAAGCGGAGCCCAGCCTCTGGGCTGTCCTGCCCTGTCTCTGGGGATGGAGCAGCAGGCTCAAGTAACGGATATGAGCATGGGGCCCGGCCTCTGGGCCCAGTGCAGGGGGAAGTAGGGGCCACCTACAGGCCGCTTGGCCCTGGGCACTGGCCCTCTCCTGCCCAGGGATGGCCCTGAACTCAGGACCAACTTCTTGTCTACTGTAACCTCCAGGTCCTTCTCTGAACCGTTTCTGCTGAACTGCAGAACCTAGCCCATTAGTCCCCAGTCTGTAGCAGAGCATGGGATTCTTCTGTCCTAAGTGCAAGACCCTGCACTTGACTTTGTTGAACATCATCAGATTCTTTGGGCCCAATCCTGCAATTTGTCTCGGTGACTCTGTATCCTATCCCTGCCCTCCAGTGTATCTACCACGTCCCCCAGCTTAATGTCATCTGCCAACTTGCTGACGGTACAATCCACCCCATCCTCCAGATCATTAGTGAAGATGTTGAACAAAACCAGGTTCAGGACTAACTCCTGGGGCTTCCTCTTGTTATCGGCTGCCAACTACTTATGGAGCCATTGATCACTACTCATTGAGCCAGATGATTTACATTGCTCCAAGTGGTGGACCCACATGAGAAGGGATCCAGTTCCTGGCTGAAATACTGATATTCTGTGACCGGGATAGTTCGTTTAGTCTTATATCTTACAGTCCATTCTTCCAACCCATATTTCTTTAACTTGCTGATAAGAATACTCAGAGACTGTATCATACATTGACTCCAGCAAAGCTTTTCTCACATATATCACTTTCCCCACATCCACAGAGCCAGTCATCATACAAGGCAATAGGTTGGTCAGGCATGACTTGCTCTTGGTGAATCTACGCTGACTGTTCCTGATCACTTTCCTCTCTTTGAAATGCCTCAAAATGAGGACCTGCTCCATGATTTTTCTGGAGACTGAGATGAAGCTGACCAGTCTGTAATTCCCCGGATCCTCCTCCTCCCCCCTTTTTTTTTCCCCTGCCCTGTTCCATTATCCAGGACCTCCCTACTCACCATGAGTTTTCAGAGAGAATAGCCAATGACCCTGCAATCACATCGGTCAGCTCCCTCAGCATCCTCAGGTGCACTGCATCTGGCCCCATGGATTTGTGCACGTCCAGCCTTTCTAAATAGTCCTGAGCCTTTTCTTTGAGCACTTTCTTTTCTGAGGTACCCTAAATACACAGCGTCAGACGCTTTTCTCCCACGAAATTTCATGCAAGAAATAAACGTATTAGTCTTTAAAAGTGCCACAGGACTCCTTGTTTGTTTGGCTGACCTAGACTAACATGGCTAGCCCCTTTGGAACTAAATACACAGGTCATTCTCAAGTGTCAGTTCTGAGTGTCTATCTCACATCTGCAGGCTGGGCCATCCCTAGTGGGGTGCAGGGTCCAGGGCCAATTGGCCTGTGGGGGCTTCTGCAGGCCCCCGCCCCATAGGCCAAAATGGTGGCAGGGCAGCCCCTGCCCCCGGTACTGGAGGGGCCCTGTTCAATGCTGCGGGGTGGGTGTGGAGGGGGGAAGAGAGGCTGGGATCACAGAGGACACCCTCCCGTGCTGCTCCTCTGCAGCATTCCATGCCTGTCCCACCCCCAGTCAGCCAGCCAATCAGTACCAGGGGACTAGAGCTAGAGCCCTGCCACACACTGGCACACCCCGCCCACCTCCTGGAGCAGACTGGCCAGCTGGGGGCAGGGCAAACATGGAACCCTGGAGCGGAGGAGTAGCGCAAGGAGGGTGTCCTCTGTGGCCCTAGCCTCCCCACCCCCAGGGCTAAAAGGGCAGCAGCGGGGGGAGGGCGGCGTGGGGCCTGCCAAAACGTGGGGCCTGGAGCGATGGCCCCTCTTGCCCCCACCTGGGATGGCCCTGTCTGCAGGGAACATTGAGTCTCAACCTCCCTAGAGGTGGATAATTCCTATTTCTACTGCCCCACAGCCATGTGTTCACAAACTACTGGAAGTGGGCAGGAACCAGAAGGGGACACCAATCAGGGAACCCCAGACAGTGCCCACTGTTCCCGGAAGACATCCAGGGAGCCAGCAGACTCTGCCCAGAGGTGTGCGTGGACGAGGGAATGGAAAAAGGCCCCACAGTCACAGAGCCCCACCTGCCCCTCAGCCAACCTCCTCTCCCTGGTGTTATAAATAGTCGCTTTGGTCAGGGCTAGGAAGAGGTTGATGAGGAGGTCCCACAACTTCATGGGGCCATGAGTCAGACATCCCAGCCCCTGGGATCCTGATTGATATGAGAGGGAACAGTAAGAATGAGTAGCAGGTGGAAGCAGTCGAAGGACAAGTGGGTTTTGGGGGGGGAATTGGGGTGTCCAAAGGATAATCACCCCAGCCCCTCCAAACCCCCTGTCCAATGGCAACTCAGTTCCCCCACTCCCTAAGTTCTAGAGCACAGATATCATGGCCAGCTGGGAGCAAAGTTCACAGAGGTCATTGAGCAGCGTGCAAAGATCTGGGATCCCCACATGGGAAGGGATCCAGTTCCTGCCTGAATTACTGATGTTCTGTGACTGGGACAGGTTGTTTAATCCCCTGTTATCACAGTCAAACCTTGCTGCAGAGAGAACGGTAACATCTTTGCCATGAAGAAGAGCACAGCAGGGCTTCCTTGGGAGCCAAACTGCCGGGGCCCCAGGCCTTCGTTCAGTTTGATTTGGTCTGCAGCCAGAACCCCTTTGGCTCTGCCACCACATTAGCCACCGGAGCTGCCACACAAATGGCACAGCAGCTCCCAAGTGACCATCCTGGTCAGAGCTTTTCCTTTGCCCAGCAGGAAGCTGCCCCATGCTCTGGGTCAGCTTGCTGGTAGGAGAGGAGTGGAAGTAGGAAGTCATGAGAAAGCAGCTCAGATCTGGTCCGATTAAGCTCCCGAACATTAAGATTCTTCTTGTGATTGCAGAAAACTGGAAGCTTTAACTGGAAAGAGCCCGAGCCAGCCCCTTCTGCCTCTAGCCTGGAGTCTGAAACCAGCTTTGAATCCTGCATCTGTAATTCCACCCCTAGCCTAGTTATGGGAGCAGTGACATGCGACATTGTAAAGCACCATGATGCCCAGCTACCTGACAGCTGACTCTGCAAATCTGAACACTGGGCTCACTAAGTGCTAAAAGGTAAATCTGCAAACCACTCACAGCTATTCTGACAGCAGAATCAGAGCCAGAGCTGAAGAATTGGGGCCCTTGTAGAGATCAGCAATTCCAGTCTGAGCCATATATTGCAGAGCAGAGTAACAGGAAAACAAAAGTAAGGGAATCCCCCACCAAGGCTGCCTGCAGGACAAAGGGAGGGGAACACTAGTGGATATGGGGACAGGGTACACATCCGGGAGTACCTCAGCAAGCCAGGTGCTCCATTCCAGCAGTTTTTATAGAGATTCTTCCGTTTCACTAGCAGAGACAAGGCTATCACCACAACCAGCTGCAAAGAAAGCAAATGAAAAAGAATTGGAACAGGGAATCTATGAGGGTGCGCCTCCTCCAGCCCAGCTCTGAACACTGGCCCCTGGGGGATGGCACCTATAAGAGGTATGGGGATATCTGGTACTCAGTAAGCATGCTGTGTAGTAAGGTGCCGAACACAGAGATGCTTAGAGGGCTAAGCAAAGGGGAATCAATGGTCGGCATTACATCAGGCCCTATCTGACAGAACTGGTAGCTCCCCAGCAGGGATGGGAAGCAATGGAATAAGGGGTAGTGACACAGCTTGCGTGGCCCAGAAGGTAACAATGAACAGGAAGCGGAGCCAGTGTCTCAGAGGATGTCAGTCTGTCCTCCCATTGACTATAATGGAGCTGGGTTGATTTATACCAAGCTCTTATCCGCATACCAAGGATTTTAACAGATACAAAACGAGGTGGATCAATACAGCCTCTGGCCAACTCATTCTTTTTAACCTCTCTTCCTTCCTCCATCACTTCCCAGAATTCATCCTCGATACATTGTCCTTTTGGAGAAGTAGCCTCTTTTCCAAGATGTCTTTGTGCTGGTGGCTCTATCCAGCTTTGTGATTCATAGACTCAGCCAGCTTCTGGCAGGCCGCTTGGGACCAAGCATGAATTTTTAATTCTCTTTGTGGAAGGGAGGCATGATCAACAATGGCTGAGAGGTCCAGAGATCACCAGTCATCTGGACCTTTGTCCCAACTATTCCAAACTTTGGGTGGTGGTGACCAAATGTCATCACCAATAAGTGTCCAACGGAGTGGCTTGGGTGAAGAGGTGGGAGCAAAGAAGATTTCTGTGAAGTTCCTAGTGGACAGGTGTCCATCTTGCAAAACTACTACCGTTAGTGGCACCCTGGCTGGGAGGGTTAGAAGAGGGCTCAAAGGCTGAGTGGGAGACAGAGACCAACTTATACACAAAGCAGCCCCTGGAGGCACCTTGGGCAGCACGTGGAAGCATGGGCCACATAAGTTAGGGACCTTCAGCAGCTCAAGAGGTGCCTTATTGACAGGTCTGCTGAGCCAAATCCTCCAAATCCCTCGGGTAAAAAGGGAGGGGAGCCGCATGGGCACTCGTATCACACACGTGAACATAGGTCATAGATTAAGGACTTTTATGCTCATCTAGCTCCTGCATGGTACTGGCTGAAGAACCTCTCCAGTAATTACTGCTTCAACAATACAGATGGGACTTCCCTCCAAAAACTGCACAACTGCCCGCCTCTTCCAAAGATGGAATCTCTGCAGATACTCACTGATGTAGGCGCCATGCAGGTGTGATAGAGACTGGAGGGGATGGTGGGGTCGCAGTCTGGAATAACACTGGGAAGCATGCTGAAAGAAGAGAAACAAAGCCATTCAAAATATATTATTTTCGAGAGAAGAAGCGAAGATCTAGAGAAGTCAGTGTACTGTGATTAGATGAGAATTCTGCATGAGGGGCCCTTCCAGCCTCAGGGGGGAGGAAAGGAAAGAGTATATATTTTTTATTCCATATCATTTGCACTTTTGTCAGTATTTTAGCCATGCTTACAAAAAGCTTGCTCTCCACAGAGCAGCCTGGGGTGACACTCGGTAGATTGTGCTCATTGTTTTAAATACGTTCCCCTAATGGGAAGGGATTTGTGTTACAAATCAAAGGGGTTCCAAAGGGAGAGAGGCTGGAAAGGCTGATTGATGAGCCAAGATTAAAAAGCACTAAATTTGCATCTCTTGGCTCAGTGACTCAGGGAGACTGAGCTCCATGTAAATATGTTTGACAGGAGAGATACCACAGCCAGGAAAGAGAAGGGGAATGGTTTGGGATAGACCAAGGCTGAATAACTAGGAGTAACGGGATCTAATTAAGCAGAGGAACATTCAGGTTGAACATGAAGTCAAGTTCCTTAACAATAAGCCCGATCCTGCCAGCACTGAACTCAACGAGCATTGTGCCATTGACTTAAATGGGAGCAGGATTGAGTCTGATGGCTGGGAAAGAGGCTTCTGAGTTTGATAATTGGGGCCCTATTCCTCACATGCTATGGACAGAGCACTGGGGAAAGTAAGAGGACAATATTGTACTGAGGAATGGGGTCAGAGAGGCTAGGTGATGTGCCTAAGGTCCCAGCCAGTCAGTGTCAAAATCAACCCCAAATGGTGACACACAATCCTATGTTAATTTTATTATGGGAACAGTGGCTGGAGGATTTGAGCCAGGATAGCTGCCAAGCCATCTGGGTGTGCACAATCCAGAATTCAGTCATGAGTGACTCATGAAAGTGCCCAGATCTGGGACAGAAAAGCACAAAACATATTTGGGGGCCAAAGAGGAAGCATTTTAAGAACTGCTCCACCTTTCTAAAGGTTCAGTCGGCATTTTGAATGAAACCTTGGTTCATGCAGCTTTAGTTTTAATGGAGTTCTATGCTAGGTGCAAAAGCCTCTTGCTTTGAAAAATAAACATTTCTTCTTCATGTTACATGCCCCATAGGTTCCTTGCCTTTGATGTAGCCTCCAGGGACTAGTTAGGCTGTGACAATACCCATTCTATTGATGTTACCTCATAACTATAGTTTTATTCCACATTTTAATGTTTAAAGGCACCTGAAACAGTCAGAGTCTAATGGCCCAAACACAGAACTACAGTCTTACACTGCCATTTGACTGCCATCAATTTGCCTTGTGACATTGGGCAAGTCACAAGATCTCTGCTGCTTCAGTTTCCCACTCTGTAAGATGGGCATAATAGAGCTTTGCTGCCTTTGCAAGGTACTTTGAAAGCTACATCTGTGCAGTGCTCTCCAAGGCTATCACTACTGAACGCTGTTCAGTTTTAGACAGCCAGTCAGAAAGTGCACCGACCTTCAGTGATCAAGGCTCTTCTTTTTGCAGATTGTAGGCACATGGTTCAGTTGGCCCACAAACCTTTCCCAGCAGATTTCCATTCACTCCTGAAGAGCTGGGTGAAAGACTGAGAAGAACCCAAGGGGTTCAGAGGTTACCTTTCACACAGCTCTACATACCACATGTGCAGCTCTGGTAGTAGTCCTGAAAGTCTATGTCAGTCAATCTGTCTTGATGGCCAGAGATAAGCCCTGTAACTTAATCAGTGCTAACTATACAGCGATTGTGTAAACCTATTATAAAGCAATCACAAAATAGTTTTACAAGCGGTCTGAATTTGCAGACTCATTCAGCTAGCCCTGCCTCTCTTCTCCGCTAGCTGCTCTCCTCTGTATCTGAGGTCTTCTGTCATCTCAGCATGTCAGCTTCTCCAACCCCACAAAGCACCACACACTTTCCGTCTGAATGACTTTTATTTTAGAGTAAGGACAAAAGTCAGTCTCCTGACGCAGCAGCATGGTTCTGGCATCCTTCTGGCAGGACACAGCCTCACCGGACAGTGACGCCATGAGATAGGAGGCAGAACTAAATGCATCAGGGAGGGTTTCATCTCCCTCGGCTCCTAGGACAGAGACAGAGTTTTGGCTCAAGTGGCAACTACAGGCCTTGGTGACAAATGCGCACTGGGTTTGGTGACCAAGCTGATGGCCAGGAATAGAAAATCTGCTCCCTACTCACTCCTCCCCTGTCTTTCTTCCACCATCCTAGTTTATCCGGGAACCCTCCCCAATTCCAGAGGCCCTCCACCACCCTTGCCTCCTTCCCCTCCTCCCCGCCCCCCCTACACCCACCTGATTGAGCTGTGCTGAAAGCAACTCCTTCTGGAACCAGGCACAAGGCCTGCCAGGAAGATGAGCCTGCAGTTAAGGCAATGGAAGAGGGCTTCAGTTCCCTATTCTCCACACGTGCCCTATGCCACTGTGGTGAGTCACTCACCCTTTCTGTGCTACCATACAATGGGGCTGACAGAGCTCTTGTCTATTTATACTGTAAGCCCTTCAGGTCAAGGCTCTCTCTCAATAAGTATTACACAGCATCAAGCCCAATGGGACCCCTAGGCACGACTGTAATCCAGAGAATAATCCTATGCCACAGCTGGACAGTTAGAAGGGCCTGCAAGGAGTTAGACTAGATGAGCCAAGATGCAGGGTGTGATGGGATGCACATCCGTGCACCCCTAAGGCATGATCTGTGTAACTTTTCTGTTCAGTTTTGCAAGGTAATTGTGTGATTTGATGCCAAATGCACTACACCAGGTTCCTTTGTGAATGCTCAGAACATATTCCACATGATTACCATGGCACCATGTTTCCTACAGCAACATGTATGTACAGATATGAAGCATGATACAGGGTTCAGACTCTCAGGACTATCTCTAGCACAGTGGCTGGAGATTTGTGTGTCAAAGGGGATTCTAATGCCCTCCCTGACTCAGGTAGAAGTGAAGAGAATCACACAACAGGACAGTGAAGGGAGGGGCTGTCAGCAGTTTGTTAAAACAAAGACACAGAGACTGTGAGAAGGGGGGAAGCTGCAGGTTTTGGCCTGAGAAGACATCATCTTGCAACCAACTTCAAGCAAGATCGGGGCCCTGCCTGAGAACAGGCAGAGAATGGCTGTAAAACATCGAACAGCCGAACACCATGCGCATAATCTTGGACTCTGAGGTCGGTTTAGGTAGAGATGTTAGGGTAGCATGCGGTTTATACCTTTTATTTGATAGTGGTCACTCCTGACTCATTTATAGTATGGTTCTGCCTTGATTGGCCATGTTCTCACTTGAAATCAGACTCTGATCAATAAACTAGTAGTTGTTTTATCTAAAGCTGTGTGGTCTTTAGAGGGTGCGGATGTGGAAGGCTGGGCACAATCCACTTCTTTGTTAAGTGGACGGATTTGAGACTAAGTTGATTGGGAGTGGGTCCCAATCCCTGTAGGGCAGTGGCTCCCAGTGTAGTGTCTGGGGCTTGGTATGCTCGCTTGGGGACCAACGCCTGTGTGGCTAGTGGATTTACACCCACTGCCTGAGACCAATTACACGTTGGTGACTGGTGTAGACTGACTCAGGAGTGAGTGGTCACCCAACAGAGCGGGGAAAATTGGGTTTCAGAAGCGGGGTTCAAGGGGTCATAGCAGCACACCAGACTGGATTTGGGGAGCAGCCTGTCACACAGGGTTTGTCCTGTCTGACCCATCCAAGACAGATGGCATCCAGCCTCCTTTGGAAAGCCTCCAGTGGACCAGGGGCAGACCAGATTAAGCTCTCCACCGTAGAGCTGAGGAGTGGAAGTGGTTCCCCACGCTGCTCCACTAAACCACTGAGCTCTTTTTCTTCCCAGCCTGAGGCAGGGAGAAAGAACAGAGGTGAAGCCAGGTTGAGAGTTGTCCAGAAAGCCAGCTGGGTGGGAAAGAATGCCAGCCCTAATGCCCACCTCCAAAATCTTTAGAATGTGGACAAATCAGGAAGGGTTAAAAACCCAAGGCCAGCTAGGGCCTTCAAGGGCTGCTCAGGAGAAGGGCTAATGGAAAGAGGTGGCTGGTCCCGGGGTACGAAGAGGAGCCCAAAGTTCTGTGAGGACTGCCCAAGAGAGGGAAAGGGATAAAGGTCGGCTGCTGAATAAAAAGAATAGGTGATGCAGGAGCTGCCAGCAGGAGCCAGTGCTATGAGGTGCCAGGGGGGTAAAAGGCCATGGGAGAAAGGCAGTGGAGGGTGTGCAAGGAGGAAGAGAACAATTGAGAGCAGGATGTGAAAAGAAGAGCAAGTGGAGAGATAGAACACAAGTGTTTTAAACAAACAAAGGCTGATTTTAGGCCCAAACCCTTCTCCCATCACAGACAGTCGAGGGCCACAGAGAGAACAGAAAGCAGGGCTGGGCAGTCACACCTAGACAAAGCACACTACAGACATATGCATGCTCCATTGACATTTGAAAACCCCAGACTTCTCATCAGAGAAGACATGCAATGGAAAGCAGTCAGTCAGTCATGAAGTAGTACTACCTCACTCTTCTCTAGCACTGTGCAGTAGTCAATCCCAAAGCACTTCACAAAGCACACACTACCATTACCCCCATTTTAGAGATGGGGAAACTGAGGCATAGAGTGAGGGGAATGCCGTATGCAACGTCACCCAGCCAGTCAGTGACAAAACCCAGCGTTTCATCTACTAGGCCACACTGCCTCTTCTCTTAACATACAGCACTTCATACTTCACTGACAGGAGAGCTTTCCTCGTTGCTGCAGTTAATCCATCTATCAGGAGATGCTCTCCCATAGATATAGAGCTCTCAGTAAAATGATGTCGTATGGGGTGAAGATTTTTCACATCTCTGAGCGACGTAGTTATACTGACACGGAACTGTAGTGCCAACCTGGCCTTAGGTGTTATTAACCAGTTTGGTCACGAGCAGAAGACTAGAGGAATATCTGGAAGTTCAGATACTTCCCCAAACCTCCTTCACCTGCAAGAGCCAGGCTGAAGCATTGCTAGGGCTCGGTCTTCACCGGAAGAAGTGATATGTTTTTATATCAAGGTAGCTATCTCAGTGTAAATGCCTAGTGCCAGCAAAGGACTCCTTTGAGAGCACCCTACACCCGGACATACAAATTTTACCTGCAGTGCAGTCATGGGATGTCACCCTCCTGGCAGACACCTGGCAGCGCACCAGAACCCCCTGAACTAAAAGCATGAGCTGCTACGGACCAGGCTCATTAGCTGGGGATTGAAAGACTCATCACCTCTGCGGATGGGCCTGTAACGGTCGGTGCACTGTAACAGAGAGCTATGTCCCATATAGCAAGCAACTGTCTTAGCTGGCCTGAGTGGTACATCCCCATCTGCTGTTGTCAGCAGGAGGCCAGTTTAAAGGGCTCGTACCAAGACACAGGGAAAAGGTGGATCGAGGAAGTCCCTTAATGACACCTTTTGCTAGCACCGAGTGCAGCATCACACAGCCAGCCTTCAAGTCACCCCAAAAATCAGATGCCACGAGCGCTAACAAAGAGCAATACCAGAATGATGATGAGCAGATAACACTAACATAGCGCTTCACTCCTATGTTGGGTAGCTGGGAGTCATTAGTACCATCTTAAAGATGGGGAAACTGAGGCACAGAGTGGTCAGGTTTTACGGCCAATCAGAGTTCAATGTTGCCATTGCAGTTTTTAAAATGAGTCCTTTTTCTAAAAATCACTAGTAGGAAGTAGTTGCCTGGAGAAAGTTGGGAGGAAGGGGAGACAGGAAGAGATGTGGACTCATGGAGGGGACTGTATACTTTCCCTGATCAAAAAAATTAAATTTTATTCCAGGAAAATAGGAATTTGAGACAGAAATGATTCCCCCACTGAAATAGGGAGAGGACCCCCATCTCCCAGCTGCAGGGTGGAAAACCCCAAGGGTTGATCACTCACTCATCTTGTGGAGTCTCGGGGTCGAGGGTCTCATACATGTACCAGTCAGGACTGGCAAAGTCATCGTAAGCAAGGGAACTGTGCACTGCCAAGGCGCTGTTGTTCGCCATTCCCTCCTCTCTCTACCGCCGCTGGGAAAAAGAAAAACAAATTAAAAAAAAAAATCTTGCCTTCTGTTCTTTATAGAGGACAACATCCCCCCCCCCCCCTCCCCGCCCACACCCCCTGAAGGATTGCTGTAAACTCCTTCCCTGGAGGTCCCGCAAGTCCATTCAAAATGTTAAGATTACATAGATGACTTTGTGTTCTATGTACTGAAGTTTCACATCAATAGGTGGTGGGGCGGGGGGAAGTCTCTCCCTCACTGCCAGGTCTCTGCAAAGTGAATTTGCACCATGTCAACAGCAGATGAAAATGGCAGGGGAGGGGAGTAAAAAACCCAAATCTCCACCAGCCTCGACTGGAGCTAAAAAGATTAAGGAACTCAAGGCATGCTTGTTGAGCTGGATCCCTTCCACTCTGCCCCCAGCCTCCCAATGCCCACAGAATCAGAGCCTTTGTTTCTGTTGCTTAACAGCATTTAGGTGAAAGCCTGGGAGTTGTGCAAGGGGCAAGCTTTGGCTCCCTGGCTAACCTAGAAAAGAAACAATAAGATCAGTGAGGTCGCTGTCTGTGCACAGGATTGAGCCATGCCCTATGCCCTTCTTGGGGCATTTTAAGCCTCTGACCCACATTATGGCTGGCACTGCCATGCACTAACAGCCAGGCCCCCTGTGCTTTTTGCTCAAGCCAATGTGGCACCTCCTCTGGGCCATCTCTGAGCCTGGAGACAAGTCTGACAACCAGAACCACACTGCTTCTCCCCACCTCAGCACCAGAGCAGAGGAAACAGGTTTCCAATTGCAGTGTACAAGGAACTCCAAACAGGCCAAGATTTTTGAACTTGGGAGGCTATAGATTCAGAGTCCCAAATCCATGCATCGACATCTAAATAAAAGTGGCTTCACATTCAGTGGGCTTGTGTGCTCAGAGCACCTGTTGAAATCAATGGCATCGGTAGATGCCCAGCACTTTTATTTAGATACCTGCCTGTGGATTTGGACACCAGCCATTAAGCTCCCATGTTAGTTTGCCATGATCCCTTTCCCTCATACTTGGAATAGCCCCTCTGCTCCCACCTACACATTGCAGAAAAGACTTTCTGTATCCCTCAAACTTGCTTGTGGTTGCCACAGACCGGCCTTGCCATTTACCACTTCTCTTCAATAATGAAAAGAAATAGCAATTTATTACAGTATTGAATTTTTGAGGACTATTTTGCAACACACTTGCAGCATTTCTTTACCTAAGGCAGCATACGGTTCCTATTCCCACATTATTGGAGCCTAGTCGAATGTATTAATCTGCACAATACCCCAGGACATATCACCCCTGTTATATAGATAGAGAGTAGAAGCAGAGAGTAAATTAGGCCCTGATCTGTAAAGGAGTTGAGTCTACCAGTTTCCACTGAAATCAGCAAACTTCAATCCATTGATTTCAGTGGAAGCTGGGAGCCTAAATACCTTGGAGGATCCGGGCCTGGGTGACTTGCCAAAGAGTACAGAAGAAGCCTGCAGCAGAACTGATAAGAAGAAGTCATTTTTAAAAACTCCTTCAATAACCAAGTCTTTTGAGAGTCACAATGGCTCTAGGCTCCTGGTGGTGGGGAGCTGGGCCAGGGCACCTGCCACAAGGTCCCCGGGTGGGAGAGGAGCAGGGAACCCAGCATCAAGAGCAGGCCCCCCACAGTCTGGAGCCTGCAGAAGTCTGGAGCCTGCTGTGGCTGCTCGCAGTATCCCCCGGTGGCAATGGGGCCCAGAGCCAGGAGCAGGCCATTCACAGGGTCCTCCCGTGGTGATGGGGAGGATCAGAGCCTGGAGCCGCCAGGGCGCAGCCAAAGAGCCACATGCAGCTCTGGAGCTGCAAGGTGCAAACTCCAACTTAAAGGATTTAGTTAAAATAGAATAGGAAACTGGCCCCCGTACAGGACCTACCTGGTTGCACCCAGGACCAAATTGATATCACAAGAGCAGCTCTTCTTGTTTTATGTCCAGCCCAGTCAAAACAAAACCAGCACTGGATCTATTCCAAGACAGCTAGATAGCAAATACGGCTCTAATTCTCCTAGTTCAATTAGAGTTTTCTATGGGGAAGAAACAAACCAAAAATCCTCCAGCAAGCTAGCTAAGAGCTCAGTTAATGGCATTTCAGGCTTCCCCAGACTCCCCCATAACCTGAAGAGCGGAGAAGTCAGGAAAAGACTCTCCAGCATTCCTTGCCACCTTCCTGCTGTCTAATAACTTCCTGCTGCTAATAACGAGCTCCATGAGAAGTTATCCCGTCTGCCTCCAGACACCAATCTATATCCCAGCTTCTATCCGATTCATGCGCCAATGCAAACTTCAGCAGCAATCTCACATATACTTGTATCAACAGATCTGACACCCCACTTGTACCACTGGGAAATTATTCTCCCTTAGTGGCATCCAAGGTTTTGCGCTAAAGCATGTTACTCCATGGAGAGACCACGCCAGGAATCTTCCCTTGGAAAGATGATCCATGGCTCTGTAGAAGGGGCAGGAAGAGTTATAGATAAATGTTGCAGCACAGTCTAAGACTAGGAGGAATGGGGCCCATTGGGAACTCAGGCACAGAGAAATTAAGAGGTCACACCAGAGTCTGGCAGAACCCAGAATCAAACCCAGGTCTGCAGAGTCCTCATCTGGTGTCTTAGCCACAAGATTCACACTTCAGTCTTGGAAGGAAGCCATTGTATGGCCTCCTCAATCCCTCCGTGGAGCCAGCTAGTGACAGACAGGGCTTGGTCTGACCTGCTCCTAAGCCAGTTCCCTGCGGCTGTGACTTCACCCTCCAGGAATGCAGTAGAAAAAGAAGCCTGAAAAGCAGCTGCACCACCATGAAAGAATTTATTCACCCTGGAAGGCCCCCAGAGGGGAAGAAATGCCAGGTGCACACTCCAGGCTTCTGCAGAAACGATGAACCAGGGCAGCCTTTTCTAAAAAACATCTGCATTTGGAAACCAGGCATCACCATGCATTGCAACTGCTGCTGCTAAAATATATGGCCAGATGCTCAGCTGGTATAAATCACAGTCCACAAGGTGATGCCTGACTAGACCAGCCAAGGATCTGGCCCATGGCATTTAAATTAAATCAAAATCCAAGCCTGGCATTTGAAAACCGTTACCATCTCCTTGCTTTCAAAACAGTTTGATTTTTAGGGATACCTCACAAAAGCTACATTTTCCTGCCTCTGCCAGACTCATGCCACCAGTCCTGCCAGAAGTCCACTTGGTATTGGGAGAGGGTCCCCGTGTCATGTATCCAAATGTTAGGCTGTCTCTCTCTGGGGTATCTCATCACTTAGTTACTAGGTCTGCTGTTGAATAAGCCAGCACAGTATACAACACCCTGTGTCTGAAGAATCTCAAAGCACTTCACAAACTGATTACACAGAGAAGTTTCTTTATCCATCTCTGGGGTGGAACACAGCAGCCACTTAACAGCACACAGCAACACTCCACAACAGTTCAGGACAAGAAGTGAAGATGGGTGTCATACATAGCACATTGATTTGGCAGGGAAGGATGGAGAGAGGGAAAGCAGTCACCCAATTTGCAGGTTTTAGGTAGGAGAACTACTTTGAACAATGAACCTTCCAAAAAGAACCTTGCACATTTCCCATCTTACAGCCTTCATGGGCACAGAGAAACCTGCATAAGTCAGCCAACTCGAGTGCCCATCAATCATGGGGATTGCGTCAGCCCTGCCAAAGAGCCATCCCACAAAGAGAATCCATGGGTCATGGTCCAAACTGAGAAAAGCAGACAGCGAAGAGCACACAAACAGAGCTACGTCTCAGTACTCACAGAGGTCAGGCCTCAGTTGTCAAGAAACTAACTAGACTTTATAATACATGCCCCAGACACACCACACAGAGCTAGAGAAATCCTTGCGGAGGACATGCAATTATAGAAAAGCCCGGGGTGGGGGTGGGGGGCGAAGGAATGCTCCATTTGTAGGAAAACAGAAACAATCGCTAGCTCTGATTTGACTCTTTTCATCAGCACTTTACAAAGGGAGGGCCAGATAATTACCCCATTTTACAGATAGGGAAACTAAGGCACAGAGTAGGGAGGATAATTAATTGCCCATGGTAATCCAGCAGGCTAGTGGCAGAGCGGGTCCCCCTGAGTCCCAGTTCTAGCCTCTAGCCACCAAGTCACTCAGCCTAATACAGCTCTAAGAAAAATCAAGTCACAACTGGGGGATACTCCTTCATAGCTGAAGTACCTGCAGGGTTTGAACATCACAAGTGTCCAGGTCCTGGAAACACAGCAAGCAAATGCTGGAATCAGGCTGCCACAGAGCCAGGACTGACTTGGAAGGCAGAATTCCAACTGCTGGCCGCCAATAGTGCACACAGCAGCTCCAGCCAAGCACTGACCGAGCACAAGCCAGGTGGGGGAAGATCCATGGTACATGAGAGGAAAAGGAGGTTAGTTTTGGGCTGTATCACTGGAGTGGGCAGCCAAGTCCCACTGAACATCTGTGACTAATAAACAGCTGCAGAGGACATCAATGCCACCATGGATTTGGTGGACCAAGGGCTAGGCACAGAGATTGTGCGGTCCTCCCATCCTTAGGCAGACTATTGGGGCGAGTCAGAAATAGAATCCAGTAGGTGACTCACCTAGGGCGGCAGTGCGGGGTCATTCACCCAGAGACATAGGTGGTCTTAGCTCTGGGGCAGGGTGGGCAAGTGCCCTAGGCCCCACGCTGGGGGACGGCCCCTGTGGCAGGGGGATTCTGGCAACCAGCTAGCCAGGTGAGGTGGGGGGCCAGGGATGGGAAGGAGAGGGTTAGAGAAGCATGCAGGGTGGGGTGCCCCCAGTAAGGACAGCAGGGGGCTGGCAAGGTGGTGGCCAAGTGTGGGGGCATGAGGAGGCTGCAAAGGGGAGGTGGCGGCGGCCAGTGGCGAGGAGGCTGGGGGGAAGCAGGGGCCAGTGAATGCGGGAAGGGAGTGACAACAACACGGGGTGGGGGGAGCTTCAGGGGGGCTAGGACAGAGGCAAGGGCACAGGGGAAGCAGCGGGACCTCACAGGCATATGGCAAGGGGAGGTGGCAAGGTCAGGGCAAAAAAGTCAAGGATGGAGCCCTCCCCTCCTCCTCCTACCCCAGCCCCCCACCCCCCCTGTGGCAGGGGGCATCCTTGACTTTTGCCCAGGGTCCCAAAAAACCACTAAGATTGCCCCTGCCCAGAGAGAATCTCACACTCGCCCCAGTTGTGCCTCTGGACAATAGCCAGAGCTGGGGGGGACTAGGTCTGGTTCTTGAGGACACTCTCTGCAGCACAGCTAGCAAGGAGCACATGGGCCAACAGGTGGGAGCAGCACCCTGCTGGCACCACCTCATGGTGGGAGAAAGTCTTACACCGCTGTACAGTGCCTGATGGCTCAAGAAGGAACTGTGCAGACGGGACTTGCAGGACAGCCTGTCTGGGCCTGGCCTAAAAGTGCGAGAGGAGTCAGGGCTTGGGTAGGGAGACGGCATTGTCTGGGCATTATTAGTGCCCTAATTAAAGAGCTGGCTACCAGGCTATATGCAGAAAGCCTCTTGCATACAAGGCTCAGCCCTGCAGGCCAATCTCGTTCAATAAGAACTGTGGGATGGGGCCCATACCCAAAGAGAAAAGCACAGTGAGCCAGATGCAGACAAATTCCAAAGGGGTAGCCGTGTTAGTCTATTGTAGAAAGACAACAGAGTCTTGTGGCACTTTTAAAGACTAGCAGATTTTTTAATCGCATGAGCTTTCGTGGGAGAAAATCCCACTTGGTCAGACGCTTTGAAGATAGGAAAGTTACAGAGTGGGAGGAAATTAAATGCAGGGGAGTGTATGCAGAAAGAGAGAGAAGCTAGAGCAACTGAGCAAGGCCATTTTACACTGGCTGGGGATCAGGCCAATCACATGGGGAAAATGTCTCTCCACACACCCCAATTTGCCTTGTCAAGCCTTCACTGACCAAGGCTGGGGGAGCCCAGACCCCTGCAGGCATCATTAGGAGGAAACATTACATCCCAGCTGGGAACACAGAGGTTCTTGTGCTCTCCCAAGCCAGGGCAGGGCAGGGAGCCCCACTTACCCAAACATTACCCGAAACCTGATCGCTTTGCTCCTCCGTTTGACCTCGGCCTGGGAAGGCTGGGACTTTGATCACAGCAGCACCAGCCGAGATTGATGCTCTCAATAAATCTTCTTCGTCTTACTCTTAATTTCCCACTATCTATCACTCCCCGGGGAGCTTCTGCATCTCACCACTATGAAGCGAGTGGGGGCAGTGAGACTGGCAGAGGTGAGGACAGCGCAGCGTGTGTGGCTTTTAATAAAAACGATAAAATCTAGCTCCAGAACTGCTCTGGGAGCCTTTTTTATTTTTAAAGGGGATTTCATTTAATTCAATTGAGCTTCGCACAGAGCTGAACCAGGAACACAACATGATGGAGGCTTGTGTGGCTGAGCCAGAACTCCCCACAGGGCCTACCACATTTGCCTGGGTTTGTTCTTCTTTTTACAGTTTGCTTAGTGCATTAGGTTTATTTATTTGCACCAGGGAGGCGCAGCTTTTCCCACACATAGTTTGCACAGGTGCCAGTTAAGCAAAGCAGCTGTTGGCTTACCAGCCATCAAGCAAATCCATAAGGAAACAATTAGCCATTTGCTCTTCACTTTCATAACCACCTATTGGCACCAAAATGCAACCTGGTGATGTGGCATAACAAAACTAAGGCTGCACAGCAATTTATGCTGGTCACCACAGGTGCCTAGGATATCACAGTGGTGGGGGGGAGGGAGGGAGGGAGGGAGGGAAGAACTCAGAACCTCCTGTTCCAAAACCACTGTCTGTCCCCGACTTTTGCAAAAGAGGAATCTCCCATTAGCTATTAGCAGTACAGGGTTTATGCCACAACTGTGTCACTCTGATCTCATCCAGTAGAAAGCAGAGGAATATACAGGTGCAAGCCAGTGCAGGCCGGATGCTCAGTGGTATTTAGGTATCCAATTCACTGATTTCAAGACCTTTGTCGATCTGGGCCTACGTTATTTAACGGGGCTGCATTAAGCGTATTGCCTGGTTTTTAAGAGGGGTCCTCACAGGCCATTGCAGGGCAGCCCCAGCCACATCCTGACCTGAGGGGGCACAGGAGTGTTTTCCTGGAGGAGGAGACACAGCTAGCTCTATGCCTAAAGCATGAGCTCCTGTACTGGGAGCATTTCCCAAGGGCACCGTTATGCCTGCCCTATAGCCCTGCACCAGCCCCACTATCTCAATGGGCTGCATGGAAACACTGAATTGGGGCTGCCCAGCCCAGCCCAGCCCAGCCCAGCCCCCGGTGACCCCACCCATCTCTGAACTAACTCCTTAGGCCCAGATGTCTGAAGCTACATATGCCTTGGTGCGTTTGGTGCCACACCACCCACCACACCTACGCATCTAAACCCCATCAACTGGAATTCTGGCTCCTAAGTGCCTAAATCCTTTGGAAAGGAAGAATCAGGCTCCTTGGGCAGGCAGGCAGGCATCACGATACTGACCACAGTCCCTACATAGCTTTACAAAGCTGGGTGTTCATGGAGAGGGGCACAGGGAAGCCAGCAATCCTGGTAGCCCAGCCAGTCCAGAGCCCTGGAATTGCCCCAAAAGAGCAGCAGTGAGAACAAGACACTTGCTCGTGGGGTGAGGGAAGCCCTAGAATGCTCCTCTGGCCGTCACCAGGCAGCAGGAGGTCAGTGCTGCCCACTACCTCTCACTGCCAGCAGGCTGGTGGGAGACACTGGAAGGACAAGAGCACCTGTCTGCTGCCATAGACTGGCCCAGCAGTGCTGTCTAGCTGTTTGCTGGGGAGTTTGAGGCTCATGATGGAAGTGGCCCTGGCTGGGGCCAGGCAGAGCGTGTTTGGGGCTGTGCAAGCTTCCCATGCACCCCTCTGCTGAGACACCACAGGCCACATCCTGTGCTGGGCCCTCAACCTCCACCCAGCTCAAACACAGTGCTCTTCCCCACCTGCATTATTAACCCTTTAGCCACCAGTTCTGCATGGAAGCAGCACATGATTGAAGGGAGACAATGCTGCCGCTGCCACTACCACGGTTAGCTGTGGCTCGTCTCCTGGGCCGGTCCACTCTGGCGCATCCTCTCACCCCGCCATCATGTCCGCCAGCTGTCCCTCCAAACAGCAATCTCTGCACCTGAAGCTTCAGAAGCTAATTGGGTCTCATGGCCCTTCCCCCCCCACCACATTCTCCTGTGCCCTCGGCCACAGGCCCACCCCATGACTGAATGGCAAGGGAATGGAGTGCATGGCAAAGCACGGAGCCTCTGGTCTGGACAGGGCCGTCCCTAGGGGGGAGCGGAGCACAGGGCCAATTGGCCTGGGGGGGGCTCCCCACCCTACCCCATGGTGGAGGGGGGAAGGGTGGGCCCACTCTGCCCCCAGCAATCAAGGCTGCCCCCGCAAGAGGGTGGGGAATAGGTAGGGGTAGTGGGCCAGGGCTCGGGGGGGGGGGGGGGCGGGGCCGGGGGGGGGGCAGGGGCATTGCTGCCCCCCCAAAATACATTTGGAGCACACAGCCCCCCTGCAGCATTCTTGCTCCCTCATCCCCCCTCCATCCCCCTAGAAACCCCAGGCCCTAAGCTGGGCTGGAGCTGCACCGAGCCAAACAGCCCCGGGCTGCTGGAAGCCGGCCCTGGCCAGGAGCCGGCCGAGGCCACCACTGGGGAACCAGCCACGGCTGGGGACCTAAGGCCGCCACTGGGGTTTGGCCACTGCCAGGAGCTGGCCCCGGCCGAGGCACCAGTGGCGGGGCCAACCCCGCCCCGGTCGCAGCCGGGGACCCTGTGTGGGGCAGCAGGCTGGCTTAGCCCCACCCGCAAATCCATCTCGCCCCTGGGCCGGGGAGCAGGGTGAAGTGCAGCTGTGGGATGGCCACGGTATGGGCCCTGCACTGCTCCGCTGGGAGCGGGACAGCGTGGGGCCCACTTAACCGCGGGGCCTGGGGCGATTGCCCTGTTTGCCCTCTCCTAGGAACGGCCTCGGGTCTGGACACCTCTGATGCTGGGACAGCTGCAGCTCCTGCGCAGCTCAGATCCAGCACCTGTGGGAGGGCATTTTCAAGCCAGGCAATAGCTGAGGGTCAAACACCAGCCGCACGCTGGGGAAGCTGGGCTGCAGGCTCCATTCAGCTGGGCAGTTCTGGCACATTCCCTCCCACAAGCCACATCATAAGATTAATTCCAAAAGGGGTAGCTGTGTTAGTCTAGTTCAGCAAAACAAACTAGGAGCACTGTGGCACTTTTAACATCTAGCAAATTTATTTTTCTCATGAGCTTTCGTGGGAGAAAAATCCCACTTCGTCAGATGCTTTGAAGATGGGGAATTTACAGATTAGGAGGAAAATAAATGCGGGGAAATGTAAGACATAGGATCAGGTCAGACTGTTAAAGCAAATCAAAGCAGTTGTTTAGATTCGAATAGAGGGGAACAACATATAGAGGGTGGTGAGGTCAAATCACTTCTTGGAATAAGAAAAAAACCCAAAATCCAAAGGTGATTTGACCTCACCTCTCTCAATATCTGTTCCCCACTGTTAGAATGTAAACAACTGCTTTGATTTGCTGTAACAGAGTGACCTGATCCTATGTCTATTTCCCTGCATTTATTTTCCTCCCATTCTGTAAATTCCCCATCTTCAAAGCATCTGACAAAGTGGGATTTTCTCCCACAAAAGCTCATGCAATAAATAAATTTGCTAGTCTTTAAAAGTGCCACAGGATTCCTTGTTTATCATAAGACTAGTTTCTGCCCCATCCCTCCCTTTTCCAACCTCTGAAGAAAGCAGTGCCTTTGACTGGCTTACACCTCTGCCTGCCCCCCACCTTACACTCACTCTTCTGAACTTCGAGGCTACGCACGTGGCTTTGATACAGGTATGTGCAGCCTCTCTCGTATCCAGCAAACCTCGGCATACTAAACACACAGACAGCAGCACAAACAAGGGCTTGATCTTCTGCATCACGCACACAAAGCCCTTCGAAGAATCCAGCGTCAGAAGCAACCAGCACTGGTTCTGCTCTAGTGGAGTAGGTGGCTAGAGCACACTAAATAAGGATACCCCAGGCCAGGGTGCAAGGACAGGGGTGGGATGAACTAATTGATCTTCTTGGACACTGGTTCCTGTGACATTCAGGGATGCAAATGCATTGATCACAGCAGGCATCTGTACATGACTATGACACCTACCTGCCACGCCAGTTCTTCCCAATGCCACCCAAAGTTGTAGCGTTGCATGGGACATACCTAGTGGTGTCAAACAGCTACCTTGGCACCGGGCAGTGCTGACGCCCATCCTTTCAGCTGTGGGGCACCTTCCCCTTTGGCAGGGGACCAATCTCCTATGCATGTCTCCATCACTTAACACAACCTGGTCAGAAACCTCAAGCTATAGTAGTCCTGATTGGTCAAGCTGTGGATGCATGTTCTGCATAGAGTATAGCATGTACGTAATGTACTGTGTATGTAGATCGGCTATTACCCACCCTCCTTGCCCACCAATAACAGACACTGGTTGCCCCCCTCCCCAAATAACAGACTTGGCTTCTCGTTGTTCTCCCTTCCCTCCAGGCAATAGACTATTGTAGAGCTTGTGCCACGTTAGCGTTACTAGCACCCTAGTGATCAGAATTCCACCATGCTAGGTGCTGTACAACACAGTGAGAGCTCCTCTGCCCTGGAGAGCTTGTAGTCTGAACAGATGAGACAGACAAAGGGGGTGAGGGGAGGCTGGGGAACAGGAGAAGTGACTTGGCATGCAGCAGGTCAAGGGTGGAGCCAGGTCTCCTAACTCCCAGTCCAGTGTCCTGGCCACTGGACCATCCTGCCTCTCCAACTCAAGAAGTGAATCTGAACAGTCAAAACTTGTCTTGCTCTTGGCAGTGTTCTGCTACCAAGCATCACCTTTTAACCTACAGCTGCTGCCGTATCCACCAGCACACGTTCAGCCAGGAGGCACCAGCTGCTTTCCACACCAGATACACCTGCCATTCAGCCACAGCACCCAGGTGCAATACACTTGGCACGCAGCCTTGAACTCTCCTGGAACATTACAAGGATGATTATAGCCCCTCCCACAGGTTTTCCAGCTGCTTCCTGAACACCCTGCTTTTGCCAAATCCAGCAGGGGGTGGGGGGGCAGAGCAACAAAGTCATGGTTTTCCAGCTAGTTCTTTCACCACCACCCCTGCCACTGTCCTATAGCAAACCTTGCATGGTCTGAACACCAGCCAACCCTCTATTTCTGCTTAGTGGCTCAGTCCCAACTCTGCCATGCTGGTCCCAGCCCTGCTGTGGGCAGCCCTTCTCATAGACAGCTTGTGGGCACCAGAGAGGGGAGAACAGTGCTGGCCTACCAGCCTGCTGAAAGGGAAGCCCTCCCTCTCCCACCCCAATAATGTTCAGGCAGCACCTTCCATCGCAGAGGGCACCAAAGTACTTCACAGGCCTCAAATGGACACTGCTCAGCCTGGCTATTGCTCACACAGACACTTCTGGAGGAGACAACCAACATGAATTCAGCTCCAATCCTTGCCCCATTCAATCACAGTCATGTGGAAGGGAATCTATTCCACTGGGTACCAGCAGTGACCCAAGCCCACTGGAATCAATAGGAAAACCTCCAGTAGGTCCTCAGTTAGCTCATGCCATTCCCCCGGCAATCATGGGGACATGAGGCATCTGCCTGCCTTGAGCAGGGCTGCTCCTTTGACTGAGCCCCTCGGGACAGCCCCGACTTTCAAATGCCCCCTCTTCTCCCCAAAAGCATCAGCACCAGAGGAGCTCTCCACTCCTCTCACCTGCTCACAGCGGACAACTCAGACCAAGATTTTCCAGCGTGGCTGGTGGGCATCTGAGTTGAGATGCCAAAGGGGACCAGGCTCACCCTCTGAAATTCCTGCAGGGAGGGAACATCACTGACCCCTGCAGTATGTCTCCTGAGGGAGTCTGAAAACCAAGGCATCCAAAATCAAAACTCAACCCTGAAAGCACAAGCAACAGATATAGCATGGGCCACTGCCATGCAAAATTCCTTCCCCCGTTTTACGAGGGCATCCCAGCCCGGACCTGGGAACCACTACCACATGCTACAGATGTCCTGGACATCTCCACATAAACTGCTGAGTGGGCTGTAGGCAGAGACCCCCAAACTCATTTTACTGATGACCTGGGAAGCCTTGCCTCCAAAATTTAGCATGCCTAAATCCAGTACCACCAATAAAATTCTAATTACTGGCATCGCTGCGGGTTAGAACCAGGAAGTAAATCAGGATTATTCTGAACTGGTACTGGGTGGGAGAAGAAACCCATTTTGGGCTCTTATCTCTCACGGAGACAAAATGTCTGAGAAGAACTGTAGATAATGGCGCAGAAGGGGTCGGGGATTCATCAGCATCCTGGGAAGATGCTGAGGCACACAGATCCTGGCCCATCTAACATGATTCATGTTTAAGCAAAACTGATGTTCCCCCTGGAAGCCCCTGTTAGCAGTAAGGAAAGCTCTCAGGAATTTAAGAAGTACTAGGAAGGAGTGGGGTGAAGAAATGCCTTGTTCCCATCCTCCAAGATGTAATAAGCAAGCTCTGTTTAATAAAGACACAGCAGCTAATTCTGATTGTCATGAATGCTTCATAGGTTCTATTTCCTCCACCCCTGACCTACCATGAGCAAGGTTCTGATCCATGTCACCCATGGATGTAATTCCCAGGAACTGTTCCTAACTTGGTGTAAATCTGGAGACAGATCAGAAGTTAATCCTTTTGTTCACAGCTTTAGAGCCAGCAGATTTGAAATATAGACATTATAAATGCACTTCTTACCAACAAGCTAATCAAGTTAAAAATCTTTGGCTTTTTGAACAGTAGTGTGCCTTCAATTTAAAATACAGGTTTGCATGACTAAAACTGGCATGTTCTTCCTCTGCTCCTGAGGTACCCCAATCCTGTAAACACAGATGTACTTATTTAACATTGCTTGTGCAAGGTGTTCTTTGTAGTCAGCAAAACCAGTCCCATTAGAACAGATGCATGAAAGTTTGTTGTGTTCTTGATCCTCCCAACAGCAAAGCTGCTCACAGATGACAACAACAAAAGCCACAACTATGGGAAATAAAATCAGAATGCAGTACTCAGCATAATATGGCTTTGGTCTCTTGAGAAAATGAGAGCCAAGATATTTCCTAAGCAAAATAACACTTAAAAGCTAATCATGGTGATTAGAAATCATTAGCTAAGCAAACTCAAAGGAGGTTTACTAAATGCCCTTTCTGCCCGTGGTATTTTGAGCATCAGGAACTGAATGAAGTGCCTCAAACAAACTCTCCAGCAACCTGGAGCTGCGGCAGATTAAAGTTGGTGTTTATGATCTGGAGTAATAATGCACTGTTGTTAGTCACATGCAGATTCACTAACCTGAATTTTCCTTAGAGTTTCTCAGGCCAAAGTTGACTAACAACATTTCCTCTACAGCAGAGAATAGCAATTTAAGACAGCCCAACAAAATAAAATGTTACCTTCTTCAGTAAACAATTCTGAGAGGACACCAGCCACACAAACCTCTCTTTTCCTCCGCAACAGTAGGTAGATGGTAATCTTGTTAAAAAATTCTGTTTCACTGAAAGACGCTTGCAGCTCAGTCACTTTCCAGCTTTCTCTCTCTTTATGTCAAAGTTACCCCAAGAGTTAGCTGTCGGAGAGGCAAGTGCATTCAACAACTGCGATTGCAGCTGTTCCTGTGCTTCCTAATCTGATCAGAGGATCCTAGCAGAGATGCAGCCATGCAAGCTTAAAGGCAAAGTTCAGCACACGGGAGAAAGGAGGCCGTCTATGTCTGGGGAACTTTATCCCCTCTATTCTAAGAGGGCTTGGCTCGGGGCCTCCCAGGGTTGGGAAAATTAAAAGCAACCAGTCAGTGCTTTGCTCACTCTTTGATTATCAAGCACATTTCTGAAGAGGCTGCAGATAGCTCTATTCCCCAGCACTTTGTCCACTCTGCACTGTCTCTTATTACCCACCCCCTTCCACACAAACCTGCACACAAGCCATTGAGAAATGCCAATAGCCCCGAAGGACCAAATTCCAGCAAAATAGCCCCCCACTTTCTCCTGTGTTGGAACATGAAAGGTAGGAACCCAAATGCACAGTGGTGTAAATCAACATAGCATCAATGGACCAGATCCACAACTGGTGTAAATTAGCATAGATCCATTGGAGTAAATGGACCAGCTCACCAGCTGGTGTAAATCAGTGGAGTGGTGACAGTTTACACCAATTAAGAATCTGGCCCAGGGCCTTTCCCTCCCTGCCTCCAGTTGCCTCAAACACATTGGAGGGCTGCCCTGGCCCAACCTGTCTGGCACAGCTTGTGGGGAGAGCTGAGTGAACTCAGGAGTTGGTTGTGTCTGACTATGACACAGGGGAAAGGGCTCACTCACAGCCCTAGAGACTGAAGTCTGCTCTAGTTACAGGACAGGTATGGCTCAGCCAACAGTAGTGTGAGCTTTCTTCCTCCCACCATGGCCCGGCTGTTGTTAGCTGATGGGTGGGATGGCCTTTGGAGAGCAGCACAGCAAGCCTGTCGTAGCACTACCTTGCCCCCACTTGTGCCATTCCACAATCATCCTCCTGTTGCATTAGCCTCTAGGTGCCCATCCCATAGTTCTTGGACCTGCTGCCAGAAGCAAAGGCTTCTGGGAGATTTCAGAAAGCCCTCTGGGCAGAGCTTTTTTTTTTTTTTTTTTTTAAAGTGCTAGTACTTAGCCAGGGACCTGAGGCCATGTACCAGCATGGCAGGAGCTGGGGCCTCATCGCTGTGAAAAAAAGATGCTTGTACTCAGTACCCCTGAGTACCATCACAAAAAGAAGCCATGCTCCTGGGTCACCCAAGGGATTTGTGTGGAAGAGGGCAGAGCCCCCTCATGTCTCGGGAAACTTGCATAATTCCTCAGAAAGAATGCATGGAGCCTAAGCTCAACAGCCCCTAACACTCTCTCGAGGCCAGGGCGCTGTTGTTACTGACCAGCCTTGTTCCGCAGACCGAACCAATCTTCTTGAGAAAAACGGCCACCACCATCAAACTTGTTGAAGTGACCTGTAACGTTTTGAGGTGTTTCAGCATTTAACAGCATTGATTATTCCTGTGACTATATAGTTTATGTATTGCTAGATGTGATTCAGTTACATGAACTACTGTGGCCCACTGTCTTGGGGAGCTGCAGTTCAGAGGGCCTGATGCCCCCATTCTCCTTTATGGGCCAGTGTTCCCTAGATTACATTTCCCCTTAGCCACTTACAGCAGTATGACTCCCATGATGCACTGCACTGCATCAGAGGGAAGAGTCCATTGCATCATGGGAGATGTAGTCCAGCCAGGGAACTCAGTCCACAGGAGAGAAAGGGGGAACCCAACCTCCTTCCCAGGGGCAACATGTCACAATAGGCAATTGCAGGTTAATGATGAACTGACAGACACTCAGGTCAGTTCATCAAACCAAAATATTTCAGCTCAGGTTCTCTGGGAGAGCAGTCAACCTAGCCATTGGGGAGCAGGCCCAGAGAGATGCCATTATGGATGAACCGAGTTGGGTGTGCCAAGATGGACCCGGGGCTGCTACTTGTGCTGAGCTGGCAGGACGATCTGGATCTGGTGAAGTCAGGAGGTGGGCACAGTCACCCTCATTAGAGCCATCTCTGCCCTTTCACAAATATGGGGGCTGGGGTTTGTAAGAACCCAGAAAATCTCTCCTCCTTCACCAGAGCCTGCAAAATCAGCCCCCATCAATGTGTATTAAAATACCTATACTCTGACATAACAGGCCCCTTGCTCCTTGATTCTACCTCCCTCTGCCAGCTGCCATTGCCGCTGCTGTATCAGGATCTTGGCTGTATCCCAAAGAGATCCCCAAAATCCCTGCACAGTATCAGGCATGTCCCAGGTCCCTCCCTCACTCCCTTTCCTCCTCCTGCCCTCTGTGAGTATTCTGCAAAGCATCTCCAGGCCGTGCTGGCTGTGGGACATACAATGCTGGACTGGGAATCAGATTCTAGTCTGAATCTGCCACTGAGCTACTGTATGGCCTTGGACAAGTCACTTCCTCTCTTCCTGCTGACTCTGTTCATCTTGTCTATTCTAGCTAATCTCTTTAGGACAGGGACGGTCTCATGGTGGGTATGTACAGCATCTAACACAATGACTTCAGCTGGAGGCACTAGACCCTTCCGTGATAAACTAGGCAAACTCCTGCAGGCCTGACACAGGTCAGACTCCCTTTGAAGTCAAGGGGTATTTTCCATGACAAAGGGCTAGATAAATGCTACAAGGTATAGGATCATATGTTTGGGATGTCTTTTATTTCGTATATCTGATCTTGCTTCCAGTTAGATCTATGATCATTGCCTTACACAGAAGCTAGTTAAGATCCACAGTGTTTGACGGAGACCTGATGTTACTACTATAAACTATGCCAAGCCTAATGCTCCCTCCTCTGCTATGCTATGTATAACATACTGCTTAAATATCTTTTTGGGGGGACTTCTCTCATCCATGGTTTTTCCTGCATTCTTTTTTCTTCTATTTGCACACAGTAATCTGAGACCTGCTACATGTGAGCTGAGACTTAGACAGCTGAAAAAAAAATTAATTAAATGCAATATCATTAGATTAATTGAAAATTCATGTTTGATCACATAATTAACAACTGTTATGTTATAAAGTATTTGCACTAGGGAGGAAAGGAAATTAATCAAGACAGTTAAGGAAATACAGGGAACAAGCTTTTCTAGTTCTTCACATTATAGTTTAATAGGGCTTCAATTGGAGCCATGCACAACTTTCAGAACAAACAGTATTTCACTCATGATCCCAACACAGAACCCCGGATCCTAACAATTTTGTCATGAAGGCAAGGATTACAATTCTGGAAAGATTTACTTTAGACTCTTAATTTGAACCCTTGAGTAGTCCTGTTGACCTAACTGGGACTAGTTGTGTATGTAAATATAAACACATGCTTAAGTCTCTGCAGGATGAATCCAGATAACACAAATGGTCTGATTAACACCTTTGATATTAACAGCTGGTTTAATAACAACAGCTATTTGAAATCTGGGTCCCAAGTTTTTAGCATAGGTCCATCACTACTTCATTTAAAAAACTTCTACTATGGCCCACCTTCAGAGTGAGCTGAGGCCAACTCATGGTTTTGCTGGAGATCCCATGGGACTTGGCAATTTTGGCTTGTTTATTTTTACTTCAAGGAAACCCATGAAAACTGAAAGTAACACATGGGGGCATGAATCCATTGGGACTGCAAATAAAACAGGTCACAGGGACCAACTGGAACTGGCGGTAGGGTTTTTACAGCTGAAGTAGGAGTCTTGCTAAGAGACAAATAAGTTGTTGGATGAAATGCAGATCGGACTCAAGATTTGAGTGGTCTTCACACAACAGAGAGAGAGGAAAGAACTGATTCGTCCAACCCCATTGAAGTATTCACACTTTCAGACCTCCAGAGCAGCATTTTAATATTAACATTGTTGTTCTCTGGGAAATTATATAGCCCTCTTTATATTTGAGGAGAGCTAGTTTGGAATTTTCCAGCACACAGTTTTTTGTGTTGGAAAATGCTGATTCATTGAAACTTAAACAGTGTCATATTCAACAAAACACCCAACTCAAAAAATCTCAGGTTAAAAAAGGTTTGGAATTGTCAAACAAAAGAGTGTTGGGTTTTGGAGGTGAAGCAACTTCTTGTTTAAAAACTGTGGTAGATTTCCACTGAAATGGAGGGGGGGGGGGCCGGGGGGCGGGTGGCATGGGTTCAATGATAGAAATCAAAACAAAAAAATTTGATTGGCCTGAACAAAAAAAACCAAAAAAGCCTTCAGCTTTTAATTTAACAGTTTGACTTTTTGTCCCAGTTCAGGAAAGGAAGAATTTTTGAAATATTGAAAAATTCCCCCAGGATAGGGAAACCATTTCTCTCTCAGTCCTATGTCTGAGCATTGTGCAGCTATTAATAAATGTATCCTCACGAGCCCCTTATCAGGAAGGGAAACCGTGTAATCCCCATTCTGCAGTTGGGGAAAATGAGTGCCATGCTGGTGAAGAAGCAGGGAGTCTCCAGTTTCCAGTGAGATGCTTTCATTGAACAGTCATGTGATATCATTGTGCTTTACACGAGACTGCCTAGAAGCTCTACATCCTGCTCATCGCCATCTCTCCAGCTAGTTCACTTCTTTCTGCACTTTTTGATCGGTACAGGTGAAGTCCACATGAAGGAGGAACAGAAAGATCACTGGATGTGTCTGAGGTCACACGGGATCAGAGTGGTTCTCTTGCATACCTTTGCTGTACTGGATACAGTAAGGTGGCAAATACAGTTAGCACCTTGGCACCTGAGTAATTCTGACACAGGGCTGGGGCCTACCAGACTCAGAGCTGTTCTAAATAGCAGCTGTATCTATCAGACAGGAAGCTATTCCTACATGAGAGGATGGGCTGTGTAGTCATTAGGGCAGAGAACTGGGACCCAGGTGAGCTAGAAGGCATTGCAGTAATGCCAATGACCTGCCGTGTGCCCCCAGCTGACTACAGCTATTGTCAGCCATGAGAGCAGCAGCAGCAGTGGTGAGCACAGCAAGTGAAACTAGCAACTGCACACAGGGCCAGATTCTCATCTGGTGTAAATCATGGGTAAGGCACAGAACTGGGGAGCTAGGCAATGTTGGACATTTCTTCATCCGCACCCGCTGTCAGCCACAGGCTAGTTTTTCTAGTGCAGGAAAACCAAGTAACCTGATCATGTTTAGTTACCCTGTTCGAGGTCCTTCCATGAAAACCATAACACATGTTTCAGTTCAGGTGCCTTTTAGACCCAGGCAAACCTAGGAAGACGGATGGTTAGATGGTAGAAAGTAAGTGGGTCTATGGGTCAGATCTTCAGGTGGTGTAAATCAGCGTCGACCCACTGAAATCAAGACAGCTATTAGGCCTCTGCTGTATAGAAGGAGCCCCCCCTCACCCCCCACCGAATCTGCTACTTTCTTGTCTCCCATTGAAGACAAGGGCATAATTTCAGATTTGCACCAGTGTGTCTGCGGTTGGAATATGGCTTTGCCTGAGTACTTCAGAATTTGGCCTGTAGGAAATACACTGTACACCTCAGCTGTGGCTCAGGTCACTTAAAGTGACAGGAATAAACAATTCAAATTAGTGAACAGGGAACAGAATCTAACTGAGAGACTGAAGTAATCTGGCTGAGGGCCAGATGGAGCCACGAAGTGGTTACCTTAGCTCAGTGCCCACATAATTACTGATCTTACGGTTGGTCTGTCCAGATCAGTATCACAGTCATTACTCACAGCATACAGGGAACCCTCCCACCCTACATCCACCTCAGGAATTTGATTTCCTTGATCTGGACTAATATCCCATCAGTTTAGCATCCACGCAGAGATCCACGCAGGCACTGCCACCGATAATCAGGCCTAGTGGTTGCAGTGTGGATCTCAGCAAGGCATCGAGTGGGCCTGGGGTGGCACTGGTTTCGAGATCCAGGGACGAGTCAGGGTCACAATCAAGAACAGAGTCCATAGATCAGAACTGTTGCCAGAGCCTAGCTATAGGCTGGAGGTCAAACTGGATAGTCAAGACCTGAGGGTTAGGAGGGGTCGGGGGCTGAGGCTGAGGCTATCCCAGAGTAGGTCGATGACAAAACTGCAGTGAGGTAGTGCAGGGTAAGGACAGAGCAGGGACAGGCTGGGCATCGCTGGAGCCTGGCGTTCTTACTGCGTGGCACCTGGAAGGTTCCTGGTTATTGTTCAGGCGGCTCTGCAGCTCTGCTCAGGTTGTGGCTCTGCTTGGTGATAAGTTGCTGCTGCTTGCCTGAGGCTTGCTCCCTGCAAGCTCCCTTCAGTGCTGACTCTGGGGATCTAGGACCACCCCTCAGCCTCAGGGAGGAGCCATCAGACCCAGGCATTGAATGATCATTGGGGACAACAGAGAGAACAGGGATGGGATCCAGAGGGGGACAGCACCACTGCCCCTCCAAGGCATCCAGGGATGCCTCCACAAAGGATTTCACATGGAAAACTTGCTAATGGGAATGGCTGATGTGAGGTGAAGGGGGACAAGGGGAGTGAACCACCAGAAGGCTAGCCGCTGAGTGGCCCTGGATTCCCTCCGTCCTTACCACACCTAAGAGAGATCCCAGTAGGGCCAGTGTTCAGCTGGTCTAGGGAGTCTTGTGCACTGGTTAGACAGAGAACAACAGTCTCTGGGGCACTTGCTGACATTAAACTCCCCGTGGCAACTGAGCTTGCACTGTGGCATTTTTGGCTGGTGCTGGAGTTTCGGAGGCTGCTGGCTGGGCTTGCTGTGTGGCATTTAGAGCCAGGGTGCATTGCTGGCAAACACGGCACAGGCCCCAGATAAAGGCCTTGGACTGCGCTGGAGTGCCTCACACTGAGGAACATCACCGGCTCTCCTGGGACCCGACCAACGCTTCGTGCCTTGGTGATGCCGCCATCCTGGATGCCCTCCAGTGTCTGCCAGCTCCCACACCCCCGTTCTGCACAAACTGCCCTCACCCCTCTTCCCAAAAACCCCTTCCTGGCCAAGTCACGAGTCCCCATCAGCAACCTCGGCCTCAGCCCGTTCACCCTTGCCTCCTCCAGCACTTGCCCCTCACCAGCTGCAGTGACACAGCCGTGAGACATCCTCCCTCTTCGACCCTTCCTCACCACCCCCTAGGGGGCACGCTGGAGGAGCCCGGAGAGTCCTCTCCACCTGTGTGCTGTGGGCTCTACCTCCCCCCTGCTCCAAGTCAGGTGCTAGGACACTCCTGGGCTCATGAATGTCCAGACAAACCGAAGTGCGACATGCAGGTGGGAACTGGAACCATTTTATAAGGGAAACTCACTGAACAGACCTGAGTGAGGCGTTGAGAGCCATGCACACCTTCACCCTGTTACTACCCCCACGGGCAGGATCAGGACCCAGCATCTCCTGCCTGGTCAGCCCTGAATGCACTGCGCCTGCGATGCAGTACATTAGTGGGTTGCTGGCTTTGCCCTGGCTATCTCCCTGGGTGAGTCTCCACCCCTCACTCTGCAGCAAGCTTTGTTTGCTGGAGATGGGTGGCAGTTTGCATCTAGTTACCTGGTTTCATGGCAAACAAACTGAATTCAAAGCACCCGCTAGCTCGCCCTTCCCTTTTCTCTCCTGTGTAGCAGGTGAGGCAGGAGGGTGCTGGACTCTCTGTCTCTTGCTCTGGGCACAGCATGCTCAGCTCAGCTGCTCTCCCAGAATCACCCCAGAATGCCCCCTGAGGCTGTGGTGGATTTTGAATGCCCTCTGTGACTGAGATGGGACAGGGACATGCCATAACACTGATGAACAGCTGCAACGGAAAGCAGCCATCTAAAAGAAAGGCGAGGTTGGGGAGCCCACAGTAACGAGAGCTTGACTCAGAAACAGAGAGTCACCTGCACTGACTGGGGGCTTGGCCGTGGGTGGAAGTGGTGTCAGAAACCAGGCACTTTTGTCCAGAGGGCTGCCTGCTGTGGCAAAGGGAGGTGCTCGCTCTAAGGTGGGGTGGAGATCTGCTAGGTGTCAGGGCATTTCAGAGGGTCACAGAGTGGGTCCCCCAGATTCCCTGGGAAAGGCTCTTCCCATGGCTACCAGGGCGGGAGAGCCCCGTGTGCCCATGACCCTGCAAAGGGCACGACTTAAGGCTGAGGAGAAGATCCTGGACTTCGAGTTTGAGGTGGTGAATGTACAGTTCAATGAGAAGGGCCGATATGCCCTAAGATTGACAGTGGAAAACCTGCTGCTGGAGGGCTCTGGCGCTGGGGTGCGCCTGCGGGTGAATGAGGGAGATGTCCTCTACACCAGCTCGGGGACCACTGACATCATCGAGCAGAGCAACCTCAGTGAGATCCACGCCTTTCAGAGGAGGAGATTCATCTTCACCCTGCCCAGAGGTAAGAGGGTGGCTGTCAGGGGCTGGGGAGATGAGAGGGGCAGAGGCCAACACCTCAGCCTGTCACTGAATTCAAGCTCACCAGCTTGGGACTGACCAGGGACCGATTCATCGCCAATCCCTGGAACTCTTGATCTGTGGCCCCTAGGCAGGCATTAAAGTGCATCAGATCACAGGCCCCAGTACCTGCTGCCATGGAGGGCTCCACACTAGGCACTGCCAAGGGCCACCTCTGCAGCAGGCTGTGAGTGGACCACTCATGGAGTATGGGCAGGTTGGGTGGGAGGGGGTGTCAGGGGGCTGGAGTGGAAGGGGGCACCAGAGACGGAAGCAGGGGAATGGGGTGGAGAGGCATTAAAGGCAGGGGGCTGGGGTAGGAGGAGGCATTGTAGGCAAGGAATTAGGGACTGGGGTTGGTGGAAGCAGCTTTCCTGAGCTAATTCAGCACTGAGCTCCAAACTTGGCCCTCTGTAACATTTGCCTGCGGGGTCTGGGGACAGGATTCTGCAAGAATGATAAGAACCATGATGCACGGCTCCGAATTGAGGCCCTGCGGCTCCGCGGACCCTCGCTGAAAAGCAGCCTCCGAGCAGGGGAAGCCTTCTTTGCCATCTACCCCCGCACCAACCAGCCACGCATGAACCTCTTCGCCAGTCGGGACGAGGACCTGTACCACTACAGCGACATCATGGTGCTGCTGCGGGTGGGCAAGGACGACCTGGCAATGCATTGTGGGAGGCTGGCCTATACTGTGTCTTTCCATGAGCACCGCCCGCCTGTCAGCAAGGGGACACCAGTGTCTTCCTGCCAGCTTTCACCGTGGCCGTCTGCAAGGGAGGGTGGGACACAAGATGGAGTGTGTACCCCAAGAGTGCCCTCCCCAGCACCCCTCCACTCTCTGGATGGCCCCCCTTGGAGCTACCCCCACTCTCTCCCACAAGCATCAACATCATCTACTGACCATTTGCTGCTCCTCGGGCCCCACAGCCTCTCTCCTGAGGTAGGACATGCCAGGGAAAACTGTGCCAGCTGTGCTACAGTAGGGAGGGAAGCTGGTGAGCGGGGCAGGAGCTGGGATTGGGGAAGGACTCCAAGGCTACATGCCAGGCCACATGCAAGATGCTGACACTCCCAGACCGAGAGCCCAGCAGCTCAGAGCTCGGTCTCCTTCGAAGCTGAGGGAACATGGTACTGGCAGACTTAAGTTTGCATCACTGTGGCACGGCTATGAACCCCAGTGAAACCACTCTGATGCTGGCAAACCCCATTCAGAGTGGGATGTCCCAAGGGGGCTGGCCCTTTAAGAGGAGAGTGGGGAAATAGTTTGGTCACATGACAGACAGGAAGGACATGTGACTAACTCAGGCTAGACCTAGGGATATAAGGGCCAGCAGGACAGACCTAATTGTGGATTTTTGGGAGAGCAGCAAAATCAGTAGAGCCCTGCGTGAATACAAATATGTTGATCCGTGCCCGATCTGCATCTGCAAGAAATGGTCTGCGGATATCCACATTGTATCCGCAGATGCAGATATAATGCGGATATCCGTGGATATCCACGTATTTGCAGGGCTCTAGCCCTGCACAGATAAAAATATGTGGATCCATATCCGATCTGCATCTGCAAGAAATTTTCTGTGGATATCTGTGCTGTATCCATGAATGCGGATATCTGTGGATTTGCAGGGATCTAAAAATCAGGATCAATGGAGGCTGGACAGCTCAATATGGGAAGGGTTTGACCTGTTCCCAGCAGCTCTGGTTCAGCACAGGTGTAGCATTTCTCTTCTCCGAACCAGTCTGTCCCTTTCTGGTGGGGGAGGCTCCATCTGTGGCCAGGTGGTACACTGACATCAAGAACACTGCTCCCCCCCGTCCAGTGCCACCTGTTCTTAGCCAGCACCTCCTTACTCATGAGTGTCCTGGTAACATCAGGAGGCCAATTAGCTCTGGCCCCAGGGCTAGCACAGAGAAGCAATCAAGGCACATGCATAATCTCTCTGTGGTAACATTTCCTCTTGCAGCTGGAAGGTTTAGCTCACTCTCCTCTCAGATCTTTAGTCAGTGCACTGCTGGATCTGTCTGACTTTCCAGTCTGATCGGCCTGGGCCTGACCCTTCTGAGAAGAAAACCCAGAAAGGCAGGGTAACTTTGGCAGGCTTGGTGTCCTATAGAGCTTCCTCTTAAGGGATAGAGTGGGTGGAGATGATGGAGAGTCTGGTAGAGGTGAGGCCTCTCTCTAGATCCAGGGAATCTAGCTGTTGTGAGGGCATCTGCTCTGTGTGTGGCTTTCCTGGTAGCCTGGATCCAGCCAGGTTCACGCTTTTACGGCAGGATCTCTTTGGAGCTAAGTGGCAGAGGGTTCAGAGAGTCCCTGAAGGAGGCAGAGCTGTAACAACTCCTGACCTGATCACTACATGATAATCCAGTGGTTCTGCCTGAGACAGAGCCATAGAGGATGGTCAGTTCCTGGCTCTTTCACCTCTTGCCAAACCCCATGGAGCACTGAATGCCTAAGTCGACTTCTAGGGAATAGGTGGACCTGGGACTGGTCCATGGTGGCAGGGGGGCACCCCTTGCCAAGTGCCAGGGGGCTCAGCATGGGGGCTGAGCAGGACAGGGACAGTGGCAAGGCATAGGAACGGGTGGGCAGGGCTGTGTCCTGCCCTGTGTGGGGGGCATGCCAGGCTCTGGCTGTGTCAGCCACCCTGGCAGGGAGGGCAGTGGGGAGCCCTGGAGCCCTTTAAGTCGACTTTAAGTCAATTTAGGGCTAATCTGCAGCCACACGGGCTAAGTCGACTTTATAAAGTCGACTTTAAACGAGGTTTAATAAAGTCGACTTTAAATTTCCTTAAATTGACTTAAACAGCAGCTTAAGTTGACTTAAGGAAATTGTAGTGTAGACGCAGATTAAATTAAGTCGATTTAAGAAATCTTAAATCGACTTAATTTGTAAGTGTAGACGCACCCACAGAGATGGTATTCTGCCCTGTGGTGTCCTGGCCACAGAGGAACCTCTCCACCTGTTGGCAGAGGGGGGTGGCCTGGTGCATTTTGGGTAAGAGCAGATCTGCTTTGGGAGACTACAAGGGCACTGGGGCTGGACGGGAGCAGACAGACCAAGCTGTGTTTAACTTGTGGCAGCACTTCAGCTTATATCATGCCCCCCTTGAAATATTGCTTCTGATTGTCTCTCTAGCAGGTGCCTGAGCAGCCCAGTGAATCTGATCAAAAAGCCACTGCAGAGCTACGGGATGACTCTGAAGATGAGGTGCGCTCCTCCTCCTCTTCCTCACATGCTGTGTTAAGGCGATTGCCGAGTGATGCCAGTTTCCACCTCTCTTTGCCAGGACACAGCCCTGAGCTGGGATCCCAGGACCCTTACGCTGGGGTGCAGGTAAGTGCCCAGTGTCTTATCTGCCATATGCAAGACTCCATCAGGAGATGGCATTCTTAGCTGGAAAACAAGATGTCATGCCATTTCCTGGTCTGCTGGGCTCTCAGTACAGTCTGGTTGGAGGTTCCCTCATTGTAGACAAGACCTGGGAAATTCTATTAAGACTAGCCTATCCAGGAAGTTTTGGAGAGTGTTGGGGACAGCTTCATGGTGCAAATACTGAGGGAACCAACTATGGGCGGAACTCCTCTTGCCCTGCTGCTCACACACTGAGAAGAAATGGTAGGGGAAGTAGAAGTGGGTGGTACCTGGGCAGCAGTGACCATGAGATGGTCGAGTTTAGGATCCTGACAGAAGGAAGGAAGGAGAGCAGCAGTATACGGACCCTGGACTTCAGAAAAGCAGACTTTGACTCCCTCAGGGAACTGATGGGCAGGGTTCCTGGGAGGCTCATATGAATCATAGAATAATAGGGATGGAAAGGACCTCATGAGGTCATCTAGTCCAACCCCCTGCTAAAAAGCAGGACCACTCCCACTAAATCATCCCAGTCAGGGTTTTGTCTAACCGGGCCTTAAAAATCTCCAAAGATGGAGATTCTACCACCTCCCTAGATAACCCATTCCAATGCTTCACCACCCTCCTAGTGAGAAAGTTTTTCCTAATATCCAATCTCGACTACCCCAGCTGTAATTTGAAACCATTGCTCCTTGTTCTGTCCTCTGTTACCCTCGAGAACAGCCTAGCTCCCTCCTCTTTGGAGTACCCCTTCAAGTAGTTGAAGGTTGCTACCAAATCTCCCCTCAGTCTTCTCTTCTGAAGACTAAATAAGCCTAGTTCCTTCAGTCTCTCCTCATAAGCCATGTGCCCCAGCCCTCTAATCATTTTTGTTGCCCTCCGCTGGACTCTTTCAAATTTGTCCACATCCTTTCTGTAGTGGGGAGCCCAAAATTGGACACAGTATTCCAGATGCGGCCTGACCAGTGTCGAATAGAGGGGAATTATCACATCCTCGATCTGCTGGCAATACTCTTACCGATGCAGCCTAATATGCCATTGGCCTTTTTGGCAACAAGGGCACACTATTGGCTCATATTCATCTTCCCGTCCACCATAACCGCCAGGTCCTTTTCTAGAGCGCTGCTACTTAGCCGATCGGTCCCCAGCCTGTAGCAGTGCATGGGATTTTTCCGTCCTAAGTGTAAGACTTTGCACTTGTCTTTGTTGAACCTCATGAGGTTTCTTTCGGCCCAGTGTTCCAATTTGTTCAAGTCTCCCTGGATCCTGTCCCTGCCCTCCAGAGTATCTACTATTCCCCGCAGCTTAGTGTCATCCGTGAACTTACTACGCACGCAGTTTATCCCATCATCAAGATCATTAATGAAGATGTTGAACAGAACCGGCCCCAGGACTGACTGCTGGGGCACTCCACTCGTTACCGGTTGCCAGCTAGACATCAAGCCATTGATTCCTACCCACTGAGCTCATTGATCTAGCCAGTTTTCTATCCACCTTACAGTCCACTCATCCAACCCATACTTCCTTAACTTGCTGACGAGAATGCTGTGGAAAACCGTATCAAAAGCCTTGCTAAAGTCGAGGTATACTATGTCAACGGCACTTCCCGCATCCACAAATCCAGTCATCTCATCATAGAAGGAAATCAGGTTGGTCAGGCACGATTTGCCCTTGGTGAATCCATGTTGACTGTTCCTGATCACTCTTATTTTCTTCCAAGTGTTTCAGGATGGATTTTTTGAGGACCTGCTCCATGATTTTCCCAGGGGTTGAGGTGAGTCTGTAGTTCCCCGGATCCTCCTTTTTCCCTTTCTTGAAGATAGGTACTATATTTGCCTTTTTCCAATCCTCTGGGACCTCCCCCATTCGCCACGAGTTCTCAAAGATAATGGCCAGCGGCTCTGCAATCACTTCAGCCAACTCCCTCAGCACCCTCGGATGCAGTTCATCCAGCCCCATGGACTTGTGCACATCCAATTTCTTTAAGTAGTCCCTAACCTGACTTTCCATCACCGAGGAAGAAAGGAGTCCTAGGAGCTGGTAGTATTTTAAAGGAACCTTATTGAAGGTATGGAAACAAAACCGTCCCGATGTTCAGAAAAAAAAGCTACGCTGGTCATCAGCCATATTTGTTAAAGAGAAAAATCTTTGTGAGCTTAAAAACAAAAAGGAAGCTTACAAGAAATGGAAGATGACTAGGCAGGAGTACAATAGCATTGCTTGAGCATGCAAGAGTGAAATCAGGAAGGCCAAAGTACAACTAGAGTTACAGCTAGCAAGGGACATGAACGGTAACAGGAAGAGTTTCTGCAGGTAACAACAAGAAGACCAGGGAAAGTGTGGGGCCCTTACAGAATGTGGGAGGCAACCTAGTGACAGATGTGGAAAAAGCTGAAGTTCTCAGTGCTTTTTTTGCCTCTGTCTTCACAGACAAGGGACTACTGCACTGGGCGGCACAGAATGGGGAGGAGTGAGCAGCCCAAAGTGCAGAAAAAACAGATTCAGAACTATTTAGGAAGGCTGGACATGCACAAGTCCATGGGGCTGGATGCAATGCATCCTAAGCTGCTGAAGGAGTTGGTTGATGTGACTCCAGAATGATTATCTTTAAAGACTCGTGGTGATCTGAGTTAGTCTCGGATGACTGGAAAAAGGCAAATCTAGTGCCCATCTTCAAAAAATGGAAGAAGGAAGAATCAGGGAACTACAGACCAGTCAGACTCACCTTAGTCCCCTAAAAAATCATGAAGTTCTGGCTTGGAAAGAGCCCTGGCTGGCATGGTTTAGCTCAGGTTATTCCTTCTTTGAGCAATAAATTGGACTTCTTGAGGTTCCCTCCAGTCATAATCTTCTATGGTTCTGTGATCCCTCAAGGTCTGAGTGAGGATATCCCAAGACATGTGCTATCCAGTTCTTTGAGTTGTCTGGTTTGAAAGGACCTCTGGGAGTGGGCTTCCATCACCCCTTGGGGGGTGTTTGCAGTCTCCTGAGCCTCCCTGCGAAAAATGCTGATCCAGGTGACACACATCTATTCTGATGCCAGCAGAGTTTCCTCAGAATGAATTTGGTCAGTTTGACTCTTTGTAACATCTCATCCTAACCCAGTCCACCCAGGTCTTGCATTGCTTCCCTCCTGCCACCTGGTGCTCTGGTGAGATTGAGAGAGAAAACATGGGGCCTTGGAAGGACAAGGTCTGACACCAGTGTGAGCAGCAAGCCAAAGCAAGCCAGCTGATTCATTCTTGCTGCCTGATCACTGCTAGGGGGAGGCTGGGGAATTGCTCAGCCTCTCGCTTATCTCCCAGTGCCCAAGGTTCAGAGCACATGCTGCCTGAGGCAGCTCTGTGCTAGTGTGTGAGCACTTCACAGACGGTAGAGGATTTATCCCTCTAGGTCGGAGGTAGAGGTGGCCAAAGCCTTTGTACTGTTTGTAGCTGGAGGAGTGTTAATGTATGGAGCTGCTGAGGGCAATGCACGTTCCAGGAAGGAGCACTCTGAGGAGCCCGAGACCTCACTCTGTGGAAATGCAGTCCCTGGGGTTTTTGACACCGGTGCTTAGAGAGTGGCTGGAGTGGACTGTATTGGAGGAGGGAAGGGAGCTGGTTGCAGACTGCGTAGGGATGGAGCATGGCCCAGGGGGCATGCTGCACTGAGTTCTCACCTGCTCCCACCAGGGAGAATTGCTTTGGATCTGAGGCAAGGCAGAGGCACACCTTCTGGTCTCAAGGGGGAGTTGTGGGGCGGGTGCAATCTTGGTCATCACCAGGGACTGAAGTGAGCACCTCTGGGGAAAAAGCAAGAGCCCCTACATCTTGAGCTGACGGACTGAAGCCCAGCTCCCCCTAGGTATTTAGGGACCTTGTGCCCATGGAAGTTATGAGCCTAATACCATGACAGATCTGGGTCTAACTCCCTTAGCTGGGAGCTGGAGCAATCATGTCTTCTGTGGCACTCAGGCCACACCATGCACAGGGAGTTAATCTCCCAGCCCATGAGGCACTCAGTGCGAAGGCCCGGAGCACTCCTCTGATGTATAGGAAACCCCCTGCCACTCGTCCCTCCTCTGGGTGATCCCTCCTCCCCAGCAGGGGCAGGTTTTCCCCTGAGCGGACCAGCTTTGTCCACCCACTCAGTGGGAATTTTAATGAACTTTTTAAAGGCACTGCAGACTTGGGAGTTGTTTTCACCCTTTCCCAGTATCCTAATGACCTCACCTGCCAGAGCATGAAACCATCTGTTTTCACTGGCCCAATGTGGGGAAACCACCTGCAGGAAGTGCTGGATACCTTTGTTTTAAACACTGACTCTGCTTTAATCTGGGGGTTATAGTTGCAGACACAAGGAGACACTACTCAGTCTTGCCAACTCTGAAGTTAGTGGGTGCATTTCTTATAGCCTCAGCTCCTGGAGCACTGTGATTATGTGAGGATCTCAGTTGTTGTAAGCCCGTGGTCGTATAGAGAAGCTGGAAAATGAGACCATTGAAGTTTCAAACTAGAAGTGAAAAAAAACAGGATAAAAATGTTATTTGTGTAAAATCTCCTCATTGTGGGGGCCTGACTTGTGACTCTGGAAATGCTTTGGCAATACATTACTTTTATCACCCATATTAAGGCCCCAGTTGGGAAACGGGGGCTCCAGTGTGTTAGGTGCTGTGGAAACATGTCCTAAATTGACTGCCCCAACGCTACTGTCCTATCTTTTCTTTTTTTTTTTAATGGTGAAACACTCAGGCAGAGTCTTTGGGACTGATTCTCATTTGCAGACAGGCTCCTTTACAGCAGTGTGAGGGGATCTTGTAGTGGTTATCAATATAATTTAGGCTCTCTGGGGTGCAAAGAGACTGTTGCATATGTGTGAATCAGGCCCTTTGTCTTTTTTGATCCTTTTTGTGCAATGTAAGGAATGGTCCCTTTTCACCAGCACTAGTGAAGCCACAGGCTTTATGGGCCAGACCCTGTGAGAACATTGCCCAGGAAAGGGGAAGATGCTGAGCAGCTTAGAGGAAGCCCTCGGCATCTTGAGGAAAGAGCTCATGGACTGTTAGCATCCAACTGACTCAGCCAAAAGCGGAGACAGGGAACCTGTTCCCTTCCCACAATCACCAGAAAATTCACTGGGTGGAGAGGGTTATTGGTGATCCCTGATTGAGTTTGCCCAGCAAACAACTGGCTGCAAGCCCTTTCGAGCAGGGGCGAAGGAAATCAATAATAATCAGTGGCGAGCTAGAATGATTGCAAGGGAAAATGAAGGTAGCTGCTTGAGCACGAGCTGGAACTCGGGGGGAGCGTGGCGGGGAAGCATTAGCAAATGTAGTGTGTGTAACCTCAGCTCCTGGCTCCCCAGGGAGAGCGTGGCAAGCTAGAGCAGTGATAAATCGCACCATGCTGATGTCACTTGGGTAAGATTGGACAGGATGTCTTTATTTAAAAATCGAAAACCGGGAAGGGGCCAAGTGTTAACTCTGCACTCTCCTGTTAGGGAGAGATTAATGCATCTACTGTGCTCTGGGTGATGGGAGATCCCATGATTCTGCTGCTCTGTGTGGGCAGGAACAGCCACTGGTTAGTCCTGTTTGTGATCAAAATACATTACCTGGCAGCTAGTGCCTGATCCTCGGCCCCTGGGCTGTTGCACCTGGAGTGCTGCCCTCAAAGGCTGGCTGATGAGTTCCTGGAAACAAAGGAAAATTGAGGTCTGTTTGGGGAGTGCAGTTAGCCTTGCTAGCTCACTGGTATTTCCAGCACATCCCCTTGCAAAGCACATATTGGGGATGGCTCCGGAGGGGAGCACATCTGATCAGGTGAGGCGTGCAGGGAGAGTCCACTGATCATAGTCTGTAGGAGGCCCCTGCAAGTTGCAATCATGGTAACTTTAGAGCGGCAGAATAGATCATGGTTGGAAGGGATCTCAGGGAGGTATATAGTCCAAACCCCTGCTCCAAGCAGGACCAACCTCAACTGAATCCTCCCAGCCAGATCTTTGTCAAGCCAGACCTTTAAAAATCTGTATGGTTGGAGATTCCATCAGCTCCCTAGGGAACCCATTCCAGTGCTTCACCACCCTCCTAGGGAAAAAGTTTTTCCTAATATCCAATCATGACCCTCACTGCAACTTGAGACCATTGCTCCTAATTCTATCATCTACTATCACTGAGAACAGCCTAGCTTCATCCTCCCTGGAACCCTCTTTCAGGTAGTTGAAGGCTGCTATCAAATCCCCCTTCGCTCTTCTCTTCTGAAGACTAACAAAGCCCACTTTCTCAGCCTCTCCTCATAAGTCATGTGCTTCAGTCCTCTTATCATTTTTGTTGCCCTCTGCTGGACTCTCTGCTATTTGTCCACATCCTTCTGTATTGGGGGCCCCAAACTGTACGCAGTAGTCCAAATATGGCCTCATCAGTGGCGAATAGAGGGGAATAATCACTTCCCTCAATCTCCTGGCAATGTTCCTACTAATGCAACCCAATATATTAGCCTTCTTGGCAACTGGGGCACACTGTTGACTCATGTCCAGCTTCTTGTCCATTGTAACTCCCCACAGGTGGTGCTAGAGAGGGGGTAGGGCAGTCATTTGCCCAGGGTCCCATGCTAGGAGGGGGCCCTTGCTGAGGCCTCGACTGGCCCCCCCATCTAGGACTGCCTAGTTCCCTGGCCCTGCCGCCAGCCTCACCAGAGCCCCTGGCACCCCCCTGGTCCTGCCACCTCTAGGACCGGCGGCGGGGCTAGGGGTCCAGCGGGGGCCCCAGAGAGGCTGGCGACGGGGAGCTGGCAGGGGGGCCGGCAGCAAGTCTGAGGGAATGGCAGGGGCACCAGCAAGGTGGGGATGGGATAGCATCAAGGATTACTTGATTTTTGCCCAGAGCCCTGGAATCACTAAGACAGCTCCTGTAACTCCCAGATCCTTGTCTGCTGAATGGCTGTCTAGGCAGTCATTCCTCAGTGTGTAACAGTTCATGGGATTCTTCCATCCTAATTGCAGCACTCTGCACTTGTTCTTGTTGAAACTCATCAAATTTCTTTTGTTCCAATCCTCCAACTTGTCTAGATCGCTTTGTATCCCTACTCTCAGGGCTGTCCTGGGGGGGAAGGGACAGGGCCCAGGGCCAATTGGCCTGTGGAGGCCCCCGCCTCCCATGGTTGGGAGGGGCAGAGCAGGCCAGCCCAGAGGCTGGGCCCCATGATCCCACCCTGCCCCTGGGCTGGCTGCTTTGCCCTGGGGGTGGGACAGGCTGGCCCAGAGGCCGAGCTTTGCTCTCCCACCCCATCCCTTGCCTTCGGCTTGCCGCTGAAGGCAGGTGGAGGTAGGGAGAAGCACAGCAGTCTAAGGACGGGCCTGCCTACTCTCTAGCATATTTACCACTCTCCTCCAGCTTAGTGTCATCTGCAAACATGCTGAGGGTGCAATCCATCCCCTCTAGATCATTAATGAAGATGAACAAAACTGGCCCTAGGACCAACTTCTGGGGCACTCTGCTTGTTACTGGCTTCCAACTAGACATTGAGCCACGGTCATTACCCATTGAGCCTGATGATCTAGTTAGCTTTCTGTTGACCTTATAGTCCATTCACCCAACCCGTACTTCTTTATCTTACTGATAAGAATACTGTGGGAGACTGTATCAAAAGCTTTGCTAAAGTTAAGGTATATCTTAACCACCTGAAGCATAAAGATTAAAGACTGCTCTGAATTACACCCAGAACTATTTTGGTTTCTAGCTTCTCCTGGATCTGCTCAGAGTCCCCTTTCCCCTTCTGCTTTTCAGTTTAGTCACTGTGTAGCTGCAGAGTCTGTGCCTACTGTATTTGGTAACATACAGAAGCCAGCCACCCCAGTGGAAGACATGTTACTGGAACGTGCTGGACACTGCAGACCTGACCAGCTCTGCAACATACTGTTGTATAGCTAAACAAACAAGGAGTCCTGTGGCACTTTTAAGGACTAGCAAATTCATTTATCGCATGAGCTTTCGTGGGAGAAAATCCCACTTTGTCAGATGCTTGAAGATGGTGAACTTACAGAGTGGGAGGAAAATAAATGCAGGGAAGTGTAAGTCATAGGATCAGGTCAGACTGTTACAGCAAATCAGAGCTGTTGTTGTGTAGCTAGAATTGTTACGATTTCAAGAAAGGTTGAAAGCAGACAGGCTGGCACTGGGGGGACCCTGGGGCCAGAGGCCGCTCTCCATGGCGCTCCCTCCTTAGCCCCGATCCGGCTGGTCTGCCCTCTAGTGTGAACATGCACCAGCCCACCCCGCCCCCGGTGTTGGACTAGCCAGCCCAGGGGTGGAGTGGGAGGGCAAAGGGGCTTGGCCTCTGGCTCCAGGGCCCCGCACCCCCAGTAGTGTTAGAACTTGTATGGGCGCTGGGGGAAAGCAGGGGTTAGATCACTCAAGGGCCATACTAGGGCTAGAGCCTTTACGTTGATCCGGCCCTGTTAGTAGACAATTCTGTAGAGCCTAGGGGCAGCTCCACCCAAGCATAGCATATTAGGGGCCACATCCCTTTACCCCAGTTAAGGATCTGGCCCCCACCTCCTGTACTACATGGAACACCTGCCATTCATAGATCTCTTATCTCTCCTTTCCTCCTCTACCTTTCTCTCAGACTGGCCTCTGCTCCTCCTTTATAGCCCCTAAATTCTGATACATTCATGATTTGTTAAAAGCTACTGATTTTATTGAGCAACCCTGTTATGTTCAGATTATTCATAACCCCACTTGGAAGTGCTCATTGCTTAGAATATGCAGGCTCTGACCACAGGAAATTCCCAGCAGGTAAAGCTCATGAATTCCTAGCACACAGAAGGATGGGTCTGCAGCCATGTTTCTCAAGTAGTGTGAATTCAGTGCTTAGAACCCCTGTGCCTGAGTAGAACACACAGTGTACCTGGCAGTTCTGTTATTTTGCTAGCCAGGGGAGCTGGTCTCCAACTGATTGGGCTATGATCAGACATGCAGGCTCAATGGCATCGATGGAAGCAGGATCAGGTCCTTGATGGCTGCTGAGTACCACTGGGTGTCAGTCCTTGTGTAACACCAATTGGCTGAATGAACGAACCCCTGCTATCACGTTCTAGATCTTTGTTTTCTTCAGTGTGGGGAAATCATAAGTTTGGAGATTTGGATTCCAAGTGAAATGAGTTTGATGGTCTCAGCATAGGCCTGATCCTGGGGTTCACCATTGGCACGGTTGTCAGTCACTGTTCCTAAGAGGGCTAGGAGTAGGCTAGCAAGGGGTTGTGGCAAGTCAGGGTTAGTCTGGCTAGACTTGGCAGGGAGCTTGTATAGTACCTAGGCACGTCGATTTAACAGGGTTGGTCGGGCCTGTTGTGCCTGGCCTGGTGCTAACGGTCCCTTCTTTTCAGGTGCTCTGAGTCTTCCTGACAGGGGGGCTGATGTTAGCTCCAGTATGAAATGTGTGGGAGGAACTTGCTATGGGGTTAGGAGGCGGGGCACACAGACACTGCAAGAACCATGGGGCTGGCACTTTGGGTTTTGCTTTCCCGGTGGCTGTGAGCTCTCACAGTTTCAGTACAATAGTCTCGTGTGAGCGGGAGGTAATTAAAACTAGGTTGGTTGCAACTGGGGGATAGACAGCGAGGGACAATCCTGCATCGGCTGGGTGAGGGCAGCCAATATGCTTTGCCATAGTGGCTGTGTGGCCTAATGGACAGAGCATCAGGAGATCTGGGTTCTAGTCCAAGCTCTGCCACTGACTGTGTGTAAGTATGTCGGCCTTAGGCAAGTCACTTCACCAGTCTGTGTCTCAGTCTCCACATCTATAGAAATAATCATTCCCAGCTGTGGTATAGTAATGTCTGCTTTCAGAGCTGTTTCGCTCAGTAGAAATAAGAGAGTATTATCATTAAGTGGGTCTGTTTCATTTTGAGTCTCTCTGCTCTGCCCCCGAAGATAAATCTGTGCACTGCATGGTGTGAGGACTCAGATGCGTTGGTGCAGAGTGCTGGGAAAGACAAGGTAGATTGTCAGTGACCGAGCAAGGCTTTGCTGACTGTGTAGGGTGGAGGCGGACGAAGCTCGACAGAGTTAGCTGATAGCTGTGATTGATGGAGAGTTTATGGGCACAGGTCTGCTGGCAATTGTGTAATTTCTGAGCAGCACAGGAGGGGGCAAACGTGTGGTGAATGGGTCTGTAGCGCAGCACAGCAATTAGCTACAGGTGGCTTGTTCCAGACTGGAGTGAAGCTCGTCAGAAGGCGTGGTCTGGCAGCACAATTTACATCTCTGTAGTTTCTGTGCTCTATTTGTCTCCCTGGATGGCTGTGCAGAGCGCACCTCTCATTTACTGAGAGGACTGGCTGGGCAGTGAAGAAGATGATTATGCAGGTGTGTGGTGGATTGGGATTATAGTTAGGAAACGGAGCTCCCTAGGGAGGCCAAGCTAGTGATAATGATTTTTTGATTCGGCAGCAGCCTGTATGTAATTTATTCCTAGGCACAGGCAGGGAGGCTCTGCTGGCTGTATGAGTATTCCAGGGCCAGCGGATGGTAATGATTTCAGTGCCTATTTGTAATCAGAGCAGGGAGTGTTGGATCTGCACTGAGAGTCAGCCGCTCAGATCAGTGCTCGGCAAACACAGCGTTGTGTATGAGAGGCAGCTCTCTTGTGCCCTTCAGCTTGGGAGGCCAGCAGGGCTCCCTCTAGCCAGCCAAGCCCTGAGTCCCTTTGGAGCCATCTAAGGAAAGCCAGGGTGGGGGTGTCCCACTGTCAGTGAAACAAATTCATATGCTGGGGATGAAATCCCTTCCTCCCACCATGCCTGATTCCCCCAGCAGGGAAAGAATGCCTTCTTTGTCTTATCTAGTTAGCTTGAAGTTCTTTGGGGCAGGCACCATCTCTCACTGTGCCTGTACAGCGCTGAGCGCAGTGGGCCCCAGTTAGGGCCAGGGCCTCTTGGCACGGCCTTAATGCAAGTGCAAACTAAGAAGAGTGCAGCTAACAGACACAATTGTTACAGAAATCATATGCATGCCTGGGACTAATCCCCTAGCCCTCAGCTCTGTGGGCCTGAACGTGCAGTCATGGCCCTGGATCTCCTTGTGCTACGTGCTGTACGAACACAGACCAGAAAAGTTGGCACACACAATCTAAGTAAGACGAGACACCAGGAGGATACAGGCGGGAGAGTGAATCTACCCTTTCAGGAGACCTGGTTAAAACACAGCAATCCCTTGACGTAAATAAAACATGGCCTCCAGCACAGATGGGGCAGAGGCATTTGCAATGTTCCCAAACTGCCGCCATCAGTTGCTGCGGGGCAGTAGCATGGTTTGGAAAGGGGATTAAAGCAGATTCCAGTCCTAGCTACTCTGTAAAGGTGCGTCTACACTTGTGAATTAAGTCAATTTAAGCCTGTTTAAGTTGACTTAATTTAATCTGCGTCTACACTACAATTTCCTTAAATCGACTTAAGCTGCTGCTTAAATCAAATTAAGGAAATTTTAAGTCGACTTTATTAAACCTACTTTAAAGTCGATTTAGCCAGTGTAGATGCAGATTAGCCCTAAATCAACTTTAAGTCAACTTAAAGGGCCCCAGGCTCCCCCACTGACCTCCCTGCCAGGGTGGCTTGCACAGCCAGCGCCTGGCATGCCCACCCACAGGGCGCTCACCCTGCTCCTATACCCTGCCCCCGTCCCTGTCCTGCTCAGCCCCCATTGTACCAGGGTACAATGGGCAAATGCTGAGCCCCTGGCACTTTGGAAGGGGTGCCCCCCCTCAGGGCCATCCCTAGGGGGGAGCAGGGCCCAGGGCCAATCAGCATAGGCGGGGCCCTCGTCCCCCCATGCTGGTGGAGAGTGTGGGGGACCGGCCTGCTCCACCCCCCTAGGGACCCTGGTCACCCCAGGGAACCGGCCGCAGCCCGGGGCGGCAAGGCCGCGACCCCAGCCCCGGGCAGCTGCGGTCACGGCCCCGGCCCCGAGCGGTGGGGAGATGAGGCCTTGACCCTGGCCCTGGGCAGCTGCGGCCACAGCTGCAGCCCGGGGAGGTGGGGAGCCGAGGCTGCGGCCCAGGGCAGCGAGGCCGCAACCCCGGCCCCGGGCAGCCAAGGTTGCGGCCCTGGCCCCGAGTGGCAGCAGGGAGCTGTGACCCACAGCCCAGGGAGGCAGGAAGCCGAGGCCGCGACCCCAGCCCCAAGCGGCAGGGAGCCACGGCCACAGGGTGGCAGGGAGCCGAGGCCGCAGCTGGGGTGGTGTGGAGCTGAGGCTGCAGCCCCAGGCAGCCAAGGTTGCAGCCGGGGGCAGCTAAGGCCGCAGCCCCGGCGCCAGGCTGCCGAGGCCACAGCCCCAGCCCCAGCCCCAGGCAGTGGGGAGCCAGCCCCAGCCGTGGTTACCGCCGCTCCAGGCGCAGCCAGGACCCCAGGCTGCTGCGGCTGGCACCCCAGCCAGGCAACTGAGGCTGCTGCCAGGGCGGGAACCGGCCACGGCCAGGGACCCTGCCTGGCCGCATGAGGCTGGGGCGAGGGGTGTTGGGCAGGATGTAGCAGGCCAGACCAGAGGCTGGGACCCTCGCACCTGCCCCGCCCCTGGGCCTGTCTGCTCCGCCCTGGTTCGCGCCCCCCCCCCAAAGGATGGCCCTGCCTCCCCTGCCACCGTGGACCAGTCCCAGGTCCACCTAGCCCCTAGAAGTCGACTTAGGCATCCAGTGTGGACGTTCTAAGTCAATTTGGCAAGATCCACTTTAAGTTGACTTAATTTTATAATGTAGACGTGTTTAGTTGACTTAGCAAAGTCGACTTATTTGGCCAAATGTAGACATAGCTTAAGACTCAGCCGTGAGTTAGCTGCGTCCCAGGACTAAAGCGATGGGATGGCCTCTGCTAATGCTGAAGGTTCAAGAGTGTTAAGTGATTTATAGGATAACAGACTTGATAGTGGAAATGGAGATCAGGGCAGTCTTTGGAGTCAACAGCAAGTCTTTTTTTTTTTTTTTTTTTTTTCTTTTAAGCTGAATACATACAATGGAAGCAGCAGCTATGAATACTTATTGAGTTGCAGCCCCAAAGGGAAATCTGCACTGGAGGAATTTTCTAAGCAAGTTAAAAACAATTCAGCAAATCTGATTGTGAAACCAATAGAGATTCTCAGGCTGGGGCTTTCAACCCAGAAATCTATTATCCCAGAAAGAAATGCAAAAATCCATTGGTCCAGCAGAGAAATGTATTGATGTAGGAGACATTCAGCTTACAGTGGGAACTGGATCTCTAACTCCCTCAGAGATCCAGCCATTATACAGGCCTGGTTCAAAGCCAGCCTGCACTCTTATTTTGTTCTCAACATATTGCATACGCCTAACACTGTACCTAAGCTGTGACTTGAAGTGACATTAAACTTGACTGGCCTGAGTTGGTCCATTGTGAGATTCAGATCCAAACATTGCAGACTGTGGCTTTGTCTCCAGTATCTGTTGTTTTGCAGCACAGCGTGAGATTTGATGGGGGCTTGAGAGATACAGGTGGTTGGGAAACAAACAGATCTTCTATAGGTAAGTGGCAGATTGATGGGGTGGAAGGATGGGAGATGGATTGACTCATAGACTCTTAGGTCAGAAGGGATCGATACGATCATGTAGTCTCACCTCCTGCACAGAACCTCACCTACGTCACCTACCCACTCCTTCAATGAACCTCTAATCTGTGACTGAGTTATTAAAGTACTCAGATCTTTAAGGTACAGAGAATCCACCCCTAACTGAATCCTGTCCATGCTACAGAGGAGGGCAAAAAACCTCCAGAGCCTTTGCCAATCTGATCTGGGGAAAATTCTTTCCTGACCCTAGTATAGTGATCAGTTAAACCCTGAACAGGTGGGCAAGTCTCACCAACTAGTTATCCAAGAAAGAAATCTCTGTAATAACTCAGAACCCATCCCATCAATCGTCCCATCGGCATATCTACCACCAGAAGCCAAAGATCAGTCAATTGTCAAACTAGGCTGTCCCAGTACACAATCTCCTCCATGAATTTATCAAGCTCAGTTTTGAAACCAGCTAGATTTTTTTCCCTCCACATCGCCCTTTAGAAAGCTGTTTCAGAACTTCACTCCTCTCATGGATAGAAGCCTGCTTCTAATTTCAAGTCTAAACTTCATGATGACCACTTCATATCCATTAGTTCTTGTGTCCACATTGGTGCTATATTTAAATAATTCCTCTCCCTCCCTGGTATTTATCCTTCTGATTTATTTATGGAGAGTAATTGTATTTTCCCTCAGTCTTTTTTTGGTTAGGCTACACAACAAGTTCTTTGAGTTTCCTCTCATAAGGCAGGCTTTCCATTCCTCGGATCATCCTAGTAGCCCTTCTCTGCATCTGTTCCAGTTTGAATTCATCTTTCTTAAACATGGGGGACCAGAATTACACACAGTACTCCAGATGAGGTCTCATCAGCACTTTGTAGAATGGTACTAACACCTTCCTATTTTTACTGAAAATACCTTGTCTGATTCATCCAAGGATCACATTAACTTTTTTCACAGACACATCACAGGGGTGGCTCATAGTCACCCTGTGATCAATCAATACCCCCAGGTCCTTCTCCTCCTCTTTCACTTCCAACTGATGCATCCCCAGCTTATAGGAAAAGTTCTTGTTATTAGATCCTAAATTAGACTGTATACCTTCCAAATTTCATCCCATTCCTAATGCTCCAGTTTACAAGGTCATCCAGATCTTCCAGATCTTGATCCTGTCTGTATTGGCAACACCTCCCAACTTGGTGTCATCTGCAAATTTTATTAGCACACTCCCACTTTTTTTGCCAAGGTCAGTAATAAAAAGGTTAAATAAAATTGGTCCCAGAACTGATCCCTGATGGACTCCAATACTAACCTCCCTCCAACCTGACAGTTCACCTTTCAGTATGACCCCTTGTATGTACCCTTTAACCAGTTCCTTATTCACCATTCAATTTCATGTTAATTCCCATCTTTTCCAAGTTAACTAATAATTCCTCATATGGAACCCTATCAAATGCCTTATTGAAATCTAGGTAAATTAGATCCATTGCATTCCCTTTGTCTAAAGCAGGGGTCGGCAACCTTTGCCAGCCCCGCACACTGCACCCTCAGCAAGTGCTGGGGTGGGGCCAAAAGGGGGCGGGGCCAGGCCTCGGATGCCCTGCTGGCTGGGGCCGGGGCTGGCACCCGCTGGTAGGCGGCCTCCCGTTCCTGGGGCCGGCTCCCATCAGCAGTGGCGGTGCGGGGCTGATGGCCCCACCCCCTGCTGGATGGGATCAGAGTGGGTTGGGTTGGCCCGCCCAGAGCCACGCCGCTGCCGGCAGGACAGAGCCGGCCCTCGCCATGGCCAGCAAGGGGGAGGGTCGGCTTGGCCTGCTTGGAGCTGCCATTGCCAGTGGGCGTCCTCTGGTCCTGGGCCCCTGCTGAACTGGAGCGGAGCGGGATCGGTTGGCCCACCCAGAGCTGCGCCGCAGCCAGCAGACCAGAGCTGACCCCGGCCATGGCTGGCAAGGGTCAGGTCGGCTCAGCTTGCCCAGAGCCGCTGCTGCTGGCCCCGGAGGCTGCCCGCTGGGAGTGGTGGCTCTGACCAGGCCGAGCCGACCTGGCCTCTTGCCATCCATGGCTGGGGCCAGCTCTGCAGCGGCGCGGCTCTGGGCGGGCAGGCTGGCCTACCCACCCCACTCTCCTCCCCTCCAGCAGCCCTGCCCAGCAGGGGGCAGGGCCAGCAGGGGCCATCAGCGGCGCCACAGCTGCTGGCCACGCTCTCCAGCAGGGAAGCGAGGCAAGCGGGGGCCGGGCTGCTCTGGAGGGCGGGGCCAGTGGGGGAGTCTGAGCAGCGCCGCATGCCAGGTTTGTCACACGCGCCGGGGGTTGCCGACCCCTGGTCTAAAGCATCTGTTATCTTCTCTAAAAAGGAGATCAGGTTGATCTGACACAATCTACATTTTGTAAAGCCATGTTGTGTTTTTTTTCCAATTACCGTTAACCTCAAAGTCTTTAACTACTTTCTCTTCCAATTTTTTTCCCAAGAGCTTGCATACTACTGAAGTCAACCTAACAGACCTATAGTTACTCAGATCACTTTTTTCCCCCTTCCTTAAAAATAGGAACTACTTTGGGAATTCTCTAGTTGTACAGTACAACACCTAAGTTTACAAATTCTTTAAAAATCCTTGCTAGTGGCATGCAATTTCACGTGCTAGTTCCTTTAATATTCTTGGGTGGAGATTATTCAGCCCCCTAGATTTAGTCCCAGTAAATTGTTCAAGTTTGACTTCTACCTCAGATGTGGTAATTTGTATTTCTATATCCTCGGTCCCATTAACCATCCTACCCCTATCTCCAATCTCATCTTTAGCCTCATTAAAAACAGGCAAAGTATTGGTTTAGATCTGGGGTGTCAAAGGTTACGGCCTGTGGGCTGGATCCAGCACACAGGTATGTCTAATCTGGCCTGCCGTCCCGAAGAGGAAGAGGGGGGCAAACAGGATGACTGGTTTGGACCTCCCACTGCCCTGCTGCCTTCAGCAATCAGCTAAAGGCAAGGGGTGGAGCAGGGGTTCAGAGCTCAGCCTCTGGGCTGGCCTGCCCCTCCCCCGGGAGCAGAGCAGCCGGCCCAGGAGGAGGACTGGAGTGAAGAGCCCCCTCCACTCCCAGCACGTGGGCCAGATTGTTGGCGACCCTGCTCTGAGGGGGGACAGTGCTGGGAGTGGGGGGCCAGGGCCAGACGCTGCCCTCCCTCCGCTGAGGAGCAGGCAGCGTTCCTGCCTGCCCTGCCCCCGGCCAGCCGCCCTGCCCCAAGGGGGAGAGCAGGCCGGTGTCTGAGTGCTGCTTTCCCGGAGCAGGGCCCTGGAGAGAGACGGTTCAGTGGAGTTAGGGCTGCTCTGCTCCTGGCCTCTCCCCAGTGCTGAACAGGCCCTCTCCAGAGCCTGGGGGCGAGGCAGCCCCATTCAGCGCTGGGGGCAGGGAGGGGTGTGTGTGTGCTGGAGCTGCCCAAACTCCTCTCCAGGGCCCCGCCACCTGAAAACAGCACTCAGACCCCAGCCCACTCTCCACCTCCTGGTCTTCCGCCTCTGGCCCCAGCCCCTCTCCTAGCACTGTCCCGTCCCCCCCGCCCAGCACAGAGCTGAATCAAGGCCCACGGGGGCCCAAGGCTGTTCATACTTGTGGGGGCCCGTGGGGTAAGGTGCTCCGGGCCTCCGGCCAGTCCAATGCTGTGGAGTGGGGGCCGCAGACTGGCGCTGTGGAGGGAGGGCTGCAGAGGGGCCACAGGCTGGTGATGCTGGGGGGGGGGGGGAACCCACAAGGGAGGCATGGGTCAGTGGTGTTGCGGGGGGACAGAGGCCACAGTCCCTGGCACTCCTGCCCTGCTGTCTTGTTGCTCAGGGGCTGGACAGGCAGGCTGCTGAAAATCAGCAGCAGCAGCCTGCCACTCAGCCAGCAGGATCAGATTTTTGAGAGGTTGCAGCCACCCCAACGATCTGGGGGGGGGGGGGGGGGGCAACAGGGGCGGGGGGGGCGGGGCATGAAGTGTTGGTCTGGGGGAGGGGGAGAGACAAGGGGCAGGAGCATGGAGCCCAGCCTCTGGATCGATCCTGGGGCAGGGGAAGGGGTCACAGACCAATTGGTCTGCATCAAGAGTCCTGCCCTCCAATGTGGCCCCTCACACCAAATGAGTTTTACACCCCTAGTTTAGATATTCAGCCATGCCCAGATTGTCTTTAACCTCCACACCGTCCTCAGTGATTAGTGGTCCCACTTCTTTTTCCTTTGTTTTCTTCCTATTTATATGGCTATTGAACCTTTTACTGTTGGTTTTAATTAGCTTTGCAAGGTTCAACTCTACTTGACTTTTGGGCTTTCTCACTTTATTCCTACATGTTCTGACCTCCAAGGGGTAGCTTTTCTTGCTGATCCCTCCCATCTTCTATTCCTTGTAGGCTTTTTGCTTTTTCCTAATCACCTGTCTGAGGTGCTTACTCATCCAGCGTGGTCTACAGCTCTTGCCTATGAATTTTTTTCCCTTCCCTAGGATGCAGGCTTTAGATAGTTCCTGCAGCTCTGACTTGAAGTAATTTCAAGTCACCTCTACCTTTAGATCCAAGAGTTCTTCAGTCCAATCCACTTCCACAACTAATTCCCTTAATTTTTTAAAGTTAGCATTTTTGAAATCATAGACCCTAGTCATAGATTAATTTGTGTTAATCCTTCCATTTATCTTGAACTGAATTAGCTTTATTACACAAGAGATCCACTTTCTGGACACTACAGTGCAAATTAGCAATGGGCACATAAAGACCACCCTATACCGCAAACCTACTGATCAGTATAGTTACCTACATCCCTCGAGCTTTCATCCTCGACACACCACACGATCCATTGTGTACAGTCAAGCCCTAAGATATAACCGCATTTGCTCTGACCCTTTAGACAGAGACAGACACCTTCAGGATCTCTATCAAGCATTCTTAAAACTATGGTACCCACCCGCAGAAGTGAAGAAACAAATTGACAGAGCCAGACGGGTACCCAGAAGTCAACTACTACAGGAGAAGCCCATGAAAAACAACAGCAGAACGCCACTGGTCACCACCTACAACCCTCAAGCCAGACCTCTTCAACACATCATCAAAGATCTACAGCCTATTTTACAAGATGATTCCTCATTCTCTCAAGCCTTGGGAGACAGACCTCTCCTTGCTTTCAGACAACCCCCTAACCTTAAAAGGATACTTACCAGCAACTACAGATCATACAACAGAAACACTAAAGCAGGAACATATCCCTGCAACAAATCACGCTGCCAACTTTGCCCTCATATCTACAATGAAGACACCATCACAGGACCAAATCAAGCCACCTACTCCATCAAGGGTTCGTTCACCTGCTCATCCACCAATGTGATTTATGCCATCATGTGCCAGAAATGCCCCTCTGCCTTATATATTGGATGAACAGGACAGTCTCTGCGCCAAAGAATCAATGGATACAAATCTGACATCAGAAATAGCAACACTACAAAACCAATAGGGGAACACTTCAATCTCTCTGCTCACTCCCTTGACGACTTGTCAATAGCTGTGTTGAAACAGAAGAATAACAAATCACAGCTTCAAAGAGAAACTGCAGAACTCGAACTTATATGCAAATTTGACTCAGTTGTCTTGGGGTTAAACAGTGACTATGGATTTTTCTCTCATTACAATGGGTGATTTGACCTCACCTTCCTCTATGTGCTGTTCCCCAGTGTTTGAATCCTAACACCTATTTTGATTTGCTGTTACAGCCTGACCTGATCCTATGTCATACATTCCCCTGCATTTAATTTCCTCCCATTCTGTAAGTTTCCCATCTTCAAAGCATCTGACAAAGTGGGATTTTCTCCCACGAAAGCACATGCGGTAAATAAATCTGTTAGTCTTTAAAAGTGCCACAGGACTCTGTTGTCTTTCTACAATAGACTAACACGGCTAGCCCTTTGGAATTTGAATTAGTTATGGTTGCTCAAACCAAGGTTGCTCCCTACAACCAGTTCTCCTATGAGATCCTCACTACTCACCAGTACCTAATCTAAGGCTATGTACACATGAGAAACTTGTCCCGCAATAAGTTATTGCGGGACAAGGAAAGCGCTATAAATATAGCGCTTTCTCGTGTACACACGTGCTGCTTCTTTCGCAAAGAATGCTCCTTTGCGAAAGAAGAGCAGTGCATGGTGGGCACCTGTCCCACCATGCACTGCCCATAGCCAGCCCCCTAGCCCAGCTGCAGGGCTTCCGGTGGCAGCGGGGGCTCAGCTCCCGGGCTTTGGGTGCCGGCAGGCTTAAGCACCGCAGCACCTGCTGACACCCGAACCCCTGGACTGAGCTGGGGGGCCGGCTCCAGTTCGAGCCAGCCCCCCAGCTCAGCTCCCGGGCTTCAGGTGCTGGCAGGCACTCCGGCGCTTAAGCGGAGCTTCTGCCACCACCCAAACCCCGAGCTGGTTCGAGTGTCAGCAGGCGCTGTGGTGCTTAAGCCTGCCGGCACCCGAAACCCGGGAGCTGAGCTGGGGGGCTGAATGTTTAGGAATGTACCAGGGACTAAACTGACGAGCCATTAAGGACATAAGGAATACACCCATTGTGTCCTTAATGGCTCATCAGTTTAGTCCCTGGGACCATTATCCCTGGTACATTCCTAAACATTAAGGACACAATGGTTTCACACACCCAAGCATCTCTCTCAGATATTTCAATAAAATAACATAAGTTAAAGTACAGATAGAATACCCAATTCCTAACTTCTCATCCAAATAGAATTCCTAGACATAAACTATAAAATCATTCCCAGCAAATTACTACCTTTCTATTGATACCAAACATGACATAGTTCCTATGGATTATAGAGCATTTATGAGATATCCATTGAAAATAATACCGTAAATGCTTCCCTAAATCCAGACAGCATCACACACAGGGCTCTATCCTACCCTTTGGGGGGCATGCCAGGGTCCCCCTGTGCCCCCCCGGCAGGGAGGGCAGTGGTGTAGTCCTGGGGGAGCCCTAAGTCGACTTAGGGCTACCCCATGTCTACACTGGCTTAATTCGACTTTAGAAAGTTGAATTAAGCCTTAGGTCGAGTAAAAAGCAGATTTAATAAAGTCAACTTAATTTTCATTACTTAATTTTCATTAATTTCATCTACACTACACTTTGCTTAAGTCGACTTAAGCAGCTTGCTTAAGTCAACTTAAGGAAAATAAAGTCGACTTAATGAAAATTAAGTCGACTTTAT
>ML685911.1:818136-837627 GCA_007922175.1 Pelusios castaneus | reverse complement strand
GCAAACAAGAAAAAGAAGAAATAGGCAGGGAAGGCATGGAGAATGAGCCAATCAAAGGCCAGCATGCTGACTAATTGACAAACAAACAAGGAGTCTTGTGGCACTTTTAAAGACTAACAAATGTATTTATCGCATGAGCTTTTGTGGGAGAAAATCTCGCTTCATCAGACACTTTGAAGATGGGGAACTTACAGAATGAGAGGAAATTAAATGCAGGGAAATGTATGACACAGAATCAGATCAGACTGTAACAGCAAATCAAAATAGGTGTCGGGATTCAAACACTGGGGAACAACACATAGAGGAAGGTGAGGTCAAATCACCTGTTGTAATGAGAATAAAATCCCTAGTTCCCGTTTAACCCTGAGGCAACGGAGTCGAATTTACATATAAATTCCAATTCTGCAGTTTCTCCTTGAAACTGTGGTTTGTTATTCATTTGTTTGAGCACTGCTATTAACAAGTCATTAATGGAGTGAGCAGGGAGATTGACGTGTTCTCCTATTGGTTTTTGAATGTTGTGATTTCTGATGTCAGATTTGTGTCCATTTATTCTCTTGCATAGAGACTGTCCTGTTTGTCCAATATATAAAGCAGGGGGGCATTTCCAGCACATGATGGCATAAATCACATTGGTGGATGAGCAGGTGAATGAGCCCTTGATGGAGTAACTAGCTTGATTAGATCCTGTGATGGTGTCTTTTGTGTAGATATGGGGGCAAATTTGCCAAGGTGGTCTGTTGCAGGGGTATGTTCCTTCATTTAATGTTTCTGTTGTTTGGTCTGTAGTTGCTGTTGAGTATCTGTTTAAGGCTGGGGGGTTGTCTGTAAGCGAGGAGAGGTCTATCTCTCAAGGCTTGAGAGAGTGAGGGATCGTTGTGTAGTATAAGCTGTAGATCATTGATGATGTGCTTTAGAGGTCTGACTTGTGGGTTGTAGGTGATGATGAGTTGCGTTTTGTTGTTTTCTTTCTTGGGCTTCTCCTGTAGTAGTTGACTTCTGGGTACCCATCTGGTTCTGTCAATCTGTTTCTTCACTTCCGTGGGTGGGTATTGTAGTTTTAAGAATGCTTGATAGAGATCCTGAAGGTGTCTGTCTCTGTCCGAAGGATTGTAGCAAATGTGGTTATATCTTAGGGCTTTACTGTAGACAATGTATTGTGTGGTATGTCTGGGACGAAAGCTCGAGGGATGTAGGTAACTATAGCAATCAATAGGTTTTTGGTATAGGGCGGTGTTTATGTGTCCCTCTCTCATTTGCACTGTAGTGTCCAGAAAGTGGATTTCCTGTGTGGAGTGTTCCAGGTTCAGTGTGATTGTGGAGTGAAAATTGTTGATATCACTGTGGAGATCTTCAAGGGCATTCTTACCATGGGTCTAAATGATGAAGATGTCATCAATGTAATGTAAATAAAGTAGAGGTGCTTTGGGATGAGACGTGAGGAAACGTTTTTCTAAATCGGCCATAAAAATGTTGGCATATTGTGGAGCCATGCGGGTACCCATAGCAGTGCCACTGACTTGAAGGTATAAGCTCTCTTCAGATCTGAATGGTTGTGGTGAGTAAAAAGTTACAAAGTTCAGCCACAAGGTTTGCTGTGGCATCATCTGGGATGGTTCTTCTAATGGCTTGTAATCCGTCTTTGTGTGGGATGTTGGTGTAAAGAGCCTCTACGTCCATCGTGGCCAGGACGGTGTTTTCTGGAAGTTCACCAATGGATTGGATTTTTCTCAGAAAGTCCATAGTGTCTCAAAGATAGCTAGGAGTGTTGATAGCATAGGGTCTGAGGAGAGAGTCCACAGAGCCAGCTAAGCCTGCTGTAAGCCTGAGATGATGGGGCATCTGGGGTTTCCTTTTTTATGGATTTTCGATAGTAGATATGATATCCCTGGTCGAGGTTCTGATGGTGTGTTTGCCTTGATTTGTTCCTGTGGTGCGTCAGGGAGTTTCTTGAGTAGGTGGTGTATTTCCTTTTGGCATTCCTCAGTGGGTTCAGAGAGAAATGATTTGTAGAACATTGTGCTGGAGAGTTATTTGTAAGCCTCCTGATCGTAATCCGATTTGTCTTTGTTTTCTTTTTTCTTCTGTAGGAAAGTAAAGTGTGTGTTGTAGATAGATATTCTCTTTTTTGTGACGTCCAGCCATGTGGAAGAATGTATTGGATGTTGTTTTTGTATGAGAGATTCCAGTGTTGAGAGTTGATTTTTAATTTTCTTCTGTTTGCTGTACAGGATGCTGATTAGGTTGTTTCTTAGTTTCTGTGAGCATTTATGGCACAATCTCTCACTGTAGTCAGGCCATCCCTTGTGGGGAGCGGGGCTCAGGGCCAATTGGCTGAGGCGGGGGGCCCCCCATGCTGGAGGGGAGCATGGCAGGCCGGCTGGCCCATTCTGCCCCCCGGGGACTGGGAGCCAGCCCTGGCTGGGAAACTGAGGCCGCCCACTAGCAGGAGCTGGCCCCATCCCCAGCCAGGAACCTGAGGCCGCCTGCCAGCAGACACGAGGCCGCCTGCTGGCAGGAGCTGGCCCCAGCTGAGGTCGCGGCCAGGAGCTGGCCACGACCGGGACCCCAGGCCACTGCCGGGAGCCAGCTGAGGCCGCTGGCGCCCCCGTCACGGCCAGGAACCTAAGGCTGCTGCCGTGGCTCGGCCACCACTGGAAGCCAGCCCCGGCCAAGGCTGCACCACCGGCGGGGGCCGGCCCTGCCCCGGCCAAAGCCGGGGACCATGTGTGGAGCTTGGGCAGGCCAGGCTGGCCCAGAGCAGGGCTGCCACGTACCAGCTGCCGCCTGGCCTGGCCTGCATACCCGTTCGCCCCACCCCTGGGCCAGCCAGCTGCTCTGCCCTGGGGGCGGGGAGGGCCGGCCCAGAGGCCAGACGTAGCGTCTCGCCCCACCCCACTGCCTTCGGCTCGCTGCTGAAGGCAGTGGGGTGAAGCGTAGCCATGGGGGGATCACGTTGCAGGCCCCGCACTGCCCCGCTGGGAGCAGGACAGCATGAGGCCAACGTAACCGCGGGGCCCGGAGCAATCGCCCTGTTCATACTCCCCCGCCAAGGACGGCCGTGACTGTAGTCTGTGTAATATGTTGACTGTAATGGACAGAGGTTAGTGGTCTACTAGAGGAGTGGGTGGATGAAGTTCTGTGGCCTGCATTGTGCAGGAGATCAGACTAGATGATCATATTGGTTTCTTCTGACCTTAGAGTCTATGAGTCCTCTCCAGTAGCCCTAGCCTGATACTGCACACCACAGTTACTTGAGAGAGTCTTTTCCCCTGGTGCCTATGATACCTAGCAAAGCTGTGTTTTACGAGTGCTGTGAAATCATTAACCAATATTCTTAAAACTGGGGGGATGCTAGCAGAGGTGAATGCTTCTCAGCTGCTGAGGGTGGGAGATAGAAATTTCATTGGCACTGGATCTAGACCAGTGATTCTCAACCTGCCACTCAATCAGCAGAGAGCTATGGCCCATGTGACATCCTCAGGGCCATGCAGGTAGCATATATATTGTGTGGATGCAGCCCACATAATAGATAGAAAGCTGCATGTGTGGCCCTGGGTGGTAAATAGGTTGAGAACCACTATTCTAGACTAATTTTACAAGGGATAAGAATGTACGTGGATCTCATGGTTTTCAGAACCACATGCAGAACTGAATTGTTCTACTTAGGGTTCTTATTTTTCTCTTCCACTGATGCAGCGGTTGGGGGGCACCACTAGAGGAAAATAGTGGGCTGAAAATTTGTTTGGTAGAAAATAAAACCACTTTCTTCACAATATTTCCCACTAGAGTAAGCAGCAGGAGGAGTAACAAGTAAGAGATCTGGTGGGTGTGTTTGTTTCTACTGAAACAAAATGAAAATTTTCAAATTTTGAAATTCCTTTGGAAAATTAAACACGAGATAAACATTTTTCACTAAAATATCCAATTTTGGTCAAAAAAGACATTTTCCTTCACAAGGAAGTTTTAGATGGAAAATGATGGGAGGATCTCTAATTATGATATGAAGCCACCTATCTGTGTCGTTTGGCCAAATTAAACGTGCCAGATGGGAGTGGAAATGTGCCAGGAAAACTAATAAGATGGAGCATGGTTCTGATTCAGTATGGCAGCTCCCATGAGATGAAACTAAGTAAAGGAAAATTTAGGATTGATTTTTGGAATAACTCTTAGTGGTAAAATTGGCCAGAGCAAAAGATTAGTTCTCAAAGGACGTGTTGGAGCTGCCATTGTTGGTTCATTTAAGACTGGAATGGACAAAATACTGGGGAATACACGGAGAGGCACAACCGTGCATTCAGCTGGAAGAACAAACAAGCCATTTGTTCTTTCTCATTCCTGCAATTTATGTAATGATCTCTCTTTAAGTGTCAAAAGGCTGCTGTCGCGAGACAGGCAAATGGGATTAAAAAGAGAAAATCGCTTCCTTTTATACAGATGAGGGGGAAAAGAAAAGTATATCAGTGTCACTGACACATTTAGAAAGAGTAAACGTCTCCTAATGGAGCAGACAAAGGGGGAGCTAGGCAGCGAGTTGACTTAAGTATTCGCCAGGTGAAGTGGGATTTTTCTGCATAAATGGATGAAATGAATTCAGCAAATTTTAGCCCCAAGGGATTCTAGGATTATGGCAGCTGCATGCTCTGGAGAAATCAGCTTGACATCTTCCCCGAAAATTCCACTTCTCTCAGCATGCTGATAAGGGATGGAAGGGAATGGAGAGAAAATAAATAGTTGTCCCTCCCTAGCCCCGCCCTGCTCCCAAAAAGCTCATGTGATCTCTAATGAGCTCCTGCAGGGCCCCTCAAGGAAACGATTCAGATGATAAAGCTACACCAAACCCAGACCATATGCATGCTGTAACCTGGTTCAGCAAACGTCATTTACATGGCACAAAAGCTCCGTTTCTTCCCTGTAGCAATTACCCTGTTAATATAGCAACAAGGGAGCAGGGGGCAGTCAGCAGGATCAGTGACTAGACTGGGATAAAATAATAAATGAGACAGGGGTTAGTGTCAATTTCCATCCTCTTGCTTTGCATTTGTTGCTTTTATTTCACTGGGTCAGGGATCTATTTATGTGATTGTTTTTTTAAGACTGATTCGTCCTTTGCTGTGAATGGTTTTAATGTAGCAATTGGGAGTTGCAGAAAATACAATGCTTATTATTTTGCGTTCCTTTTTAAGGATCTTTTTAATTTCTTTGGTTTAGCAGTAAACTATGTGCTCTTCAAATGTGGATGTGTGCGTGTGTATATATTTATCTTGTACCCTTCAATCTGCATGCTCAGCGAAAAGTTGGAGCTTGCAGGGTTGATTCTGTTAGGACGTGAAATCAGTGATATAAGTCAAGTGTACTCTTCATGGTTTGTCTGCCAAAAAGCTACCCACAGTTGTGTTTCCCTGAACACAGCAGAAACAAACAGCAAGTTATGTCCTTGCTCAGAAATCCCTGGATCTGCCATCCCAGCAAGTTCTGTGGCCAGGATCCTGTTCTTTCTACTCAGAGTCTCACCTGCCATTGCTTCTCTTGGTATTCTGCCTCCATGGGACACAGACTGCAACCCATCTCCTAGCCCCTGTGCTTGCAACCAGGTAAACTGTAAATCTGTCTGCGTTGGCTCAGGCCTGAACATACTGCTTATTGCCTTGGGGACCATGCTTCCCTCTCCGTCCCCCATCTGCAGCTGTTCATACAGGCAGTGGGTTGATCCCTCCTTTCAATGAAAGATAGTGCTTGCACCCTCTGTCTTTCCTAGATCTGTGGCTGGCTTTGTATCCAATGCTCATCTACTGGCAGCCATTAGCATCTTTCAGCAGAGCCCAGCACCCCTCACCACAATTTCTGGGCACCTACATCTCCAGCATCCAGACTGCACCCATTTGGCAGCCCAGCCCCTCTTCCCTTCTGAGTGGACCTGCTGTGCCAGTTGTGAGCCAGCTGTCTGCACCTCATATGGGGAACAGAGAACCCAGGAATCCTGGGCTTGTTGTTTACTCTTCCACTGACAGTCCCCGATTCAGTAAACACTTGCCTAACTTTAAACACATGAGTACGCCCACTCATGCCAGGACTGGCCAGACGACTGCTGTGGCGCTCCATGAAAGCAGGACTGGGCCAAGAATGTCATATACCTCTGTTAAAGAACGCAGCCTTTTAAGTGTATTTCATGTATCTGCATTGTATCAGACCCATCAGGATTTAGACTGGGGGCTGTTTGAGGCAAGATCCATATCTTTGCACCCAGCACTTTGTCAAAGCTTCATTAAAAACCCTGTCTCTTGTCCTACAGTATCATGTATCCTTTTATTTCAGAGTAAAGCAAACAGGAAAGAACCAAAGTAAAGTTGCCACAGAAAAGAGCAGTGTATGTCTCTCCATCACGCGGTTTCCCAGTGCCCGTCTGGTATGCTGTATATACCTTTTGTCTCCTCTAGGCCATTGGCTATTTGGAGTCTGGGCCATCTTTTTGTGTGTGTGTACAGCACCTTGCACAGTGGGAGCTCCAGTCCCTGATTGGAACACCTAGGCACTGCTGCAATATCAATAATAAATAGCACTGCAGCAGCTTTGAGAACAAAATGACATCTGCCCAGCTGAGGGGACACACCTTAGATATTTAAAGGCACATAGCCAAGAAAACAAGTGCTACGGCTACACCCAACAGCATCATCTCTAAAGCTATCCCCTGCGGGGATTGGTAGCACTGATCTCCATGTGGTGGGGTGTGCTTTCCAAGTACAAATACGCTCATGGCTGTTCGGTTTGTCTGTTGATTTAACAACCTTGTGATCGAAATGCCTTTGCTTGGAATGGCCAGCAAATGGCCATGAACACACTAGCTCCTTAATTATATTCTGTAAACAGCTGCCCTTGAGTCATGGCTTATGGGCCGAATCTTCAGGAAACTGTTTTGTGCAGCTCGGCACTTTCTTCCTGCAGCTGGGAGATGGGGTCAGAGGAAGAATAGCGCAGATATTGTTTTAATCTTCCTCTTAACCGTAATTGCTTTTTGCTACCGCCCCCCACCCCTCCAAGCCCATTCCGGGAGATGGATTTCCCTTGTAGATTGCTTTCTGTGTTTCATTCATTGGAGACAGGACGGGGCCTGTGTCAGCCCAGCCATGCATTAATACAGTTGCAAATGAGATTTTGCAACCTCAAATCAGATTATTTCCAAGGCTCCAGTTGCTCTCCAGAGCAGAGAAGACAGGCAGACGTACAAGGAGGAGTCCCTGATCCACAGAGAAGAGCTTGACAAAAAGAGCCGAATGTGGCCATCAGGCTGAGAGGTGAACTGGAACCAAACCAATGCCTTGGGGTGTGAAAAGCCTGCCTTTGTTTAGGGGCACTGGGATCTAAACCAGGATCCAGCACTCCATTTTGCAAGCAAGCTGTGTCTTTGCAATGAGTTTGAAGTGAAGAACATCCCTGGAATTCAAGAACGTTAGAGCCAGATGTGAATTCTGGTGCTGGAGGGAGCCCCCCCTCTGGTGACTGGTGATGGGGGAATACGGAAGGCTGAGTGCTCGGGTAAATGAGCAAAATATAGCTGATTGTGATACAAACCTCTTGGGGCTGATTCTGCATTTCAAGGTGGGTGTGCACTGCACCTGTTCTGATTGGCTAACATTTTAGTTTTCTGTGGCTGTAAATGGTCAGACAAGGTGCGGCTCATCAGAGAATCTGGCCCATAATCTAAATAAACAAGGAGTCCTAAGGCACTTTGAAAGACTAACATGTTTATTTATCGCATGAGTTTTCATGGGCACAATCCCACTCCACCATGAGAGCTCATGCGATAAATAAATGTGTTAGTCTTTCAAAGTGCCACAGGACTCCTTGTTTGTTTTGTGAACCAGACGAACAGGCTACCCCTCTGAAGTTTGGTCCATAGTGTGATTCACTTCTTGCTCATCTCAGTTTCACACTGGAAAAGGACTGCACTCACTTCAGGCGAGTTGCTCCTGATTTGCACCAGAGGGAGAGACCATCGTGCCCCCAACTCCACCGTAGCTGCTTCCAGTCGGGTTGTCAGAAGTCTCAACAGGGAGACCAGCTCTAGAGCCTGCCTCTGAAGATGGTCCTGCAGGACAGGTCTGGGCAATGGGCAGGAGGTTCAGTGTGTGGGAAGCTGACCCTACACCTGCCCCAGTCGCCAGCTCTATCAGTCTGGCTTTTGTTACCAGCACTAGATTGGCATTTTTGTTTTGAATGGACAGTCCTGTTTCTATACAGCTGCTCCTGTTTAATGAGGAGCAAGGGGGCCACCCGGCAGGAAACCTATTCGTTGGGAGCAGCAGCATCTCCACAGTTATGTAATGGCAACGCACTGTGGTCAAGCTGGAAGCTCTGAGCATCCCCAGAAATAACATTGCAGCTGAACCAGCCACACTTTAGGCTGTCCCTGTCATAGGCTATAGTGCTGCAGGTGGAACAGCCAGCCACTAGGCTGGCACACCTGGGTTTGAACCAGGGACTCCTAGAGCTAGAAACATGAGTTGAAGAGCCAAGGCCGCCTTTGGGGCCATAACAATCTGTGGACTGACACCAGCAGGGATCTGTAAAACACACTCTCCAGTCGGTGACCCTAGCTCTCCATAGCAGCTGCAGCAGCCCCTCGTGTGTGGCCAGTACAGCCCAAAATGTGGGCGGTGCTAAGAAGGGGAGGGGTGTAACCAGGGCGTGAGAGGATGCTAGCTTCTGTCAGGTATGGAGCTATGGAGTCCTTGTTGCAGTTCAATGCTGCCCCCAACTGGTGGTACAGCTGAGAGCAAGCTCTTCTCCTCTGGGAATTGGGGACCAGCTACTGCTGCTTCACACTTTGTGCTGCCATGTGTACATGTGCAAAGCAGCTCAGTCAAGTGCTACACCTGGGCCAAGAAATTGTAACTGACCAGACAAGGTGCAAGGTGTGATGCCTTAGGTTCTCACATGGGATGTTCACCCCCCAAAGCTGGTTGATCATCTCTAGTCTGCACACCCCAGGAGGCCAGGGTGCCAGGTGGGAGGGGTGCCTTCTCTTTAGCTAGACACAGCAGGGCAGAGAGATAGGTGAAGTGAGAGCAACGTGGGGACTGCCTCAGAGGCTCAATAAGCCTGTGGGTGGGGCTGATTCCCGCCCCTTTTTTTCCATTCCACCAGCTCAGTAGCATACCATTCCCCTTCTGAGCGCTGCAGTGCTGGCCTGCGGGCACAATGGGATGGAGACACAGCTGGTGGCAATGAGGATCACTCTATTGGATTCAGGAAAGTGATGCCAGGTGACACTTGCTCAGAGCTGGCCCAAGACCTGCCCGGGAGATGACCTTGTTTTCTGGATCCTCATTTCCCCAGGAGGGTTGTGGCTCAGCCCAGTTCCTGATCAGTTCCTGGGCCCAGCATGTAGTTGTGGGGGCTTGTAAGGTCTCTGCTGTGGAATGCTTTTTAACGGAAGCTGCTAATCCCCCTTCCAGCTCAGTGTCTGGTGGTTGCACATAGAAGAGCAGATCAATCATTAAACAGGCAGGAATGAGAGGGGCAGGTTCTTCTTGGGAAGCCCCAGGATAGACCCTGGTACTCTGGAGAGGATCAGGAACCTACCCACTGTCCCTGGACCTTCGCCCTGCCAGCATTCCTGGGGGATTAAGGGGCACAGGGTCAGATTTAAAGGTGTGAACTCAGCTTAGTGAAGTTAATGGAAAATCTCCTGCTGACTTTGAGGGTTTGGGTCAGGCTCCAGTGGCTGTGGGCTCCCACAGGAGGGACAAGGAAGCGTACTCTGGCAGCCCTGGTAGTTAACATGCTAGCTGGGACACAGGAGAATCAGATCTAGTTTCCTGTTCCACTTCAGATTCTGATGTGACCTTAGGCACAGCAGAACCAAGCACCTCCCATAGTTATAGCCCTTCCTGCCTCTGGGGAGCCATGGTGAAGATAAATACTTCAAGGCTTGTGCAGTGTTCAGACACTGCTGTGTTGGGAGATCCTAGGTACAGGGGAGCCCAGGGAGCAGCATAAACATAGCTGTGTGCTTTTCCCCCGTATGCCTTTGCTCAGCCCCTTGACCACCATGTGAGTGCTTTCTCCACCGGAACAACTGGGAACAGCACTGGAACCCACACTCGGGCAGTATGTCTTGTGGGTTTACAGTGGAAGGGGACTTTCAGACCCTTTGTCCTGTAAAATGACTTGCAATGGGAATGTCTTGTATATCTTAGTGCCCTATACTTATTCCTTTTCCAAGACATATAAATATGGCCTGACATTATGGTACGGATTTGTTCTGGCTTGTTTTATCCTCACCCTAAAAAATGATGAGTAATATCAAGTCTCATCTTTACTAGATTCTCCAGAAGTGTGAGCATTATCAGGCCATCATCAACAGGGAATGTGATACAAACAAGGAGTCCTGTGGCAATTTTAAAGACTAACAAATTTATTTATTGCATGAGTTTTCACGGGAGAAAATCCCACTACGTCAGACACTTTGAAGATGAGGAACTTACAGAATAAGAGGAAATTAAATGCAGGGAAATGTATGACACAGAATCAGATCAGACTGTAACAGCAAATCAGAATAGGTGTTAGGATTCAAACACTGGGGAACAGCACATAGAGGAAGGTGAGGTCAAATCACCTGTTGTAATGAGAATAAAATCCCTGCCCCTGTTTAACCCTGAGGCAACGAAGTCTAATTTACATATAAGTTCCAATTCTGCAGTTTCTCTCTGAAACTGTGATTTGTTATTCATTTGTTTGAGCACTGCTATTAACAAGTCGTCAATGGAGTGAGCAGGGAGACTGAAGTGTTCCCCTATTGGTTTTTGAATGTTGTGATTTCTGATGTCAGATTTGTGTCCGTTTATTCTTTTGCATAGAGACTGTCCTGTTTGTCCAATATATAAAGCAGGGGGTCATTTCCAGCACATGATGGCATAAATCACATTGGTGGATGAGCAGGTGAATGAGTCCTTAATGTAGTAACTGGCTTGATTAGGTCCTATGATGGTGTCTTTTGTGTAGATATAGAGGCAAAGTTGGGAGCGTGATCTGTTGCAGAGATATATTTCTGCTTTAATGTTTCTGTTGTTTGGTCTATAGTTGCTGTTGAATATCTGTTTAAGGTTGGGGTCTGTCTGTAAGTGAGGAGAGGTCTGTCCTCCAAGGCTTGAGAGAGTAAGGGATCGTCATGTCCTATAGGTTTTAGATCCTTGATGATGTGCTGTAGAGGTCTGAATTGGGGGTTGTAGGTGATGACCAGTGGTGTTCTGTTGTTTTTCTTTCTTGGGCTTCTCCTGTAGTAGTTGATTTCTAGGTACCGGTCTGGCTCTGTCAATCTGTTTCTTCACTTCCGCAGGTGGGTACTGTAGTTTTAAGAATGTTTGATAGAGATCCTGAAGGTGTCTGTCCGAAGGATCGGAGCAAATGCAGTTATATCTTAGGGCTTGACTGTAGACAATGGATCGTGTGGTATGTCTTGGATGAAAGTTCGAGGCATGTAGGTAGCTATAGCGATCAGTAGGTTTTCAGTATAGGGCGGTGTTTATGTGTCCTTCTCTAATTTGCACAGTAGTGTCCAGGAAGTGGATCTCCTGTGTGCAATGTTCCAGGCTCAGTATGTTTGTGGAGTGAAAATTGTTGAAATCACTGTGGAGATCTTCAAGGGCATTCTTACCATGGGTCTAGATGATGAAGATGTCATCAATGTAGTGTAAATAAAGTAGAGGTGCTTTGGGATGAGATGTGAGGAAGCGTTTTTCTAAGTTGGCCATAAAAATGTTGGCATATTGTGGGGCCATGCAAGTACCCATAGCAGTGGGTACTTTATACTTGAAGGTATAAACTATCTTCAAATCTGAAATGATTGTGGGTGAATAAAAAGTTACAAAGTTCAGCCACAAGGTTTGCTGTGGCATCAACTGGGATGGTTCTTCTAATGGCTTGTAATCTGTCTTTGTGTGGGATGTTGTTGTAAAGAGCCTCTACATCCATCGTGGCCAGGATGGTGTTTTCTGGAAGTTTTTCTCAGGAAGTCCATATTGTGTCGAAGATAGCGAGGAGTGTTGATAGCATAGGGTCTGAGGAGAGAGTCCACATAGCCAGATAAGCCTGATGTAAGCATGCCAATGCCTGAGATAATGGGGCGTCGGGGTTTCCTTTTTATGGATTTTCGGTAGTTTATAGAATATCCCTGGTCGAGGTTCTGGTGGTGTGTTTGCCTTGATTTGTTCCTGTGCCGCTTTAGGGAATGTGATAGTTTCAGCTAGGGCCCCCTACCCACGAGGGTGTTCTGACACTCCTCCTCGCCTCATGTTGGCCCCTACAGTGCCATGCTGGCAGGTAGCGTGGCCCAGAGCTTTGCAGGGCAGAGCTGGGGTCAGTCTCTCCTTATGGTGGGTCACAGCAAGGTCCTAAAGATCCTCCGGGCATGGCTGGGCTTCCTCAGGTAGCCGGGTTTACTTGCAGCCCCATCTGAAAGCCTCTCAAGTCCTGGCCGGTCGAGAAGCCTTACCCTGCTGCACTGTCTTCTGGTATCCCCCCTCAGGTGTTGCAGGGCTGGTTGTTTGCAATATCTCCCTCCATCTCCTCCATCTAGGGCTTAGAGCAATCAGCAACAGGGCTGTTGCCGCATAGCTCTTCTACACGTTACCTGTCTCCTCAACCAGCAATGCCCTGCCATCCAGAGATCTTTCCAGAGGGATCTGGGAGTGAATCCTTCTATCCCACCTCTTGCTGTGGCCCTAGATGGGCTTTTAACTCTCTCTCCCTGACATGCAGTGTGGGAAGCCTGTCTGATCGGGAGGAGCCTTCCCAACTGCTGAGGCAGTAGAGGGCTCTTTCTCTCATGGGAGGGGTTGGTATACTCTTTCACAGGAAGTGGGTCAGTCATTAGCATGGGTGGCCTTTCTCCCCAGTGTTGATTTGGCATTTGAATTAAATAAATGCCAACAAAGCAGATCTTTAAATAATCTAAATTGAAACCCCATCCCCTCTTAATTTTCAGTCTCTCGTGATGGCATAAATTCAATAGCTTTCCAAATATTTCTGTATTCGTGGGCCAAGGACATGGATTTCTAAGTTAAATAAATTAAACAGAAGAAGCTTAAATAAAATCCTTCCACTGTACTTCATGATGATTACAAACTGGTTAGTTTTCCATGAAAGGATGCTGGACAGCTGACTGGGACACAAGTCCATTTTGGGTGGAAAATTTCTGCTATGCTGGAAGTACCAGAGATGGAAAGCATCCTGGAGCAGAGTGGGCAGTTTAGCTATTTCTCTGTGTGCTAATTCCCCTCCCCCACCCACCTTGGCTGTCTCTCTTTAGCAGCATTAGCCTGAGGCCTTGTACACAAGATCACTTTATCGCGCATTAACAATCATTACCACGCGATACCAACAACAGCGTACACACGTGCAATAGGGCTGTTGCGCGTTAACTGCCTTGTTGTAGCGCAATACAAAAACCACCTCAACGAGGGTGGTAGCAGTTAACGCGGAACAGCTGTTGTGCCTTTCCACTCGTGTGTACACTTACCGCGCAATGATTGGCCTCTGGAAGTGTCCCAGCATTCCAAAGTCGTCCTCTCTGGTCTTCCCCCCACCCGCTCTGTGGCCGTGACGAAACTGTCCCCGCCCTGATCAGATTCCCGGGATTTTCGAATTTCTCGTCTGTTTCATTTCCTGTTCTCTTCCTCGTGGAGTGGAGTGCAGCTCCGATTATCAGTAGCAATGGCGGCCCGTCGTGGAAGACGCGCACCCCTTTGGAGCACGGCTGAGGTGCTGGACCTGATCAGCATCTGGGGAGAGTCTGCTGTGCAGGCGCAGCTACGCGGCAGCAGGTGAAATTATGATACATTTGGCATAATTTCTCGGGCCATGTCAGAGAGAGGTTATGATAGAGACACTGTGCAGTGCAGATCAAAGGTGAAGGAGCTAAGAATAACCTATCACCGAGCGAAGGAGGCAAACCGCCGTTCGGGATCAGCGCCTGCTACACGCAGGTACTATAAGGAGATAGAAGCCATCCTCAGTGGGGACCCCACAACCACTGCCAAGAGTCCCGTGGACACATCGGCCCCCCCTCATCCAGTGAATGCCAGACCCGAGCAGGATGAGGACGTGATCGATGAGGAGGAGGAGATGGAGGATGACCTGGAGGAAAGCGCAACAGCATGTAGCCAGGAGCTCTTCTGCACCCCCGCTCAGACGTCCACCCAAGACATGAATTGCAGCGTGTCCTCTGAGGCGGCAGAGGGGGGTTCCGGTAAGTTTCTATTTCGTGCAGCTATGGCTCCTGCTAAAATATCATTGTCCGGGGTGGGGGTGCTTGCTGTCTCAGTCCCCGCTGTGCACGCTCTTTACTCTGCATTCATTAGAAGTGCATCAACACAAGCAGTCATTGTCAAAAAATCATCTGTATTTAGGTCAGTAAAGGTTTCCTCGATGTACCTCCAGAGCCTACTACTCAGGTTAGATGGGAGAGCGTTTGTGTCTAAGCTCCCAAAGACGGATACTCTGCCTCGCCAGCTGCAAAGCACAGCCCTGGGAACCATGGCAGCACACAGTGCAGCAGCATATGGTCCTGGCTTGCAACCGGTGGCATGTAGGATATGTATTCTAGCTGGCAGGGGCACTCTGAGGAGAGAGATATCGGGTTCCATCTGTGTGCCCAGTGCAGAATGTTAGCCCCCAGTAAGCTTTCTATTAGGACGTACCTTGTCCGCTTCAGCGAAGCAGGGATGTTGTCCTCCGCCAAGTCCAGCCTCCCATACAAACAGCGCCAGCGCCCTTTTAAACGGCCGAAGGCACACTCCACAGTCATTCTGCAGTGGCTCAATCTGTAATTGAACCGCTCCTTGCTGCGATCTAGGTTACTAGTGTATGGCTTCATGAGCCATGGCATCAGTGAGTATGCTGGGTCTCTGAGGATGACTATGGGCATCTCCACATCCCCCACTGTAATTTTTTGATCAGGGAAGAAGGTACCCCCTTGCAGCTTCCAGTACAGACCAGTGTTCCTGAAAATGCGGGCATCATGCACCTTTCCCGACCACCCAGCATAGATGTCCGTAAAACGCCCCTTGTGATCCACGAGTGCTTACAGCACCATGGAGAAGTAGCCCTTCCTGTTGATGTACTCAGTCGCGAGATGGTCTGGAGCCAAAATAGGGATGTGTGTGCCGTCTATGGCTCCCCCGCAGTTAGGGAATCCCATGGCAGCAAAGCCATCCACATCTCACGAACATTGCCCAACGTCACCGTCCTCCGTAGCAGAACGTGATTGATGGCTTGGCAGACTTGTGAGAGGGCTAATCCGACGGTGGACCTCCCGACTCCAAACTGGTTTGCAACCGACCGGTAGCAGTCAGGAGTCGCCATCTTCCAGACAGTAATTGCAACACGCTTCTCCACAGTTAGGGCTGACCTCATGTTGGTGTCTTTACGTCACAGGGCAGGGACCAACTCTGAACACAGTTCCAGAAAGGTTGCTTTCCGCATTCGAAAGTTCTGTACCCACTGCTCGTCATCCCACAGCTGCATAACAATGCGATCCCACCACTCGGTGCTCGTCTCTCGCGACCAGAAACGGCATTGCACCATGTGCAGATGATCGGTGAAGGAGCTGAGCAACGCGGTGCTGTTGCTCTGCATGGCATCGATCAGCCCCTGCTCCTCAGCGTCCTCGTCTGACTCGGAGCTCATTGCGTACTGAGCAACCAGCCGAGATGTATTTAGAATGCTGAAGGCGACAGTGGAGATCAGAGCAGGATCCATGCTGTCACTGTTGTGATTGCTCACAAGTGGTGCGGTGCGTAACTGCACTGTTGAAAATAGGCGCGAGTTGCTATTGGCAACGAGGAAGACGCAAGGGGAACACAGTGCACCATGGGAAACTGAGAGTTTACCCATGGCGCTTTGCGTTCCTTTCCTTTATCCCATGATTCCAAGCGCAGATTGAGGGAAAATTGAACTATGGGATAGGTGCCCAGAATTCATTGCACTACACCGCGATATTGCAAAGAATTCTGTGTGTACGCGCTCTCCTGCAATAAAGGTCACGTGTTTTTTATAGCGCGATTGCCATGTTGCGCTTTAATCTGATCGTGTGTACATAGCCTGAATCTATCTATCTGTCTCTCTCATTAGAATCATAGAATCATAGAATAATAGGGTTGGAAGGGACCTCACGAGGTCATCTAGTCCAACCCCCTGCTAAAAAGCAGGACCACTCCCCCTAAATTATCCCAGCCAGAGTTTTGTCTAACCGAGCCTTAAAAATCTCCAAAGATGAAGATTCTACCACCTCCCCAGATAGCCCATTCCAATGCTTCACCACCCTCCTCGTGAGAAAGTTTTTCCTAATATCCAACCTTGACCTCCCCAGCTGTAATTTGAAACCATTGCTCCTTGTTCTGTCGTCTGTTACCCTCGAGAACAGCCTAGCTCCCTCCTCTTTGGAGCAACCCTTCAAGTAGTTGAAGGTTGCTATCAAATCTCCCCTCAGTCTTCTCTTCTCTAGACTAAATAAGCCTAGTTCCTTCAATCTCTCCTCATAAGTCATGTGCCCCAGCCCCCTAATCATTTTTGTTGCCCTCCGCTGGACTCTTTCTAATTTGTCCACATCCTTTCTGTAGTGGGGAGCCCAAAACTGGACACAGTACTCCAGATGCGGCCTGACCAGTGTCGAATAGAGGGGAATTATCACATCCCTCGATCTGCTGGCAATACTCCTACTGATGCAGCCTAATATGCCATTGGCCTTTTTGGCAACAAGGGCACACTGTTGGCTCATATTCATCTTCCCATCCACCATAACTCCCAGGTCCTTTTCTACAGCGCTGCTACTTAGCTGATCGGTCCCCAGCCTGTAGCAGTGCATGGGATTTTTCCGTCCTAAGTGCAGGACTTTGCACTTGTCTTTGTTGAACCTCATGAGGTTTCTTTCGGCCCACTGTTCCAATTTGTCCAAGTCTCTCTGGATCCTGTCCCTGCCCTCCAGAGTATCTACCATTCCCCCCAACTTGGTGTCATCCGCAAACTTACTAAGCACGCAGTCTATTCCATCATCAAGATCATTAATGAAGATGTTGAATAGAACCGGCCCCAGGACCGACCCCTGGGGCACTCCACTCGTTACCGGTTGCCAACCAGACATCGAGCCATTGATTCCTACCCGCTGAGCCCGTTGATCTAACCAGTTTTCGATCCACCTTACGGTCCACTCATCCAACCCATACTTCCTTAACTTGCCAACGAGAATGTTGTGGGAAACCGTATCAAAAGCCTTGCTAAAGTCAAGGTATATCACGTCAATGGCTCTTCCCGCATCCACAAATCCAGTCATCTCATCATAGAAGGAAATCAGGTTGGTCAGGCACGATTTGCCCTTGGTGAATCCATGTTGACTGTTCCTGATCACTCTATTTTCCTCCAAGTGTTTCAGGATGGATTCCTTGAGGACCTGCTCCATGATTTTCCCAGGGATTGAGGTGAGGCTGACCGGTCTGTAGTTCCCCGGATCCTCCTTTTTCCCTTTCTAAAAGATAGGTACTATATTTGCCTTTTTCCAATCCTCCGGGACCACCCCCGTTCGCCACGAGTTCTCAAAGATAATGGCCAGGGGCTCTGCAATCACTTCCCCCAACTCCCTCAGCACCCTCGGATGCAGTTCATCCGGCCCCATGGACTTGTGCACTTCCAATTTCATTAAGTGTTCCCTAACCTGACTTTCCATCACTGAGGGCCACTCTTCTCTCCAGTCCGCGTTACCCCGTGTAGTAGCCTGGGAGCTGGCCCGCCCTGTGAAGACTGAAGTAAAAAAAGCATTGAGTACTTCAGCCTTTTCCGCATCATCCTCCACGAGGATGCCTGCCCCATTCAGTAAGGGACCTACACCACCTCTGATCCTTTTCTTGTTGCTGATATACTTATAGAACCCCTTTCTGTTATCCTTCACATCTCTTGCTAGCTGCAACTCCAATTGTCCTTTGGCCTTTCGGATTTGATCCCTGCAGTCCCGAGCAATATCTTTATACGCCTCCCTTGTCATCTGTCCAAGCTTCCACTTCTTGTAAGCTTCCCTTTTATGTTTCAGCTCCCCGCAGAGTTCCCTGCTAAGCCACGCTGGTCGCCGTCCACATTTGCTGTTCTTTCTGCACATCGGAATGTTATCTTCCTGTGCCTTTAACAGGGTTTCTTTAAAATACAGCCAGCTGTCTTGGACACCTTTCCCCTTCAGATCAGCTTCCCATGGGACCCTGCCCATCAGCTCCCTAAGGGAGCCAAAATCTGCTTTTCTGAAGTCCAGGGTGTGTGTTCTGCTTCTTTCCTTCCTTCCATTGATCAGGATCCTGAACTCTACCATCTCATGGTCGCTGCTGCCCAGGTTGCCATTTACTTCTACTTCCCCGATCAATTCTTCTCTGTTTGTGAGCAATAGGTCTAGAGGTGCAAGGCCCCTAGTTGGTTCCTCCAGCATTTGTACTAGGAAGTTGTCTTCAATATTCTCCAAAAACTTCCTGGATTGCCTGTGCACTGCTGTATTATCTTCCCAGCAGACATCAGGATAATTGAAGTCCCCCATAAGAACCAGGGCCTGCGACGATCTGGAAACTTCTGTTAGTTGTCCATAGAACGCCTCATCCACCTCCTCTTTCTGGTCTGGCGGTCTGTAGCAGACACCCACCACAACATCCCCCTTGTTGCATTCTCCCCTAAACTTAACCCACAAGCTTTCAACCATCTTGTTTCCACTTTCATAGTGGAGCTCCGAGCAGTCGTACAGCTCTTTTACATATAACGCTACTCCTCCCCCCCTTTTTCCCTGCCTGTCCTTCCTGAACAATTTATATCCATCCATGGCAGTGCTCCAGTCATGCAAGTTATCCCACCACGTTTCTGTTATTCCAATTATATCATAGTTCCTTGTCTGTGCCAGTACTACCAATTCTTCCTGCTTGTTTCCCAGGCTCCTCGCATTTGTGTACAGGCACCTAAGATACCGGGCCCATTGCCCTACTTTGCCCTGTCAATTCTCCCTCCTGTCGCATCTTCCCCCTTGCAATTTCTTCCGGTGTCGTCCTTCCCCACTCACCTGAGGTATTATGACTTTATCAAGAAATAAACAATTATTTGACCCCTGCCCCCAGTTCCAACTACCCCGTCTTTTATTCCTGTTGTTACAGCCCCAGCATCCCCCAAGTTCCATCCCTTCCCCCAGGTTTCCCTCAGTTTCACTTACCTGTGGGTGTTGGTCATCTTCCCCCTTCGGACCTAGTTTAAAGCCCTCCTCACCAGGTTAGCCAGTCTGCTTCCAAATACGCTCTTTCCCTTCCTGGATAGGTGGAGTCCGTCTCTGCCTAGCAGTCCTTCTTCCTGAAACAGCACCCCATGGTCGAGGAAGCCAAAGCCCTCCTGGTAACACCATCTCCGCAGCCAGGCATTCACCTCCAGGATGCATCTGTCTCTGCTCGGGCCCCTACCCTTGACCGGGAGGATCGAGGAGAA
>ML685911.1:789636-804568 GCA_007922175.1 Pelusios castaneus | reverse complement strand
GTGTGTGTGTGTGTGTGTGTGTGTGTGTGTACAGCTTTCTGGGGCAAGGTGTGTATACAGCTATTTGGGATGAGCTGTGTGCGTACAGCTCTGTGAGGTGGTGCAGCTGGGCAGGCAGACATTGGTATGGAGTAGGGTGTCGTGGCTATCTGGAGTATGATGTGTTGGGGGGGTCACAGCTATCTGGTGGGGTGTGTGTGATTCAGTAGAGTGAGACAAACAAGGAGTCTGGTGGCACTCAGTAGGCTGAACTGTACCCTATAATTTCGCTCTCCATCAGTGTCACTGTAGCATTCCCTGGCAGGGATGTGGGAGTGTTGATGACTGTCTCTGAGAGGTGGGGGCTGGGCTTGAGATACAAATGAGGACCACCACCCCAGAGACTAACTTCAATCAGCCCCGTTGAGTCCCTGCACAGCCCCCTGCTCTTTTCACTATGCTTACATTCCTTCCATCTGCCTTATCCCTCATTGCAAAAGCACAGCACTGCTCTCCTGCCAGCCAGGCGAGGGAAGCCAAGTACTCAGCCCTGGCTGCTCTGGCTATTCACCCAAGGAGCCCATGCAGGGAGCCCCAAGAGAAGTGGCAGGGCTGTTGTGGCTGCTATTTTTATTACTGCTGCTACTCTTTATTATTAAGTGGGGCTCAGAGATCCTCCCTGAGCTCAGGGCCTGGGTGTGCTAGATACAGTAGTACAGATGCAGCGTAACAGACAGGCACAGTTCCCAAGCACTCACAAGAAGAGCTGGCTGGAGCCTGGAGCTTTCACTCAGGAGAAAATTCTCATCTTCGGACATTTGTTTTTCTCCTGACTTGACATGAAAAGCAAAGACTTCAAAATTTCCCATGACGCAAAAAGACTAAAACAATCGTATTTGTAATTATCAAAGAAGTCAATGTCCCTTGGGGCACCACATTATAATGCAATACATCATATTTAATAATATAGATAAGCCATGTGACATGTCCATCAAGAGAATTTAAAGTTTAATACACTACCAAAGTAAAAATGACATTAATAGAAAGAAGAAAGTTGAAGCAAACTAAATTGAGAGGATCGACTCAAAACAAGAAAGTCAAAACAATTTGAGACTTTTTGCCATCAGAAACATCAGTGATTTTGACATATTCCCACAAAATGTTGCGATTTTGACAAACCTGTGTTTTCCATTCCCAGACTGTTTTGTTGAGCATGCTTCAAGCAGCTCTACCTCTAGTCTCAGTAGACAAGCTAGACAGCGGGTAGGAGGGGAAAATCCCACACTCAATCCATTTCGGAGCACAAGCTGAGTTGTGGCTGGGTGCACAGAGCTGTTGCTTGCAGACTCCTGTGGTGCATTTGGCATGCATTTGCTAGGTGCTTGGGCACGCCCACAGAGCCTTGTTAATAAGTCAAGTGCACTTTTCAGCTGTCATCACTGCATATGAACTCTCTGCTAGGGCTGGCTGGAAACCAAGAATTCCATGTAATGAAAGATGATGAGGGTTAGTACCACATAGAACAAAATTGAGGTCATTTGACATTTTTCACAAAAAGCTGGTGGGCACCTGGAATGCAGGAAATGCAGAGTCAGAATTTGCTGTGGATCCCAGCTGAGTCCTGACCATTCAGCCATTGGCAAGTCTGGGAAGTTCCCAAAGAAATATCATCTTGGATCTCAAGAAACCTTCCTTACCCAAATTTTGTAGCCATGAACAGATTCCCACATCATGTTCCACAAACTTGAGCAGCACTGCAACCCCTTGATAACCTCGGGCCCAATGATTGATTAATCCAGCCCTCCTCATAGGGATGTTGTGATAACAAAAAGATTCTGCAGTGAGGAGGGCCAGGTGAGGACCCAAATAGATACATGGACTACAAAATGAAGTATCAGACCCCAGGAATCCATTCTCATTCCTGAACCATAACTACCCTTCCTTCCCATCAACAGCTAATGAAAAGTGAGTGGGGAAGACAGAAGACAAAATGGAATTTGTTGATAGCAAACAACATCTTAGCGAGAGCAAAGAATCAGAACATCAAATTCAACTATTTTCTCTCTCCTTTGCTCTCTCACCATATACTTGAAAAAATCTTGTTGTCTCTTTTAGTCCTCACTAGGTCTCCACTGGAGGGTAAAATCAATGTCTTTTCAGGTAACAGTTTCATTTCTTTCATAGGAATGAAGTATCTGTCTCTTGGGCAGAGAATACAATTGGGTTTTCATGCTGCAGCTGACACTGCTGGGATCTGAATGCATTTTACTGATAGCCCATGACTAAATGGGCAAACACAACAGCTATTATGACCAGAATTCTCAAAAGACCTTACTGCCCACCAAAGAGGTCAAATTTTCCCATCTGCTTTCATTTAGACATATCAACAAGTGACATTTTTTCTGCAGAGCCAGGTGTGCTGAGTGCCCAAGTCTGGCCTTATTTTCGTGCTTAATTGGAGCTGAGCTCTTTGGAAAGTCTGACCCTAGTGATGGGGGCCGAGCTCTGGCCCCATGTGCTTTGAAGTGGAATAAAAGAGTCAGAAAACATGAAGATGGGAAAGACCTACTTGATCCAATCCACTCCTACTCTCCATCAGTGAAGATTATTCCCTACAGCACATTTTCTAATTCAGTGTTCCAGACAATGGTGCGACCTCATACATTCATAAACTCATAGACTCGGTATGATCATCTAGTCTGGCTGCCTGCACAATGCAGGCCACAAAACCTCACCCACCCACTCCTGCAATAAACCTCCAACCTATGACTAATATTAAAGTCCTCAAATGATGATCCAAAGACCTTAAGATACAGAAAATCCACCAACAATTGAGTCATGCCCCATGCTACAGAGAAAGGTGAAAACTGCCCAGAGCCTTTGCCAATCCGCTCTGGGGGAAAATTCCTTCCTGACCCCAACGTGGCGATCAGTTAAACCCTGGGCATGTGGTCAAGGCTCATCATTCAGACATCCAAGAAAGACCCTCTTGACACATCAGCACTCCATGGGGCAGTGTAAATTGTTCCCATTCAGATCTAGAAGAAGGATGGTTTAATGAAGCTAGCACTGAACTGGGACCCCAGGTATCGGCAGATGTATCAGGTTCTTGAGGATGATAGGACCTTACCAACACAGTGCACAAGTGATGGGGTTTCAGTCACTTCCCAAGGAGACTCTTGTGTAGCCCAACAGACCTTATCATACTCCTAATTTGCAATCAAGTCCATGGAGCAGCGGGAACTGTATGTGTCAGCCGTTTGTGCAGTGTCTGGTACAATGGGTATGTCTTCTTGTTTGGGGTGCTGACATTCTACTGCTCTAGAACTAAAGTACAATGATAGAAAACCCACTTTTTTTTCTTGATGGAATCTTCCTATATATTCTGGAATAGCTATTCTGGTCAATTTCTCTGTGATTAGGGTTGGAAGGCACTTTAGGAGGCCGTCTAGTCTAATCCACTGCTCAAAGCAGGACCAACCCCAACTAAATCATCTCAGTCAGGACTTTGTCAAGCTGCACCATAAAAACCTCTAAGAAAGGAGATTCCACCATTTTCCTAGATAACCCATTCCAGCGCTTCACCGCCTTCCAAGGGAAAAAGTTTTTTCTAGTATCCAACCTAGACCTCCCCCACTGCAACTTGAGACCATTGCTCCTTGTTCTGTCATCTGCCACCACTGAGAACATCCTAACTCCATCCTTCCCTGGTACCCCCTTTCAGATAGTTAAAGGTTGCTATTAAATCCCCCCTCATTCTTCTCTTCTGTAGACTAAATAAGGTCAATTCCCTCAGCTTCTCCTCATAAGTCATGTGCTCCAAGCCCCTAATCATTTCTGTTACCCTCCACAGGACTCTTCTACTTGACCATGTTTCAAAGAGGTAGTCATGTTAGTCTATTGTAGAAAAACAACAGAGTCCTGTGGCACTTTTAAACACTAAGGCTATGTCTACACTTGTTAATTTAAGTCGATTTAGCATCTACACTCAAAAATTAAGTCGACTTAAAGGGGACCCTGCCAAATTGACTTAGAGCATCCACACTGGATGCCTAAGTCAACTTGTAGGGGCTAGGTGGACCTGGGACTGGTCCATGGTGGCGGGGGGGGCACCCCTTGCCAAGTGCCAGGGGGCTCATCATTTGCCCCATTGTACCTAGGGTACCTGGTACCTGGGTACAATGGGGGCTGAGCAGGACAGGACACTGGCAGGGCATAAGAGCAGGGTGGGCAGGGCTGCGTCCTGCCCTGTGGGGGGGCACACCAGGCTCTGCTTGTGCCAGCCACTCTGGCAGGGAGGGCAGTGGGGAAGCCCTGAAGCCCTTTAAATTGACTTAAAGTCGATTTAGGGCTAATCCGCATCTACACTGGCTAAGTCGACTTAATAAAGTCAATTTAGCCAGTAAAGTTGACGTTAAATGAGGTTTTATAAAGTCGACTTTAATTTTCCTTAAGTCGACTTAAGCTGCTGCTTAAGTCGACTTAAGGAAAATGTAGTGTAGACTCAGATTAAATTAAATCAATTTAAGCAAGTTGTAGTCGACTTTATTTGTAAGTGTAGATGCACCCGCAGAGATTTATTTATCGCATGTGCTTTCGTGGGAGAAAATCCCACTTCGTCAAGCATCTGATGAAGTGGGATTTTCTCCCATGGAAGCTCATGCGATAAATAAATCTCTTCGTCTTTAAAAGTGCCACAGGACTCTGTTTTTCTGCTATAGACTCACACAGTTAACTCTTTGGTCCTTCCTGTAGTGAGGGACCAAAACCGGACACAGTATTCCAAATGTGGCATCACCAGTGCCAAACAGGGGGATAATCACTTCCCTCCATCTGCTGGCAATGCTCCTACTAATGCAGCCCAATATGCCGTTAGCCTTCTTGGCAATAAGATCACACTGTTGACTCATTTACAGCTTCTTGTCCTCTGTAATGCCCAGGTGCTTTTCTGCTGAACTGCTGCTTAGCCAGTTGGTCCCCAGTCTGTAGCAGTGCCTGGGATTCTTCAGTCCTAAGTGCAGGACTCTTGTTGAACCTCATCAGATTTCTTTTGGCCCAATCCTCCAATTTGTCTAGGTCACACTGTACCCTATCCCTACCCTTCAGTGTACCTATCACTCTGTGCAGCTTAGTGTCATTTGCAAACATGCTGAGGGTGCAACCCACCCCATCCTCCAGATCATTAATAAAAATGATCAACAAAACGGGCCCCAGGACTGACCCCTGCTGGGGCACTCCGTTTGTTACTGGCTTCCAGCTAGACATCAACCCATTTCTCACTGCCTATTGAGCCTGATGGTCTAGAGCAGGGGTGGGCAAAATATGGCCCATGGGCTGGATCCAACCCGCCTGAGGCCGGCCCACTGCCCCTAGGCTGCTCTCTCCGCCCCCTTTCGCCCCCATCCAGCTGGTGCTTCATAGCTCTGCGGCTGGGGCCAGGGCCAGTGCTGCACCGACACCCCCAGCCTTCCTCCCTGCCAGCGTTGCGCCACTCTGGGGCCGGGGCCAGTGCTGTGTTGCCCCTCCCATCCCCAGGCCCATAGCTGACGCCGCAGTGCTCTGGGCCGGCCTCTGTGGCACTCCGTGGCTGGCTCTGCCACTGTGCTGCCCCCTTCCTCCACACCGGTGGGTGCTGCACCACACAGCTCTGGGGCTGGGACCAGGGCTGCAGCGCTCCAAAGCTGAGGCTGGTACTGACTGGTCCCCTTTTGCCCCAGTTTTCCCTTGCCCCAGTCTGGCTGGCCCCCCACTCGCCAGCTCCCTTCATTTTTCCATCGTCTGGGACCTTCCCCCGCACCATGAGTTTTCAGAGATAATGGCCAAATGGCCCTGCAATCACATCAGCCAGCTCCCTCAGCCTGCAATGCATCTGCCAGTACTGAGGATGTAGACCAGAGGTGTCAAACATGTGGTCCGTGTGCCATTTGCAGCCCATGATCCGCTCTGCACTGGTTGTACCAGCCCAAGATTTTCCCCACATAAATCTGTTAAGAATGAGTTATGTTTGATCATATCAGGTGAAAGATACATAAAGATTTACCCAACTTCATTAGAGTAACTGTTTTTCCATACCAACTGGTTTGTTTTTTTTTCATACCGCACAGACCATGTGTACAAGTAGTTGCTGTGAGGTTTATTCTTTCTTATATCATTTTGTGGCCTGCCAGCCTGAGTTGCTGACAGAAATGGCCCCCAAAGCTAAATGACTTTGACACCCCTGATGTAGACAAACCCCAGTAGCTGATCATGTAAAAGGAAGTACAGCCTGCTTTGTCTAGAGCAGGGGTTCTCCAGTCCTGGTGTGTGGGCCAAAAGTGGCCCTCAGGGCTTTTTGAAGTGGCCCGTGCTGCCCTGCTGCTGGATGGGAGCTGGGCTGCAGCCACCCAGGCCCGGCTCACGAGTGGGAGCCCAGCTGCCTGCCTGCCTCCCTTCTACTCTCCCCCAGGGCTGGGCTGGGTGGCCGGGAGGAGCCAGGAACGGAGCCCACTGGAGAGAGCCAGGTCAGAGCCATGGCCAAGTGTAGGCTGCCCAGTGAGGGCATGGCAGGGGCACCCCATCCAGGTCCCCAAGTGGGGCAGGACACCTTGGGGAGAGTGGGTGGGATCCAGACCAGAGCCAGCCCAGAAAGAGGGCTGTACTGGGGCCAGTTCAGACTGAGCGGGGCTGGACACTGAATGCTCCGATATACCCGGAGGAGCCAAGCCTCACATCCGCCCTGGACAGGGCTTGTGTCCAGCCCAGCTGGTTCCTTGCGGGTCTGTGTGGGCCAGGTGTGCATGGGTATCCAGCCCTTAAAAAAACAAAACAAAACAAAAAAACCTTTTAAAAAACTTTTTAAAATTTTTGAACACCTTTTTGGCTCAAGGGCCAAAAATATAATTTTTACAAATCTGAAGGGCCACCAGTCTGTTTAATTAAAAATATATATCAGTTAATTAAATCCGGGTTGGGGTGCTGCAGGTCGGTCTCCCCAGTGGAGGGTTGCTCCCATGGGCCGGTGGCCTCCTCTGGCTGGCCAGGCTCTGGCCACTCGGGACAGTCCTCCGGGCCCCAGGCAGTGGGGAGCTCGGGCCAGGCCTTCTGGTCAGGCAAGTGGGAGTCCCGGCTCGGGGAGCAGGCGGAGAGGTCTTTCCTCCTGGCCCGCCGGGGCCTGACTGAGGAAGAGGGCTTCCCTTTTATACCCTGCCTCCCTGCTCCACCCCTCTGCTTCCTTTCAGCGGGGGATGGGGCTTTTCGTCCCCTCCCCTTGTAGGGGATTGGTCCGCCCTCTGTGTCTGTCTCAGAGGGCGGCCATCTTCTTTGCCCCTTACATGGCCCTTGAGCCAAAAAGGTTGGGAGCCACAGGTTTAGAGGAAGGGTGGCTTTGAGATAAATGCACTGCACTAGGACTCAAGAGATCAAAATTAAATTCCTTGCCCTGTCACAGATTTATTGTGTAACTTTGGGCTAGTCACTTAGTCTCTCTGGCTATGTCTATACTAGAAAAAGTTAGGTCGACTTTAAGTCGACTTAAAGTCAACCTTATTAAGTTGACTTAACAAAGTGGTTACCCTGAACAGGGACTTAGTAAGTCGACCTAACTGCCCTTAAGTATTGTTTCTTTACTGACACTGGCTAGATCCTCTAAGGTGCATGGAAATATTGATTGGAAGAAGTCTTGTGAGTTGCATTCAGAGATAAAATTGTCTTCTGTAGCATGTAAGATTATGGCCTCATAATGGCGAATGCTCCTAGGAGCATGTCATCACCTTGGAATCCTATCCCAGACGTTAATATGCTGAGTCCTTCTGTCTGGGTTTGGCTAGACAAGGACTCCACCATCTTGAAAAGCAGGAGCACTTCTCCTCTGATGGTCCAATGACTGGCTTTCCTCCAGCACAAGGTGGGTAAGATAATAACTGTTACTGGACCAACTTCTGTTGGTGAGAGAGATAAGCTTTTAAGCTACACAGAGCTTTTTTACAGATCTTCCTCCAGCAAGCAAAGGCAGGCCAGGATGGAGAATGGAGGTAGACAGAAATCCCCAGGTCTTCTTGACTTGCAAATGAAGACAGAAGGGCTCAGTCAGGCTTTCATTAGCACTTCATCTGGTTGTGTTCACATGCTCTGGTCCCTGTGGCCTGGGGGAGGAGTACCCCTCCTTTAAATCATAGTGCTGAAGACTCTTTTGTGTGCATGTGTGAATGGCACCTGTGCTGCCTCCCAGCCTTGTGTGAAAGGTGCTGTGGAGGCCCATGGGTGTGGAGCATGGAGGTTTTATTCATAAACAGAAGCTCTTCATGAGATTCCAATTTTGTTATCGTGTCCAGGAACCTTGGCAATAAAGTCTAGCACCAAATGCTTCAGAGCTAATGCATGAAATTGATACAAGGGATCAGGAAACTGGGCCTTCTCCACCAAGAGCTCCAGGCAACTTATGCTGGAGAGACTCTGAAATCTTTGCCATCCTTCAGGGTGGGGTGAAAATGTTTTTTCCCTTTTAGCTTCCTTGTTGTGGTAGGTTGTTGTATATAAAGGACATTCTGGGATGGGTTGTTGCACTTTCTTTTCTGTGAGGCTTTATTCACTAGGCTGTGTCACCTTTTGTCTGAAGGTATGTGTAACACTAATTAGGGCAGGAGTTCAAGTAGGACATAGGCAAATGCTAGAGGTCATATTTAAATTGAGATGCCCATATTGGAGAACTCTGCTACCTGTGGAACTTCAAGGCCCAGGTCAGCATCATGTTACTTGGCCAGGGCACCAGGACTGACATGCAAACTCTTGAATTAGGATCACAGGAAGTTGAAAGACCTTAAGGTCTCAGTTTTAGGTCTCAGCTAGGACAGTGTGTTCTAGCACTGTGCAGAACTACTGTTCAGTACTCGCACCAGAAAGAAGACAGAAAGTTAGAAAATCTCCAGGTGTATTGCCTATGCAAGGCCTACCCAGGCCTGATCCTATTTAGCTTCACAGCACATGGTGATATGGCTGCAGACAGACTGGATGGAGGCGCTTTCCTTGCACCTCCTAGCCTGTGGTTTTCTACCTCTCGAGATCTTTGCTGTCACCCACTCCATGCAAAACACCTGAGTGCTCTTAAAAGGGGCAGATTCTGACCTGGCTTGTGCTCTGAAGGAATGATGATGTCAGACTGTCAGCTTATGGTTATGGACTCTCCTTTATTGTGGTCCACATGAGCTGGAGAAGCTGGTAGCCATGACTATGGCAGATGTAGTTCTGACTAGCGCTGTGCAAGTCTCCAGTCTGACTATCTCCCAGACGAGTGGGAAGGCGCTTCCCATCAGCTGAAGGCTAAGTTTGGAACATGAAACTTGTGTCACTTGTGATGTCACTGGAGGCTGAACCCATGAACCATTGTTTTCCCTGAGTTTTTATTCCACCTTAGAGCTGCATGTCAGCGACTGGCTGGAGAGGGCTTGGTGCATGCCTGCATTGCTGGGGCTGCCAGGTCTGTGCTCAGTTGGGCTCTGAGAGCTTTAGCCTGTACACTTGTGTGTGCTGGCATTAACTCTGGGACCCCCAAGACACATGTAAAGAACTGCAGGTCTGCATGTCTTATCACATCAGCTGGGGTGAGTTAATGCATAACAGAGGAAGGGGAGTGCAGTCTCACTCTTCTCTTTCCCTAGCATTAGTCCAGGATCCCAGTTCCAATGTACTCTTGTAAATTGTCAAATTCTAGGTCTGGCTAGGGGCATATCAGGGGAGAGTACAAAGGAGGGAAATTGAAGAGAAGTTAAGGGAGGAACTTAGGAAGCTTGTGCAAGGCACACACACATCATGTATTGTAGGATAGCAATGGAGAAGACTAAGATGAGGAAGGCCATTGCCAATTCACTGAGGAAATGGCAGTAGAATGGGCTAGATCAGCCATTTGGGGTCGTAATTTTCAAAGCAACACCAGCCTGTCCTCAGCCTCCCCCGCCAATCACATGAGCGCTGCTGGGATGGGAGAATTTTTAGATACTCTTTCATTGTATATGTAGCCCTTCTGGCTGGTGGAATGGGCATCGATCAGGGCCAGGTTCAATACTTGGGGCTTCCTTTCCAACAATACAACAGAACTGACTCCAAGCCCTCATCCAGACCCCTGGGAAATCACATGCCACCCCTGGGCACCTCCAAAAGGCGACACTGCCCTCTCACAAGCCCAGAATCTGAGTCCAGAAAGGCAGGGGGTAACTCAGCACTAGGTTGGGAAAACAGCACAGGCAGGATTCATAACCATAAAAACCCTGATCAGGACCTCCACCCCAGAGTACGTGGGGCCAATGCTTTTCCTCTCCCTTGTTTCCCTACACCCACACCCCCAGTTCTCATCCTTGGTCAGTGATGAGCTAGAGCTCAGGGGTACATCTGAGTGAGTTACCCTCCCACTGTGCTGGTGATGGGGGGTAGGGGGTTGGGAGGGAAGGCTCCCTGTTTGCCCTGCTGGCTGTCCCTGCCGCACTGTTCACTACTCCACCAGCCAGCCTGCTACCCACACCACCTGCTACTGTACTAGCTCCTCGTGTTTCACTGGCCGCCCTGTCACCACCTGCTTCCATCATGGTCTCTGCTGGTCAATCTCTTGAAATTCCAGCTGGCTCTTGGTGCTTGGCAGGTCCTGGTGGAGAAACGCTGGTGCAGAAGCAGGTATGAGCACTGTTCCACAGCAGAGGAGGTCAGCTCTAGCAAGCACTTAACAAAACAAAAGACTTCAAATGGAATCTTAATTAGCTCTAGCTTTGAACAAGAACAGGGAAGGCTAAAACCTGCCTGAAGCTCTGAACAAAAATACCTGTTCTCCTCCCTACAGCAACCTTCACCAAGCCCCTTGCATAGCCAATTCTGATCAGCTGAGGGTGATTCCCCAGCATGGCCCTTTGCTCAGACAATAAGGGGACAATGTTTCAATACCTTATTAAGACTACAGTATTGTGATCCAGCACCAGCCAAAAGGGTCATTTGGGCAAAGCATTCCATCATGTTGAGCACCAAGGCAGTGCAACCTCAGCCATGCAAATTCAGTCTGCTCCTGAAGCCTTTTGTGTCCTCCCCACCAGCTCAGACTCTGCTTTTGTGTATTGAAGAAATAAGACTGGAGTCTGTGTGTGAGCATTTGGGCACTTTGAGACCACAGCAACACACATCATCCTGGCTCTTCTGTGAGACGAGCTCACAGTGTGGAACCTTCACTAACCTCAGTGAAAAGTGCAAGTAGCTGGGAGAGCCATTACTTCTGGGGTACTGTCATGTCTTTACTGTCACTGTGAGCAGGGCTGGATTACCACAGGGGTTTTGGGGTTTAAGACCCTGGCCCCAGGCTAACGGAGGCCTCGTGGACCCCCCAAAATCCGTCCTGGCTGGCCCGAGTGGTGGCTGCTATTGCTCACAGTCTCCTCCCTACCCAGCCCCCAGCGGGGCAGGAGTACCCAGCCTCTGATCTGCCTCTCCCCATCCTACTCTCCAGGAGCAGTGCTGGCCTGCACTCTCCCCAGGAGCATGGCCCCTTTGGGGCTACCCCATGCCCCCCCAACAGCACAGGCCCCAAAGCAGCAGGGACCACAGCTCCTGTAGCCATGCCAGCCTGTAGACCCCCCCCCCCCCAGGCCCCTCCATAGCCTCCCAACAGAGTAGTCCACAGCCACGGCCTGCAGTTGTGCTGGCCAGCAGCAGTGCCAGCTGGCCCCCCACAACCCCCTCCAGTGGCAGTGCTGGCCAGGCCCCCCAACCCCCTCCAGTGGCAGCACAGGCTGGGCTTCCCCCAACCCTCTCCAGTGGCAGCACCGAACCACCTCTGGCCAGGGCCCTGGAGCCCCTGATGCTACACCACAGCTGCAGGAGGCAATGGGAGGGGCACAAGGGTGAGCAGCCCCAGGTCCCTCTAGGCCTTGATCTGGCCCTGACCGTGAGTCAATCCAACGTCCTCCATGCTGGAACCAGACTTCAGGTGCTTGAAACCATTGTGGTGTTAAAACCAGTCCCTGGGGCCTGATTGACATTATAGCACCAGCCAGCTTAAATGAACCAGTTTTAAAGCAGATTAGGATATCAGGCAGGGTATTTCTCATGTGTAAACATGTTGGTCTGTCTGTCTATCTTGAGTATAACTGATCCCTTCCTGGGGTGCTTTCATGGTGGTCACACAGCTTGGAATCCTCACTGGCCAATCACGTTCTTGGACCTGTACTGCCCATCATGGCCGTAACCATGGTGCCACCATCAGAGCCTAGAACACTTGTTACTTAGGCCCAGCAGCACCTTGGTACAGCCCAACAGAGTACAGGTCTATTGCCATGGGGATGTGCAGGGGGCATCGCCTGCCCAGCTCATTCCCTCCCTAGCCACACTCTCAGCACTGAGCAGAGTGGTTGGGTTTTTGTTTAGACCCTGCACTTCCAGCCTCCCACGAGCAGGCAGGACAGAGAACCTACCTTCTCCTGGGCTGCCCCCCTGCTGGCTGCTTGTTTCTACCTCCCTCTGGCCAACTCCCTGCACAGAGCCAGCAGGGGGGACCAGTCGGAGAGGAGGTACCTAGAGCACCACCCCCTGTCCAGAGCCAAGCATGAGAAAAGCTTCCAAGGTAAAGTAGTGCCAGCTCAGGTGTGAGAAATCAACCTAATGATGATAATTAACTGCATGGGGGGAGGGGAGGGGCAGAGCTAGCCACATTCTGAGTCTTCCCTGGGAGGCTACCTGCCCCCAGTTGTGTGTGCCTCAACCTTCAGTGCCCTCCAGAGATGTAGGCCTGCCCCAGCTGTCAAAGGAGATCCTGGTGCCTGAGGTGCATGCCTGCAGTGCCCCTACCCACCCACTCTCCTGCCCTTTTATTCACCCATTGTCCTATACATTCCCTCATTTCACCTCACAGTCTCCTAGCTAGCCCATCTCCTTCTCTTCCCCTTCCCTACGCCTTCAGTCTCCTTCTTGCACACCAAACTTCCCACTCTCTCTCATTATACCTTCTGAACCCCACATTCCTCTGGGTACATCTCAGCCTCCCATCTGACCCGTGCTAAATAGCCCCTGTGTTGGCAATTTAGCAGAGCAGCTAAGTACTGTCCAGGCAATGCCAACTTTGACTCCTGCTGCCCTCCTGGGCTGAGGCACAATGGCGGGGTATTGCTGGCGAAGCTGTGGGCCTTTAACCAAACTTCTTGTCCTGGGTTGTGAGCTCCTCCTTTTGCACATGTTACTCCTGCTAGTGTCCGTGGGAGCACCATGTGAACAGAGAGAGGAGATGAGCAGCCTCTGAATTGACTTATGCTCTGGAACCAAGCTTGTTGGCACAAGCACTAGGTGTGTTGGCACCCATGGGGAGACCCCTCTCTCCAAGTAGCATGAGAAATACACAAACTCAGTTCGTTTGCTGAGGGTAAGTGCCTGAGCCTTCACAGCAGAGCTGGAGATGAGGGACAGCGGGAGAGGGAAGGTGAATTTGGTTGGGGAGGAACAAAATACAAACCCATGTTGAAGTTCCTTCTGCTTGCGCCTGTCAGGTACTGGAGGCCCCCTCAGAGGTGGATGAGGCTGTGCGAACTTCAGAGACCAATAACTGGCACCTGGCACACTGTGGAAAGGAATCCATCTCTGTCACTCTGCATGGCGCCACCAACCTGCCAGCCACCCGCAAGGGCAACATGCCATGGCCCTATGTCACTGTGTGAGTACCTGGGCACTGTACTACTAGCCTTCAAATGCTGCTTTGGCATGCTCTGGCTATAGGAGCTGCTTCTGCAGCAAAGGCAATGGGCAAGGAGTTGAGACCACAGTGCTGGTCTTTGCTGATCTATTGGCCTTAATCTGCCACTGAACAGCCTGGCACTTGCAAAGTGTCCTCTGGAAGACACATCTGTGAGCTGAGGGCATAGCATGAGAAATCAAGAGACCTGAGCATCTTGTGGGAGAGGAGTGTAAGGTACAGAGAGCATGTTCCTCAGTTGTCAAGGAAAAAAGATGCCTGCAGCTCTCAGGGTGGTGCATCTATTTCTAATTTTCTTTTGTTCCAAAGCTGACTGACATGCCAGTGATTCATGCTGTAGAAGAGCAGGGAGGAGGAGATTTACAGAAGCAGTTTACCAAACAGGGAATAAAACAAACTAACCCCTCATTTACAACAGGTGATTTGAGCTCACTTTCCTCCTCTATATGCTGTTCTCCAATGGTTGAATCCCAACACCTATTATGATTTGCTGTTACAGCCTGACCTGATCCTGTGTCATACATTTCCCTGCATTTAATTTCCTCTCATTCTGTAAATTCTCCATCTTCAAAGCATCTGACAAATGGGATTTTCTCCCACCAAAGCTCATGCAATAAATAAATTTGTTAGTCTTTAAAAGTGCCACAGGACTTGTTTGTTTGGCATTCAATCCCAGGTGCACTTTGGCTCAGTTGCTACAGCTGGCTAAACTTTGGTCCTGGATTTGTGACATGGGGGAAGGGATTTGGGAGGTAAGGATTATGCTTTTTCCATAGTGGGTGTGTAATTTTTGGGTGGGCTAGCCTTCACTACATTGTCCTTTTCCAACTCCCCTGAAAAAGCAGCTGGGGACCCAGGATTCTGTCTGAAGGATTTTCAGCAAGGATTGCACAGGGTCAGCCTCCCCACATTTGAGTCCCCAAAGGAACAAATTTAGTTAACTACCAATTTTATAAATCTTATGCTAGTCCCTAGCATTATAATAAATAAATAACAACTTAATTTTTACAACCTAATGTGGTTATTTTATAATCAACATACAGAATCTTCATAGTTTTACATAAACATAAATAAAGAAAGACAACAGAGTCCTGTGGCACTTTTAAAGACTAACAGATTTATTTATCGCATGAGCTTTCGTGGGAGAAAATCCCACTTCATCAGACGCTTTGAAGATGGGAAAGTTACAGAATGGGAGGAAATTAAATGCAGGGGAGTATATGACATAGCATCAGCTCAGGCTGTAACAGCAAATCAAAATAGGTG
>ML685911.1:752002-789236 GCA_007922175.1 Pelusios castaneus | reverse complement strand
CACCTATTTTGATTTGCTGTTACAGCCTGAGCTGATGCTATGTCATACATTTCCCTGCATTTAATTTCCTCCCATTCTGTAACTTTCCCATCTTCAAAGCGTCTGACGAAGTGGGATTTTCTCCCACGAAAGCTCATGCGATAAATAAATCTGTTAGTCTTTAAAAGTGCCACAGGACTCTGTTGTCTTTCTACAATAGACTAACACGGCTACCCCTTTGGAATATAAATAAAGAAAACAAATTACATATAAAACACTGGAAGTCCAGTGGCACCTTAATGACTAACACATTTCTTCGGGCATAAGCTTTTATGGACTGTAACCCACTTCATCCCCCACTGGCCTGCCCCCCCAGCGTGGCCTGGGGCCACAAGAGCCACGTGCCGTGGCTTCAGGCCCCCACTGGCTACACTTCCCTGCTGGGGAGCACATCCAGCAAGGAAAAAGAAGCCATGGCACGGGGCTCCTGGCCCCTGCTGGCCCCTCTCTCTGCTGGGCAGGGCTGATGGAAGGGAGCGGGGCAGGCGGGGCAGCCCTCCCAGAGCTGCCGCAGTTGGAAGTGGGTGGGTCAGCTTGCCCGGGCAGCTGCTGCTGACGGGATCTGTCTCAGCCCTATCCTGGAACCGGAGGCCTGGTTGTGCCCCCTTTTGGCCCCATCCCCGGCACCTGCTGCAGGTGCAGTGGGTGGGGCTGGCACGGGGCCAGCAAAGGTTGCTGACCCCTGCCATAAATCCTTCACTTTCCTGAAGAAAATTAAGAAAACAAAGAGAAACGGACTACCAGGAGCTAGGTATGTGAAATGTGAGTATCCAGGTTCCCAGTCCCTCAGGGTGTTCTACACAACCTCGGTCCTTGTAGTGTGTCCTTTCAACAATTTACACAGATCCCAGCTCCATCAACTTAGAACATGTATGTGTGTGGCCATGCATGCAGCTTCTTGTTCTGCAACATGCCTGCTCACACACGCCTCAGATGCACTGTTGCTCACACACGCATTCTCAGGCAGGCACCTGTGCCCTCCCAGAATGATGGTCACAGCCAGGCTCCCTCATTCACATCATCACTGGCATTACCTCTGGTGTGAGCAATTCCTAGAGTAAGAGGCATGAGCTAAAAAAAAACAGGCTGGTGGAAGTGCCTGGCTGGCAGGGACAGAGAAGTGTGTTTGCTTTAAAGAGACTTGAAATTGTTCCTGTTCTATGTGGCTGGTGTTTGGGGAAGAGGCAGATTTGACCCAGGTGACCAGCTCATCCCTATTTCTTTGCTTTTATCCTTTCCCCAGCCCTCCTGCCTCTCCTCTACAGGAGGGTCTCTTGTTTTGTAATTAAACCGAAGTGCTCTTGCTGTCTGACTTGTCCTTGGGCTGGGGAAGTTTCTGGAGAGTGCTGGGAACAACTTCCTGGTGCCGTGTCCCTCTTTAAATGCTGCTCACAAACAGGGAAGAATTGTTGGGGAAGTAGAAGTGGGTGATACCTGAGCAACAGTCTAGAGATGGTCGAGTTCAGGATCTGGACAAAAGGAAGGAAGGAGAACAGCAGGATACAGACCCTCCACTTCAGAAAAGCAGATTTTGACCTTCTCAGGGAACTGATGGGCAAGATCCCCTGGGAGGCTAATATGGGGGAAAGGAGTTCAGGAGAGCTGCCTACATTTTAAAGAAACTTTATTGAAGGCACAGGAACAAACCATCCAAATATGCAGAAAAAACAACAAATATGGCAGGTAACTAGCTTGGCTTTAAAAAAAAGTCTTCAGTGAGCTTAACCACAAAAAGGAAGCTTACAAGAAGTGGAGCTTGGTCAGATGAGTAGGGATGGGAGGAGTATAAAATTACTGCTCAACCATGCAAGAATGAAATCAGGAAGGCAAAGTCACAACTAGAATTTGAACTAGCAAGGGATGTGAAGGGGAACAAGAAGGTTCCTACAGAAGTGTTAGCAATGAAAAGAAGGTCAGGGAAAGTGTGAGCCACTTACTGAATGGGGAAGCAACCTAGTGACAAATGATGTGGGCGGTGATGTACTGACCAGGGGGCTGGAGAGGGCCTGTCTGGCACCCGGGGGCTGTCATATTTGCCTTCCCCTGTGCCTTGTGTCCCTCGCCCTCTGAACAGAGCAAGAGGGGTCCCAGTCAATGGGACCCCTCCTGGTCTGTGCAGGGAGGAGCTGCACAGGGTAGCGTGGCGGGGCATGGGGGGAGCCAAATGTGATTTTGCCCCCAGGCATCAGACAGCCTCGACACGCCACTGGGTGTGGGAAAAGCAGAAGTACTCAGTGCCTTTTTTGTCTCTATGTTCACAGACAAGGTCAGGTTCCAGACTACTGCCCTGGGCAGCACAGAATGGGGAGGAGTGAGCAGCCCTCTGCACTGAAAGAACAGGTTCAGGACTATTTAGAAAGGCTGGACAAGTCCATGGGGCCAGGGCCGTCCCTAGGGGGAGTGAAGCCCGGGGCCAACAGGTCTGGGGGGCTCCACTCCACTCCCACCCTGGAGAGGGGAAGGGAGGCCCGGGTCGACCCGCTCCCCCGCACAGGAGCCCGGCAAGCCTCGGCTCCCAGCGGTGGCGCACCCTTGAGTCCTCGGCCGAGACCGGCAGGAGCAGGCCCCAGCTGAAGCTGCGGCCACAAGCCAGCCCTGGCCAGGACCCCAGGCTGCCGCCACCAGTGCCCTGGCCGGGGAACGGGTCCTGAGGCTCCGCTGCTGGCCAGGGCCGAGCATGTGGGGCAGGCCAGGCCAGTACTGCCCCCTCCCCGGGCCTGCCTGCTCTGCCTTGGGGGCAGGTACAGCTGGCCCTGACCAGAGGCTGGGCATAGCTTATCACCCTGCTGCCTTTGGCAGCGGCAGGGCGAAGTGCAGCCGTGCGGGGGGATCGCGGCATGGGCCCCACACTGCCCCCAGCTGGGAGCAGGACAGCACGGGGCCCACATAACCGCGGGGCCCAGGGCGATCGTCCCATTTGCCCCCCCCACCCCTCCTAAGGACGGCCCTGCATTGGGCTGGTTGCAATGCATCCTAGGGCACTGAGGGAGTTGGTTGATGTGATAGCAGAGCCATTGGCCATTATCTCTGAAAACTCACGGTGATCTTGGGGAAGGTCCCGGATGATTGAAAAAAAGCAAATATGGTGCCTATCTTCAAAAAAGGGAAGAAGGAAGATCTGGGGAGCTACAGACTGGACAGCCTCACCTCTGTTCCTGGAAAACCTGAAGGTTACAGTGGATAAGAATCTGGACATGAGTCAACAGTGTGCCTTATTGCCAAGAAGGCTAATTGCATATTGGACTACATTAGTAGGAGCATTGCCAGTTGATGGAGGAGAGTTATTCATTTTTCAAAAAGGGAAGGAGGAGGATCTGGGGAACTATAGACCAGTCAGCCTCACCTCAGTCCTGGGAAAAATCATGGAGCAGGTCCTCAAGGAATCCATTTTGAAGCACTTGGAAGAGAAGAGGGTGCCTTCTATGATGAGATGACTGGCTCCATGAACGTAGGGAAAGTGGCAGGCATGATGTATCTTAACTTTAGCAAAGCTCTTAATGCAGTCTCCCACAGTATATTTGCCAGCAAGTCCTCATTTTGCTTGTTGGATATGGGTTGGATGATGAACAATAAGGTGGATAGAAAGGATCAGCTGGAGCGCGGGTCATGGGGAGAAGGAAGCAAGCCCCGCGGTCCTTTCTTGCCGGGACCTGAGTGGTCCCGGTGAGAAGGGACCCGTGCCCTAAGTCGACTTAGGGCTACCCCACGTCTACACTGGCTTAAGTTGACTCTAGAGAGTCGACTTAAGCCTTAGATAGATTAGGAAGGTGGTGTTAGAAAGTCGACTTAATTTTAATTGTCGACTTTAATTTCCTTAAGTCGACTTAAGCAAGCTGCTTAAGTCAACTTAAAGAAACTGCAGTGTAGACTCAGGATAAATTAAGTCGACTTAAGCAGGCTTAAGTCGACTTAATTAACCAGTGTAGATGCAGCCTAGGAGGGTAGTGAAGCACTGAAATGGATTACCTAGGGAGGTGGAGGAATCTCCATCCTTAGAGGTTTTTAAGGCCTGACTTGACAAAGCCCTGGCTGAGATGATTTAGTTGGGGTTGGTCCTGCTTTGAGCAGGGGGTTGGACTAGATATCTCCTAAAGTCATTTCCAACCATCACTTTCTATGATTTTATGGTTCTATGGGGAAGTAAGGCCAACGAAAGACACTGATTTCCTTCACCTTTCCACTCCATCATCATTTTCTTTTGGTACGGCAGCTCCTTTCAGTCCTTCCCTCTCATCCAGATGACTCACTCTCTTTGCCCTTAAGATTTGTATCTGTTGGGGTGTGCCTGCATACCACACCAGCTTCATAGCTCCTCCTCAGTGCCTTCCGCTGGGAGATGGGGCAGAGATACCTGAGATGGGGCAGAGTAGGGGACCCAGTGGAGACATGGAGTGGCACCACGGACTGGGCGAAGAGGGGTTCCAAGTGCATGGGTAGCCTGGGAGAAGACACAGAGATCGGGAGGTGTGAGGTATGTGAAGAGTGGTCGATCAAGGGTTAAGCGTAGTACTGGAGGGGAAGACAATATGATGCAGAGATGGAACTATTCCAAGGGGCTGGCAGTGGCCAGTGGCACAAGGCAGCGGGGAAGATGGGTGACTAGCATTTTAGTCGGACTGAAGTGGTTAGCCTGGGAATCAGAGAGCAGGTGAGTGGGAACTCCAGGGGAAACACACCCTGAGTTGAAACTGCCACTTTTCTGCTTCACTTTGTTGTCAGTGGTCAGCCATGGGATGATGAGAGGCCACTGGGACCAGGGAGCTGGTTCTCAGACCCACAGTTCAGGGAACTGAACTAAGAGATAGCAAGATGGTCTGTGCCCTTTGGTCAGGACAAAGAGATGGAGAATCCAGCACCATCTCTGCCACATACTGGCATTCCCCACAGAGACATGGCAGGGTGAGTTTGGGACTCATTGGCTATGTCTACACTAGAAAAAGTTAGGTTGACATTGTTAAGTCGATTTAATAAGGTCGACTTTAAGTGATCGACTTAACAAAGTGGTGTCCTTGGACGTGGACTTAGTCCACTTTGTTAAGTCGACCTAACTGCCCTTAGGTCGACTTAACAAAGTGGATTTAAGTGTCCATGCTGTGCTTAGGTCGACCTAAAGAAGAGTTAAGTCGACTTAATCAAAACCTAGTGTGGACAGGGACTAAGTTAGGTCGACTGAAGTCTCCTTAAGTCGACCTAACTTGCCAGTGTAGACATAGCCATTGGGTGGTAGACAGCAGCCTGGGATTTCTAGTGGCTGGAGTAAGTGTGTCTGGCTGATGGGTTTTCACTGCTGCATTTTACCAGTGTCAATTTAAAGCCCCACAACTCCTGTCTCTCAGTCACCTCCAAAATGAAGGATGTGAGGGGATCTGATTGCATAGGGGGTGGGGTGGGGATATTAAACAACAGGGAGGGAGAACAGCTATTGAATCTAAAGGACAGCATTGGCACAAGATAAGCTAGCCAGGAGTAAATTCAGGCCAGAAATTAGAAGCAGGTTTCTAATGATCAGAGGAGGAAGGTTCTGGAACAGCTTCCGAATAGGAACAGTGGAGAGCAACCCCCATAGTTTATTACTGGGATGCAATATATAGCAGAAAAAGGGAGCCTCCATGGCCCAGGCGGACCCTCCTGTCCTGTGCTCTAAGAACTTGTCTACACACCTGGGCACTGGGCACTCTACCCCATGCTGACCTCTGCACCTACAGCCCAGTATACTCAGCTGTGCACTCAGTGCTAGCAGTGGTTCAGCACCCTAGAAGCTGGCAGACAGGTGCAGAGAAAGGGGTGAGCTTCTCCAGTTATCTCAAGCTGGGGGGGAGGAGGGGGATTTAATTCTGGAGCAGGCAGCTGGGCTGGGAAGCTATGTGTATCCCCGGTGCCAAGTGACTGCTGGAATGAAGCATCCTGAGGGTGAAAAAACAAACAAGGAGTCCTGTGGCACTTAAAGAATAACAAATTTATTTATCGCATGAGCTTCCATGGGAGAAAATCTCACTTCATCAGATGCTTTGAAAATGGGGAACTTAGAGAATTTACAGGGGTGTGGGTGAGGACTAACCTGTCCTAAAGCATTTTTTGGATGAGATTTAATCAGGAATTTCTTTAATCAGCCAGCAGGGACTTGGCCACAGAGCAATTCAGGGCTCTCAGAAAATTTCTTCTAAGTGTCTGACAGCGTGGGATTTTCTCCCACGAAAGCTTATGTGATAAATAAATGTGTTAGTCTTTGTAAGTGCCACAGGATTCCTTGTTTGTTTTTCTCGGAAAACCAAGCATTCCTCCTCCAGTGAACGGAGCAAAGATCAGGGGGCTGAATAAGGCCAGCTCTCCTGCCTGGCAGCTCCTGCACCCTCTCCAATCATTTCTGTGATTCTAACACTGCCTTTTGAAGTGTGCTGGAAAACATTCTGAGAGGAATCACAGGAAAGGGCTGCTAAAGCAACAGCCCTTCTCAAGGATAGACTCGCCTGGAGGCAGAAGAGACATTTAAAGCAGTGAGAGCTAGGTTCCAGGGTTGCATAGATGGATGTGTGAGATTCAAATGAGCCTTCATTCCTACCCTACCCACCCCATCCACAGCCTGCAGAATCAGGGGAGAACCTTGCACAAATCTTGATGCATTCTGGGCCTGGCTCTTTAAAGCCAAGGAGAGGCTTTCCATTGATATCAGCAGACTTTGGATCAGGCTCCTACAGATGAACATGGGAGAAACCAAAAGAGTTCCCATGACATGGTTTGGCAAACCTGCCCAGTTTGCCTTGTGACGGGATGACTTGGATGTTGTGGTGTTACCACTGGAATACCATTGAGCCCTGATGCCAGTCCTGGAGCCCTTTCCTAGTGTATGGGGAAAGGAGGAGCCAACTCTGAAGAATATCTGCTCCTGGAAGGCATGCGTGGGATAGCTGCCTAGGGTAGCCATAGGCCAAGAGACATGCAGGAGCCCGTTTTCCACATGGGCGGCAAGAGCCAAGTAGTCATGTGGATCCCATCTCCAAGCCAGAGTGGCTGTGGAAATATGACCGAAGAAGCAGCCAGCCCCAACCGACAGTGTGGGGGGCAAGAGATGGTGCTCTGCCTGGGGAGGAAGCCTGGAGGAGCTCATCCACAGGTTGGGGTGCAAGGGATAGTCACTTTGGGGCAGCAGCTGGCCTAGAAGAGCCTGTGGCCAAGAAGAACTTGTTTGTGGCCAAGGAGTTCATCCCACAGCATCAGTGACCCTGGATAATGTCTGGCAGCTGACAGCTTGTTCACGGGGTGTGAAATGAGCTAGGGATCTCAGTCCACATCAAAACCATCCCACTGATTGGAGCTTATAGGGGCAGAGCACTTCTCCAGCCTCTAGAGCTTGTTTGGGAGGCTGGAAGTAGGGGGCTTGGGTGCAGCAGAACCCTGGATTGAAGTGGTTCCATCACATCCAGTGTTTACAGTGTAGTTCACCCTCACTAAACACATTGTTACAGCTCCTCAGCTTGTCCCTCCAATGCAGGATTAGAGCACAAGATAGGAGCTGGCCTATGGACGGGGACACAGTAAACATGATATCTGCATTGGAGGTAGGCTTTTCACACAGTCCCAAATGACATTCTCTTTAGCAAACCAGGGTTGTATGATCTAGAAGAAATATTATAAGGAAAGTGCAAAACTGGTCGCGAGACCATCCTCCAAGAGTAGTTATCAGTGGTTTGCTGTGTGACTGGGAGTGGGGGTGGGGTGTTATGCTGTGGTTGGCACCATTCCATATGTTCCATATGTTCAGTGATGCCTGGGTAATAGAGTGGGGCCTGCTTGTAAAAGCTGCAGCTGACACTGAGTTGGGGGGTCCAAGCACTTGGGAGGACAGGATTAGAATTCAAAGCAGCTTTTACAAATTGGAGAATGAGTCTGAAATCAAGAAGATGAAACTGAGTAAAGACCAAGTGCAAAGTACTTCACTTTCTGACTATAAGGAGAGTGAAGTTCTGCATTGTGCTTTCCAGAGTGGTTGCGGACTGTGTGTTGTTGGAGGCTTTGGGCACTGGTTGGACATACAACTGTCAGAGATGGTCTAGATGAGGTCCTGCCTCAGTGCAGGCCACCGCAGTCTGGACTAGGTGCTAGATGCCATCCCGAGGTCCCGTCCAAACTACCTTTCTATGATTTTATGCAATGTGCCCTCCTGTTGCCATTTTGTGCCAGCCTTGCATATATAGTGCCCTCAACCACCAGCCCTGCAGTCTTTACCAGGGCTGTTCTGGGTGTGCTGTGATGTCTGCTTGCACCTGCACAGGGTCAAGGGCCGGCCAGTTACATGGAAGGAATCCAGTCGAACCAAGATTGCAATCTAGGTCTCCCTGTGTCTGAGGAGTCACCCCCAGCACAGCCCACCCCATTGATAGTTTTAATCAGCATGCACTTGAACAGCATGGTGCCTGAGTAACTCCATAGCTGGAGCTGTTCTTATTTCCATAAACCAATTACAGCCAGATAATCCCGTGAGATTTAAACATCAATAACCTGAATGGTAACATAAGGGTGGGTTCTGATTGTTGAATCTCTTTACATTTCCACGCTGCTCCATTGAATTGCCATGGTAACAGGGGCAGGAGCAGGAGGGTTGGGGGGCAGGGGGGAGAAGATACAGGAGAAACTCCATGTATATTGGTGCAAGGGTCTGTGAATTACTGATATAGGATACATCAGGTGCCGTTTAGTAACCATAGTGAGGCAGCCTAGGCAGAAGGGAATTGGTTATTGTTCAGGAGAATACTTCATCTGACGGAGAACAAAAATGAAATCCAAAGGTGGTTTGTGTTGCGTGAAATGTGACATCTCCAAGGAGTGTGTGAGGGGGAGCGAGTAAGAGCCAGTCAGAAGTCAGCCTGGGAAGAACTACGCTTTCCCAGGCATACACTCGGGACACCACACTGGCTCTGCCAAAGGGAAGCAAGCCAAAATGTAACCAGCCCCCTCATCTCCACAGGGCAGACAGTTGGCAAGCATGTGCCAGTGAGATATTATTACTGGCAAACAAAGATGAGCAATGGGGCTGATCGGAGAGGACGTAGTGCCTAGTGCTGGTGAAAGATGCAGGAACCATTGTGTGGGATTGCACCCTTCGATACCTAAGCCACTGGGCTGGATGAACGTACATTTAATCTAAGCCAGAACTGACCAGTTAGAAATGCAGCTGGGCCCTGTGATACTTAGAATCATAGAATATTAGGGCTGGAAGGGACCTCATGAAGTCATCTAGTCCAACTCCCTGCTAAAAGCAGGACTACTCCCACTAAATCCTCCCAGCCAGGGTTTTGTGTACTTGGGCCTTAAAAGTTTCCAAAGATGGAGATTGCACCACAGCCCTAGGCAGGGCCGGATAAAGGGGCCCCAGGGCTGCCCCCCACTGGTGGCCCCCTCCAGCCTAGGGCCCCCGCCCCCACAATAGCACTCTGCGGGTGGGACGGCATGGGGAGAGGGGGGACCTGGGACCAGAGGCCGCTCTCTGCACTGGCTCTGACCTCAGTTGAGCCAGTCTGCCGGTGGGGTCAGTGGGCCAGCTGGCGCACGTCGTGGCTTCCAGTGTCGGGCCCTGGAAGGCCGTGCCAGAGTCTGTACAACAAGCCAGCCAGCCCCACCCCTAGAGCGGAATGACCACACACTGGCCCGCCCCTCCCCCAGGAGAAGACCAGCCAGCCGAGGGCAGGGCTTCCAGAGCTTCACCATCCTCCTAGTGAGAAAGATTTTCCTAATATCCAACCTAGAGCTACCCAGATGCAACTTGAAACCATTGCTCCTTATTCTATCCTTTGTCACCACTGAGAACAGCCTAGCTCCGCCCTCTTTGAAGCACTCCTTCAAGTAGTTGAAGGTTGCTATCAAATCCCTCCTCAGTCTTCTCTTCTGCAGACTAAATAAGCCTAGTTTTTTCAGTCTCTTCTCGTAAGTCATGTGCCCCGGGCCCCTAATAATTTTTGTTGCCCTCTGCCTGACTCTTTCTAATTTGTCCACATCCTTTCTGTAGTGGGGAACCCAAAACTGGACAGAATATTCCAGATGCGGCCTCACCAGTGTTGAATAGAGGGGAATTATCACATTCCCTCGATCTGCTGGCAATGCATCTACTGATGCAGCCCAATATGCCATTGGCCTTTTTGTCAACAAGGGCACACTGTTGGCGCATATACAGCTTCCCGTCCACCATAACCCCCAGGTCCTTTTCTACAGAGTTGCTACTTAGCCAATCGGTCCTCAGCCTGTAGCAGTACATGGGACTTTTCTGTCCTAAGTGTCCTTGTTGAACCTTATGAAATTTCTTTTGGCCTGTCAGGGGCAATGCCCTCCCCCACGCCCCCAAATGGGGAAACCCTGGGGGTGCAAACAAGAAGGGTGCCTCTGCAACCTTACGAACCTAGAGTGCGCCCCTTGGGCTCAGGGCAGGGAGGCCTAGTGGCCGCAGAGTCAATACCTCGGCCCTTGGCGCAGGGCAGTCTGGCCTAATGGCCGCAGAGTCAATATTCAGTCTCGCACAAACCCTTAGGAAGCAGGGCAATATAAGGGGCAACTGCCCCAGGGACGGGTCACCCTGTGTAGGGGGACTCGGGCCCTCCCACTCCACCGAGTCCCAGCCCAGGGCCCTATCGGTGCCAAGGATCCAGCACCAAGTCAGCGGGTATCCGGACCGCAACACGCTGACCCGCAGCCAACTCCCCCCCCCCGGCTTCACAACCCGGGCCCCTGGACTACTTCCTACCCGAGTAGGTAACCGTCCCTCAGCATGTCCTCGCCCCAGGCCTTCTCGACTCCCTCGGTGGCTGCCAGCTGCTGCTTAGAAGGATCCTGGGGTCCAAAGGCTGGAGTCGGTGCCTGCGGGTCCAGCCCCTGGTGACCAACACAGGGCGTCTGCTCCAGATGGCTCCTTTCAAGGGTTCCCTCTCTCGCTGCCAGTAGTGGGTGACCCTCTGGTGCGGGAGCTGCCTGCAGAGGTCCTTCCTCCTCACCGGTCAGACCAGACTAAACTGACCCACTTTCTTTTATAGGGGTTCAGCAGGCTGAGCATGCCCAGCAGGGCTTAAGGGGCAGGGCCTTATCTACCCACAGGGTCTGCTGGGTTCCTGCAGTACGGAGTGGGGCTGCCTCATCACATGACCCAATTCTCCAATTTGTCTAGGTCTCCCTGAATTCTTTCCCTATCCTCCAGCATATCTACTATTCCCCCCAGCTTGGTGTCATCCACAAACTTGAGCATGCAATCTATCCCATCAACTAGATCATTAATGAAGATGTTTAACAAACTGGCCCCCATCAACCAGATCATTAATGAAGATGTTGAACAAAACTGGCCCCAGGACCTACTCCAGGGGCACTCCACTTGTTACTGATTGCCAACTAAACATTGAGCCATTGATCCCTACCTGCTGAACCCGATGAGCTAGCCAGCTTTCTATCCACCTTATGGTCCATTCATCCAACCCATACTTCCTTAACTTGCTGACAAGAATGCTGTGGGAAACCGTAACAAAAAAGGTTGCTAAAGTCAAGGTATTTCACTTGAATGGCTATTCCCACATCCACAAAGCCAGTCATCTCATCATAGAAGGCAATCAGGTTGGTCAGGCATGATTTGCCCCTCGTGAATCCATGCGTATGGTTCCTGATCACCCTGTTTTCCTCCAAGTGTTTCAGAATGGAGTCTTTGAGGACCTGCTCCATGATTTTTCCAAGGATTGAGGTGAGGCTCATTGGTCTGTAGTTCCCCGGATCCTCCTTTCCCCCTTTCTTTAAGTTAGGTATTACATTTCCCTTTTCCCAATCATCTGGGACCTTCCCTGATTGCCATGAGTTTTCAGAGATAAAGGCCAGTGGCTCTGCAATCACATCGTCCAACTCTCTCAGCACACTCGGATGCAGGTTCATTCGGCCCCATAGACTTGTGCATGTCCTATTTCTCTAAGCAGCCCCTAATCTGACCTTCCGTCACTGAGGGCCGTTCTCCTTCTCCCCATTCTGTGTTGCCCAGTGCAGTAGCTTGGGAGCTGACCCTGCCAGTGAAGACTGACTTAAAAAAAGCACTGAATACTTCACCCTTTTCTGCATCATACACCATGAAGTTGACTGTCCCAATCAGTAAGGGACCTACATCATCCCTGATCCTCTTCTTGTTACTGATATACTTGTAGAACCCCTTCCTGTTACCCTTAACATCCCTTGCTAGCTGCAACTCCAGTTGCCCTTTGGCCTTCCTGATTTTATCCCTGCAGGCCTGAGCAATATCTTTATACTCCTCCCTAGTCATCTGTCCAAGCTTCCATTTCTTGTAAGCTTCCCTTTTGTGTTTCAGCTCACCGCAGAGTTCTCTGCTAAGCCACGTTGGGCACCTTCCATATTTGTTATTCTTTCTGCACATCCTGTGCCCTTAGTAGGATTTCTTTAAAATACAGGCAGCTCTCTTGGATGCCTTTCCCCTTCAGGTTAGCCTCCTAGAGGATCCTGTCCATCAGTTCCCTGAGGGAGCCAAAGTTTGCTTTTCTGACGTCCAGGGTCTGTGTTTGTTCCTGGATGATGTAAGGGGCTCAAGACAATGCAGTCATGCGGGCTGGATTCTGGAGATATCTCTGTGGTCAAAATCATGAATGACTTTTGCAGGATGGGCTGAACGTCTGGTGGTTTCTGTGATGCAGTCAGTCATTCCTTGCCCCCTGCAATTGGTAGTCCCTTGGTTCATTTGGCACTCAGCACCAGGGTGTGAACAACAGCGGATGCTTAGGCTCAGAGAGGGCTGACGTGGCTCTCTTTGCAGGGGAAAGCTGCCCAGGGCTTTCTTGGTTCCAGGAGTGGGCCTGAGACAGGAGCAGAAAGCTGGCAATGATGTGCACGTGGGGAAAGTTTGCACACAGCCAGCCCCTCGGTACGTTTGCTCCTAGCCCATGCTAATAGCTTGGTTAGCTCATGCTAATAACCCATTCGCCAAGTGACACTTCTGGCCTTTTTGTGTGAACAACTCCTCTTATCAGTGGCAGCGCTGCCTTCCCACCAGATAGAGCGTGTGGCCCTCAGTGTCTCTGCCAAAAGCACTAGATGTTTCTGCATCTGGGAGGGGTCAGTGTGGCTTGGAGCCAGCAAAAGCCCAGACATCAAACCTAGGGGCAAATCACTTGTGTTTCTATAGCCCTATTGGTGCATGGGGTACAAAAGGGCTGGGATTCATTGAGCGCAGAGGAGCCATTGGAGGATGGAGGTACCTGCCTTAATCCACCCTGCTGTGTACACAATAGCTTTGGCTTGGGCTCTGGGGTTCAAAGAAGCCTCTCCTGCACAGCTGCTCTGTTGACTTTCACTGATGATGTGCAAACCCTGATTAGGGAAGCCAAGTTGCACTTGGTTGATTGTGGTGCAAAGTGCCCAAGATACCATCCCACATACAACTCTGTCAGTGCTCCTCAGTCCTGACCCCCAGTCCTCTGTTATACTAGCCTTTGGCTTCCCCTTCCCCCCAGTTCTGTCAGCATTCCTCAGTTCTGACCCACAGCTCCCTGCTATCCCAGCCCTGTGAGTCACCCCATTGCTCGGCCAGTGCACTTAGTTCTGGACAGTTTAGTCTCCCCGTACCTTCCTTCTTTACCCCTGATAGTGACAGGTCTCTTGGTATCAGTCAGGCCCTCCTTATACCTTAAATTGTCTTCCAGACTAGAAGAGCTGAAACCAGTGCAGCATTTGCCTTTCTTTCTCCTCACCTGCCTCCTTTTCCATAATACATCTTCTTTCTATGAACACAGGGAGTAACCTTAGAGACAGCTCTCCCCCCTTGTCAGATAAAGTGCACCCAGTGCACCACCGTGCCTGGCTTCCCTGGGCTCTCACAGCAGGTGATAGTAGTGCTCTGAGGGTGCAGACTCAGTGTCCCTCCCCACCCTGTTCTGCTCCTGGCCTGGCATAAAGCAAGAGTGACCTTGCAGTGCTGGAGCCAGGTGTGTGTGCAATTAATGCAACAATGAGGCTATAATTGGCAGGCTCTGTTCCCATAAGTGTGGAGGTCTCTTTCTCAGAAGTATGCTTGGGAAAGAGCCCACTTCCCTCTTCTTAGCTTATGCACTTCAGCACAGAGAAAAGAAACTCAAGGCTTCAGATGAATACTTCATTGTGCTAGCTGCTGGAATAGTGGGATTCCATTGCCCCAAGGGTCTTCAGGCAAGGCCACAGCTTTTATTTGGAGTCACTGCATGAGAGACTGAGCTGCTGAAACAATTGGAGCTAAAGCCATTGTAAGCTGTGATTGGAATGAGGTAAAGCCTCCACAGTAACTATCTAGAAGAAAAACAACAGAGTCCTGTGGCACTTTTAAAGACTAACAGATTTATTTATTGCACGTGCTTTCGTGGGAGAAAATCCCACTTTGTCAGACGCTTTGCATGAGATTTCATGGGAGAAAATCCCACTTTGTCAGACGCTTCAAAGCATCTGACGAAGTGGGATTTTCTCCCATGAAAGCTCGTGCGATAAATAAATCTGTTAGTCTTTAAAAGTGCCGTGGGACTCTGTTGTTTTTCTGCAATAGACTAACACAGCTACCCCTTTGGAACTTATCTAGAAGAAGAGTTGTGTTTCCATACGCAAAGGGTTTCAGCTTAAAATTACACTGACTGCCAAGGAAGGGAAGCAACAAAAAGAACAGAAGGCACATCTCCATGAAAGAGCACACTGTATGAAACATGCAGCAGTTATTCTGAAAGCAAAATGGCTGCTCTGTCTCCTCTATGGTAGACAGAGTTCCTAGTAATTTAGGGGCAACATCCAGAAAACAATGTTACAAGAGTTTCAACAAGATACATGGGCTGCAGGAGTGGCCTGTGCACACAAGAGCATGAACAGGCGGGTTTTAGTGTACAGTGTTATTTGTCACAGACCAGGGCCCCATTGCACTTGGCACCGTGCAAACACAACAAAAAAAATGGCCCCTGCCTCAAAGCATTTTCCATGTAGGTAGCTAAGTAAGGCTGGACTCTTTCTAATTTGTCCACATCCTTTCTGTAGTGGGGAGCCCAAGATTGGACACAATATTCCAGATGTGGCCTCGCCAGTGCTGAATAGAGGGGAATAATCACATCCCTTGAACGACTGGCAACACTCCTACTGATGAAGCCCAATATACCATTGGCCTTTTGGGCAACAAGGGCACAGTGCTGACTCACATCCAGTTTTCTGTCCACCATAACCCCCAGGTCCTTTTCTACAGAGTTGCTACCTATCTGATCGGTCCCCAGCCTATAGCAGTACATGGGATTTTCCATCCTAAGTGCTGGACTTTCCACTTGTCCTTGTTGAACCTCATGAGATTTCTTTTGGCCCAATGCTCCAATTTGTCTGGGACTCCCTGAATCCTATCCCTGTCTGTCAGCCCAGCCAACTGGTTTGATTCCTGGCTGGGCTCCTCTTTGTGGAAGTGCTTCTATTATTTCCTCCTCTCTGAGCTGCTGGCCTTGTGCAGTGTGAGAATGTTGAGCCCCAGTAGGGAGGGCATCTGTGTGGCTTCCAGTTCAACTCCCTCCCACTAGTGAGCCCGGGTCTTCCAGAATAGCTTCCAGTCCCAGACAGGATAGATGTCAAGCAAAAGAAGCATGTGCAGCAACGAGGGCTTGCAGTTGAGATGGGGGAATTTTTCATGTTCTTTTGCACCTGAAATTGGTGGCTATAGGAAGAACTGATGGTTAGATTGGTCAGGGTGGGGGTGGGGGTATGCAGGTGGGACCCGGATGTTTACACCTTAGATGTAGAAGCATGACTTGCAATGAAATCACAAGACCTCACATGGAAAGAACGCAGTGGTGGAGATTTAGCTGCAGAGTTTGAATGATTGTTTGAGAGCCAGATAGTCTTGCATGGAGTTTCTAACTCCATCCATCTTTCTCCACTTCAGTTGTGCCTTTGTTCTGGTGGAAGTGGCACCTCTGAACTCATAGACCTGGGATCTTAAAGCTCCTAAAGCCTGTAGGCAGCTCAGAGAAGATGTTCTGTGTTTGGTGAAGCACCTGGAATTCACATGTAGGTTTCGCTTTCAGCTGTGCACTGAGATCTCTTTGCTTCCACCATTCATCTATGGAGCTGCCAGGACCTGCCTTCCCTCCAGTAGGCAAAGACAAATGTCCTTTCATCCATTATTGATGCACTGGCCGCACACACTGTTTGGGGGAACAGAGGAGACAGGAGAGGGCAGTATTAGAGGGGGCCATGTGAAGAGGTGGCTTCAATTCTCCTAGAGAGCAGAAAGTCAGACTGACACGTGGCCAATTACTTGATGAAATGGCAGCAGCCACACTTAAGGAAGAAAGAAAGAAAAGGAAAGGGGAGTGGGAGGGGGGGAAGGCCAGGGGTGGGTTGCAGCCTCCCTCACTTACAAAGCAGACATCCTATTAACACATTGTGGAAGAGAGGTTGAGTCTTTGTGAGCAGGGGTCTCCATTAAAGTAATCTCTCCAGCCATGAGGGGAGATATCAAATAGCTTGGAAGGAACGGTCATTAAATTTTCATCGGCTGATAGCTTTGAGGGGTGGGGGAAGAGGAGGGGAGAGTGGGGCTGTAAGTGGAGGAGGGGGTGAGAGAATGAAAGAAGATGGAGCCAGCACAGAGCAGCAGCTGGGAGCTGCTTAGGTATGTGTCAAGGACAAGCTCTTGTCTGTCTCTAGGAGCAGAGCACACTGCCGCCTGGCTCCCCTCTCCAGGAAAGAGGCAGCACGGTGTGGGGCTCCCGGCACACTCACTGTCATTTTCACTGGGGCTGGAAAGGCTTCTGTAAGCTCCTTATAGTCACAGGAGTGACTCCTGGTTCATCAGCATCTCAAGCTATGAGCAGTCTCTCCACACCCCTCCCTCTCCCCCCACCCCGTACTTGGATGCATGTAAAGCCGTGAGCATTCATTGGGTTTGATGTGAAGCTGAGCAGTCCTAAAATGCAGAGTTCGGACTAGGAATGTCTCTTTTCATGCTTACAGACACTTCTGTGCAGGAACCAAAAGAGGCATGTTCCCATCTATTGAAACAGACACTGGTGTAGCAGATACTAGAGGCCAGGCTAAATCAGGGCAGTATTGTTCAGCATGAGTGGAAATAGGGTTTGTTGTTTCTTCCATTTGAACTGCCTGCGGGTTCGAATTCTGTCGCACAGCTCCCGGCACCGCACTCAGGCTATGTCTACACTTGCACTTTTAAGTCGACTTAGTGTGCCTACACTTAAAATTAAAGTCGACTTAAAGGGGAACTTACAAAGCCGACCTAGAGCGTCCACACTGGATGCTCTAGGTCGACTGTGTGGGGTTAGGGGGACTTTGGGCAGGTCCACGGTGGTGGGGGAGGCACCCCCTGTGTGCAATGGGGCAAAGGGGGACAGGGACCCTGGCAGGGCAGAGCCCTGTGTGTGATGCTGTCTGGATTTAGGGAAGCATTTATGATATTATTTTCAATGGATATCTCATAAATGCTCAATAATCCATAGAAACTATGTCACGTTTGGTATCAATATTACGATTAGAAGTTAAGAATTTGATGTTATATCCATATTTTAACTTGTGTCATTCTGGAGGAAAGCCTTAGACGGGAGGGTGTGAACAACCATTGTCTCCTTAATGTTTAGGAATTTTCCAGGTAGAATGGTCCCAGGGAGTATCCTGATGAGCCATTAAGGACATAAAGAATACACTCATTGTGTCCTTAATGGCTCATCAGTTTAGTCCCTGGGACCATAATACCTGGTACATTCCTAAACATTAAGGACACAATGGTTTGACACACCCACCCACAGGTATTTCAGTAAAATAACATAAGTTAAAGTACAGATAGAATACCCAATTCCTAACTTCTAATCCAAATAGAATTCCTAGACATAAACTATATAATCATTCCCAGCAAATTACTACCTTTCTATTGATACCAAACATGACATAGTTCCTATGGATTATAGAGCATTTATGAGATATCCATAGAAAATAATATCATAAATGTTTCCCTAAATCCAGACAGCATCATGCACAAGGCTCTGCCCTGCCCTTTGGGGGGCATGCCAGGCTCCCCCTGTGCCTCCCCCCAGCAGGGAGGGCAGTGGTGTAGTCCTGGGGTAGCCCTAAGTCTACACTGGCTTAATTCAACTTTAGAAAGTTGAATTAAGCCTTAGGTCAAATAAAAAGCAGGTTTAATAAAGTCGACTTAATTTTCATTACGTCGACTTTATTTTCCTTAAGTCGACTTAAGCAAGCTGCTTAAGTCAACTTAAGCAAAGTGTAGTGTGGACGCAGGGCAAATTAAGTCGACTTAAGCCAAGCTTAAGTCGACTTAATTTTGCCAGTGTAGACGCAGCCTCAGTGAGCAAGCTGCTCCATTAAACTTCTACGAGCTGTTCTGACTGCACTCCAGGCTGGGGAGCTCTCTTGGAGAGGCCAGCGGGTAAATGTTGTCCTCTGGACCCAAGAAAGCAGCTCACAAAGCTGAGACTTGCATCACACGCTCTTGAAACAACACCACTCCTGTACATGCACATTGTGGCATGACAGCTGTGCTCAGCAATATCCTCTGTTGACTCTGAACATGCTTCATGAGGGAGATGGCCTAGATCAGTGGTTTTCAAACTTTTTTTCTCTGGACCCAGTTGAAAAAAATTATTTATGCCCACAACCCAACAGTTACATCTTTGAACAATACATTCCAGTCTTGCAGCAGTGGCAGTAATGGGTTCCACGACCCAGTACCTGAGGGTCTGCAACCCAGTACTGGGTCCTGACCCCATAGTTTGAAAACCACTGACCTAGATGGCCTCTTGAGAGCCCTCTTGGCCCTACATGTCTGTAAGGTGTTTCAGGATGCTTCCAATAACATAGGGATGGGGCACAAATCAGGAAGCATGACAGCCACTAAATACACCCACCCAGCTAGGTCATCGTTAACCAGAGAGAGGCTTATACCAAATCACTGGTCTGAACAGTTCAGAACTAAGCGGACTATGTCCTTTGGATTCAGATTACAGCCAAATTTGCTAGGTTGCCTCTATCAAACCAAACCCTAGATTCAAACAGCCCTGAACTCTGGGAAATTTAGAACTGAGCTTCATGGCACAGGGTGGTCTTGGTGAACAGTGACCCCCACTGGCAAATTAGCTGCTCTTGAGACTGGTCAGCCACCTCTAGAACTGAAGATTTTGACCCTTCCTGGCAAGATAGTAATAGAAAGGGATTTGTTTGGCTTTTTTTAGGACTGTGCAAAGCTGCTTGGATACATGAGGCCTCTAACCCTCTCTCCAAAATCAGCCTGAGCCATTATGAAAAATGACAGTTGAGTGCAATGCGTAATAACTAGGAAGCATTGACCTGGGAAGTCAATGCACCTAGGACTACTCAACCTCTTCTCAACCCTGGCAAGTTCCCTTGGGACACACGTGCTCTCCCTGATTTGTGAAGTGCCTGGGTTTAATTCCATTATGGACTGAAAACAAATTCCGCTGTACCCACCCCTTCCCCAGGACTATTAACAGGGCACTCCACCCTCCCTGGCTTATTCCTTTTAGGTGAGGTGATGGTTTTCCTTGTCTAAAAGGGTAGGAGCTATGGGGAGGGGAAAGGGGGCTCTCTCTGTTCTTTCTGAAGTTTGTTCAATGCTCCATGGATCAGAGCCTTATCTATGCCAAGAAAAAGCCATTATATTGACATCCTTTTCTCCTCACTGGGGACCTGAAAGCTTGCTCTATTGAAAGAAATAGATAATTATTTCTACTCATCAGCTTTTCTCCCCGACACCTACCAATTAGCCCTCATCTTGGAAACAGGAGCAGCCCTGATTAACTCTTGGAGTGCTTCTGTGGTTGTACATCTAAGGGTAAGTGCTCTGTCAGTGCGATCTTTTGGGTTCGATTGAGCCGTCTGTGTAGACGCGCTCAATTGAACACAGAACTAGAGCTGTAACACCAGCTCCGTAACCGAGTAACACTACGCCTACTGGACACCATTTCCAGCTGGCTTAGTGTAATGTGTAGGGAGCAGTTAAGAAGTCAGTGGGAGATACGCAAAGTATTTCACGGACCTTGCATATCTCCCGTCGACTGCCACCGAAAAGCACAGCAAGTATATAGGGCTATTACCCTATGGCTGTTTCAGCTTCACATGTGATGTACTGGGCCAGCCCCATAGGTGAGAAGTACCTCCTGTGATTGTGCAGCAGCATGTTCTGCCTGGGGCTCAGAGATTCAGGGGGAATATTGGGGGATGCAGACACATAGGGGAGCAGCAGCCCAAGGCTTATGCATAGCAAGTACTAAGGTACTGGGTGATGAGTGAGGTGTTAATGCTGAGCTAGAATGGACAGAGAGGTAGAGACAAGTCAGGTACAGAAAAGGTACGATACAATAAAATGGCAGAAAGCATGGCACACTGATTAAGGTGCCACCATGGGACATTTCACTGCTGTACCACAGACTTGCTCTGTGACATGGTGTGACAGAGCCTCTCAGGAAATGCACCTGCGTCCCCTCTGGCCACTACTGATCAGGACTGTACCACAATGGAATCTGCGCCAGTCCAGCCCAGGTCTCCACGCTATTGTGCAGCAAGCTTCCAAATCCAGCCTCAGAGGGTCTGACCCCCACATCTGGCACTCTCCCTGTGGGAGTTCTCTTCCTCAGAAGGGTCCTGGGGAGTTCCTCTGTAGGCCAAAGGCCCAGCACCCCACTTTCCAGTCAGAGGGGACTCTCATCCAGTGTAGAAGTCAGAAGGGTGTATTTTCACTCAGGTTCACAGCATAGAAGACTGGCTAGCAGGTTAACTAGAGGTGAGAGCAGTGAACCCCCAGGAGGAAGATGGAGAGCCCATTCTTTTAGATCCATGCCATAGCACTGCTCTTCTCTCTCGAAGCCCTGCCAGACCTCTACCCTAGTCCTTTGTCTTTTTCCTGGGCTGGGGTGGACACTGCCCCTTGGTCTTGACCTGCCCCAACCTGTGTGACCTGGGGGCTGGGGTCCTGAATAGGTCTGTTTATGTGTGGCCAGGGAGGGTCTATCCGTGTGCCACCAGAATACATGAACAGAAAGCATGGGAAACTGAGGCACAGCCCATGACACCCTGAGACAATACCAAGGGTCTCCCTCCTTTGTCACACATGGGCAAGTCACTTATGGGTATGTCTACACTGTGGCACCTATGCCAGACTAGCCCTGATGCATATGCCAACAGAAGGAGGAGTTCTACCAGTGTAGGAATACGACTGACTTTAATTGCACTGACAGAACTTCACCTCCACTGACATAGCGGCATCTATCCTGGGGGGTTGCCTGTTACCTGCGTTGGTCGGAGCATGGTTTCAGGGACAGGCTGGGCAGAGCAGTCATAAAGACGTTAAACTAATAACAAACAGGGAGGTAAAAAGAGGGAAGCTCTGAACGCTCATTTAGCAAAAGATCAAGATGTTGACAATAAAATTACTCAAATAACCAATGGACATGAAAAGACGAAATCTCTGAATTGCCTGCGTACCAGTGCTAGGAGCTGGTTAACAAACAAAGGAGTCGGAACTGTTCATTTCTGAGCATAAATTCAGTCTGGCTGGTCTTCCTGAAACCTGGTGGGATGAGTTACATGACTGCAAGGTTAAAATCAGTGGTGATACCCTTTTTTTAAAAGATCAAATGGGCAAAGGAGGAAGGGCAATGGCACTCCATGTTAAAAAAGGTGCTACCTATTTCCATGAAACTGGTAACTTGGAGAAAATTATCCTGAATGCTTATAGATCAGAGTCCTAACAGATAAAGCACAAGATAAGGGATTAGTTGGTATCTGCTACAGACCCCCAAATCGCACTAGATCCAGCTGTGTATGCACCTATCTATAAGAGGTAGGGAAAAAGCTGCAAGATTCTGGGGGACTTTTGATTGAGAGACATACACTGTCAGTCTCATGCTGCCGACACTAAAACAGCTTTACAAATTTTTAATATCATAGATAATAATTTCCTAACTCAGTATGTGTTGCAACAAACATGGGGGAATCCCTGCATTAGCTCTCCTCTTGACAGATAAAGAGGAACTGATCATAGAACTAAAAATTAATGGTAACTTAGGTATAAGTGATCATTACTTGATCACATTTACAAGACACTATAGAATAGAATCCAAATGTGTAATATATATACTTGGAGCTTTAAAGGGACAATTTCACAAAACTGAAAACAATGATGTGCCATGTCATCTGGGAGGAAGAATTTAATTTGAATGATAATTGGGAATGTTTAAAAACACTTTACTACATGTCCCCAAAGCCACAATCGAGCAAAAAGGGCCATATTGGTTAAAAAAAATGATTTTGTTTAGAGAGGCAGTGAAGGAAGCTATAAAATAATATACAACAAATAGAAAAAATGGAAAGTTGAAAGCAACGAATATAAATCAGAAGATAGCAATTGTAGAAAATTGATAAGAGAAGCCAAGGGACACAAGGAGAACTCTATGGCCACCAGAGTTAAGGACAATAAGGAGTTTTAAAAGTATACTAGGAGCAAAATAATCCTGGCAATGTTAGTGGTCAGTTACAAGATGAAAATGGTAGAATGGTCAATAATTCAGAGAAGGCACAAGTGTTCAGGAAATATTTCTGTATGTAGGAAAAAAGCAGATGATGTAGTCTCCTCATATATGATAATGCTCTTTCCATTCCACTAGTATCCCAGGAGGATGTTAAACAGCAGCCTCTGAAGTTAGACATTTTAAAATCAACAGGTCCAGATCTATGTTCCCTCTAACACCTGCACACCTATCACAGATGCCCACGTAGCTTAATCCACGCATCTCTTCTCCCCAGCCTGATCCCACATCTCCTCTTCTCCCTAGCCTGACCCCTGTGTCTTCTCTGCTCCCCAGCCCGATTCCCGCGCCTCTTCTCCCCCACCTGATCTTGCGTCTCTTCTCTCCTGCCTGACCCCCGATTCTCTTCTCCCTGACCCCCGTGTCTCTTCTTCTCCCCAGCCCAATCCCCACATCTCTTCTCCTCCCCACCCGACCCCCACGTCTCCTCTTCTCCCCAGACCAATCCCCATGTCTCCTCTTCTCCTCAACCCAACCCCCATGCCTCTTCTCCCCATAACTTGCTCAGCTGCATAATCATCTTAGCGGGAACATCGGTCCAGATAATTTTCTTGAACAAATTAAGTTGATATCTTTTTTGATGAGTTTTTTTATGCGTTTACAAGTTTGGTTGATAAAGAGTAATAATGTTGAGGTAATATAAATAGACTTCTATATGGTGTGGGACTTGGTACCACACAATGCTGTTATTTGGGATAAAGAAAGTACAAAGCCTTATGGCAGAAACTATAAAATGCAGCTGCCCCATCTCTATCTTGTCTTCATTCCTGCAAATTCTACTATTGATTTGATATATATGGACTTTGGAGTCAGTTGTATGGATCTGATTGCCTTGACTATTTAATTTCTCTCTTCTTATTTGTTTCTTTCCTGTATAATAAACCTTTAGTTTTAGTCACTAAAGGATTGACTGACAGTGTGGTATTTTGGCTAAGATCCAAACTTATGTTGCTCTAGTAATGTGGCTGCCTCTTCGGGAATCAGGAGAACGTTTCTGGTAAAAGGAATAGAGTTCTAACAATTTATCTCTTTAGTGGGCCTACTGGCTAATGGGGGGGTAGGGGGAGAGGGAGACGGGTGGGAGGGAGCTGAGACTGAAATGCAATAAAGGGAGCTGTATAACTTCTTATTTTAGCTTCCTAATAACAAGTATGGGGGATCAGAAGCACTGCTTGTGACTGGTTGGTGAATTTAACTTCAGTGTTAGCCACCACTTTGGAAGAATCAGCTCTCCTTTTTTGCAGCCTGCCCTACCCTTGGCATTTTCAGTGGGCTGCCCTAGGCAAGTACTGGTTATGTAGGAGTAGGGAAGTTCTATTACCTCTGGTTTTGGTGTCACTCACCACTGTTGGAATAACATGTCCTGTTCTAGAGGGATAGCCGTGTTAGTCTGTATACAGCAAAAAACAAGAATCCTATGGGACCTTAAAGACTAACAAGCTTATGCCCAAAGAAATTTGTTAGTCTTTAAGGTGCCACAGGACTCTCATTTTTTTATGTCCTTTTCTGTTGTCTACAATTCAAGAAGGATGTTGATAAATTGGGGAAGGTTTAGAGAAGAGCCACAAGAATAATTAGAGGATTTTAAAAAATACTTTATAGAGCTAGATTCTAGGAGCTCAATCTATTTAGCTTAATAAAAAGAAGGTTGAGGGGTGACTTAATTATAATCTATAAGTATCTGCATGGGGAACAAATATCTGACAGTGGGCTCTTCAATCTAGCAGAGTCAGGTAGAACATGATCCAGCAGCTAGAAGTTGAAGCTAGACTAATTAATACTGGAAATAAGGTATGTTATAATAGGTTAATTAACCATTAGAAAAAATTACCAAGGGTTGTGATGGATTCTACATCATGAGCAATTTTTAGATCAAGATTGGCTGTTTTTCTAAAAGATCTGCTCTGGAATTCTTTGGGGGAAATATTCTCACCTGTAGCATACAGGAGGTCAGACAAGATGACAACAGTGGAACCCTCCTTCTGGCCTTGGAGTCAATGCATAAGGATTGTGCGACTCTCACCCACCCTGATAATGGCTGTCCTATAAGTAGAGAGACAAAATATGTGGCCAAAAGTACCAAATAGCCACATGTTGTACCTTTTTCTCCATCTGTTCGTGCTGAGATAAAACAGGAGAACATGGAGTGACACTGGTATAAGAGCAGAATCCTGCCCATTACTGACATTAAACAGAGATCAGATTTCTTCATTAATACATCAGCACATTTTCCATATCCAGCAAGGTCATTCCTTCTGCTGTGGCTGGTCTCTAATTTCTATGGTGGCTGGTCTTGGGTTTCTGTCAACTGACTTGCTCAGTTACAGCTTGTGAGGAACAGAGTTGGGTTGGAATCAGCCCACAGAATCTGAACAGACTTTGGTGAAATTTGGAAATGGCTCTGTATCACAACTTGATGGCTTGGGTCCATCTTGGAGGGCACCTCAAAACTTTAAGCACCTTTGGCTCTCGTAGACTAAAGATTATCCTATCGCTTGTTATACTGGGATTTAAAATCTTATTTCCAGATTTCTATCCTGGAAATAGGGCAAGTTGGAAAATGTTTGTTGTTGTTCCAGAGACATGGCTGTGCCATAGGACTCCTCATTTGGTTTGTTGCTGTGTTTTTCTGCCACAAAGTCCCCTCCCCCCCCCCACAAAAGAAGTTGTCATTAAAATTTTCAGAGGCGCATTTTAATTCTTCATAAAACAAAAACAAATAAATCCTGAAATACTGTCAGCTGAAAACTGCCCATTTTTTGATTTTCAGTGAAAAAAGTTGAGTTTTCCAATGAAAAATCTAAAATCCTTGAGGAATGTGGACACTTTCCATATCAAAAGGCATGTAGTCAAAAAAGTTTCCATAAAATAAAATGACAGCAAAACTTTAACCAGCTGTAGATAGAATATTCGCTACTGTAGGCTAGTGATTTGGCAGGGATGGAACCACACACTGTAGGGATGGGAAGGATTAGGCCCCTTTTATCTGTCTGCTTTCAGCCAATACATGATTGTTCCCTAGTGTCTTATACAGTCTAGTTTTAAATAAGCCTCAGTTTTTGTCATTTCTCTTGGGCGATATAGACGAGATCTGTGCTCCAAGACTATTTCACTACTGACCCTTCTGCTAGTGTCAGTTCCATAGATGCATAATTCCTTCAGACTTCGCTTTTAAATTCTTATGGAAACTGATTGATCTTTTTTCCCTTATTTTTTAAAAATTAAGGTGAATTTTTATGCTAATGAAATGGAAGACATGGTAAAGTGGGCCACAGTTAGCTGTAATGCACATATCTTAAGTGCTTACATAGGCACATTAGCATAATCCTTGGGCACCACACAATGCTCCAGCAAGGCAGGGAAATGCTTCTATCTCCATTTTACAGATAGGAACTGAGGCACAGAAAGACAAAATGACATGCCCAAGGTCACACAGGAATATTGTGGCAGAACATGGATATGACTCTGGGTTTCTTGTGTCCCAGGCTAGTCATTCTCCCTCTCAGTGTAGGCAGATGTTGATTAAATATTCACTGGCCTTGACTGAGCACAGCACAATCAACTTTGTCAGAGCCTCTGTAGTAACAAGACAAAATCAGCAGTGTAGATCTTTGTAGGCAAACCCAGCAGCTGCCTCCATCAGTGCTGGCTGGGTTCTGGCAGCTTTTGTGGTACAGACATTCTGTTTGGGTGGAAGATCAGTGAATCAGTTTTCACTACACAGTCAGTGATCACATGGATGCCAAAAGATCAATGGTGGCTAACACAGGTGGAACATCCAGCCAAACTGCCTTAAAGAGCTAGACAACAGAGTCTTGTGGCACTTTTAAAGACTAACAGATTTATTAATCACATGAGCTTTCGTGGGAGAAAATCCCACTTCGTCAAAGCATCTGACGAAGTGGGATTTTCTCCCACGAAAGCTCATGTGATTAATAAATCTGTTAGTCTTTAAAAGTGCCACAAGACTCTGTTGTCTTTCTACAATAGACTAACATGGCTACCCCTTTGGAATTTAAAGAGCTAGCTAGTATGATAAAGTCAGGCCAGAGGGCTACAAAAGGGTACTTGAGGGCTGATATGTCAGCCCTAGAATGGTAAAAACCCTTTTTCCTGCTGGCAGGGGAAGATGATTGCAGCCTGATTAGAAACAGCTGAGACTGGGCAAAGGCTGCTGCAGCCCTCTTAAAAGCCCCACCTGTGCTAAAAGCAGGAGGGGGGGGGGGTAGAAAGAAAGAAAGAAAAAAAAAAAAGAAGAGAGATACAAAGTAGTGGGGGAAGGGGATGATTCAGGCATCAGCCTGACAGATGGACCACTCTGACCACAATCCTGGTGGAGACTGTAAACAGGTACTGCTGCAGTCTGGGCCTCACTCTCTGAGACTGAGGGGTGCTACAGCAGCCCAGCTAAGGCTGCTCAGAACTCTGTGGCCAAGAGATATAGAGAGTGGGAGAAAAGAAAGACTTATCCAAAGTGGAGCACCTTTACACCAGGCCTGCTTTGCCAGAGGGAGAAGACCATTACCTGGCCAACCTGAGGGGAACTTGCCACACTAGATATAGATCTATTCTATGTGGATCAGGTTAGGTCTTGTGACAAAGTCAGGCCAGAAGGCTTTAAAAGGGTGCTTGAGGGCTAATGTGTGAGCCCTAGAATGATAAAGGCCCTTTTCCCTGCAGGCAGGGGAGAGGGAATTACAGCATAACTAATCACACCTGAGGCCAGGCAAAGGCTGCTGCAGCCCTATTAAAAGCTCTACCTGCCCCAGAAATGGGGGTGGATCAGAGGGAGGTAAGCTGCTAAAGGCTTGTAGGAAGTAGGAGATGAGTTCCCCCCCACAAACCAGGAATATAGTGCCTGTTCCCAGGGGAAGAGGAGAAGAAGGGACTCAAGCACCAAAAGAGCACCACAACAACAGCTAGCTAGGCTATACAGCCAGAAACAGGTACTCTGGGGGGCTGGGCCTCATGGACTAACTGCCTCACCCACTTTGTGGAGTGGAGGCTCGACCCACTGGGACCCAGGGGAGTGAACAGTCTTGCACTGACCAGACTTGTAGGCCTACTTTGCCAGGGGAGACAGCCACCACCTGATAGAGCTAGGGGTCCACTCTGCCACAGTCTGCAAGGACAAGGAGGGCCCATCATGTTGGGATTTGCCTTGGTGAGGATGATGCCTATGAGAACTTAAAGCATGTGCTTAGTTCCCATTGGAACCAATGGAACTTATGCTCTTGTTTAAATGCATTGCTGAATGGAGCTCTGACACCGTCCTCTAATCATGTAGGCTCTGGCAGTGATCAGGTGTCATCTCCATCCCTGATGTTCTAGTCAGTTTTGCATTTCACTTGACTTGAGTCCACCCAACTGTACTGAGTATTGTTCAGACAAACTAGGCTGAAAACTGAGACTTGTTTCATTTATGACTTCACAAGCTTTGCATGAGTTTCAGATGAGCCCATCACTGTATGTTGCTCTTTGATCTGTGCAATACTCGCATGTGTATGTGGTGGTGCAGTACATGATACCTCACTTATTAAACCTTGTAGGCAACTCCAGCGTATCCTGGCTTGTCTTCTTTGTGTGGGACATTTTAACTCACACTGTCAGCCCCAGGAGTCTAATCTGGCCAAGTGTCAAGAACACTCAATCTGTCTTGTGATCACTCTGCCCCTGTGTGCTTAACGAGGGGATAAGGGCTGACCTAGGAGGAGAAGGCCTTAAAAGCCAGAGGCTAAGCAACCAGGGGGATCTCAAAATGGGGGACTGCAAGCAGGAGAGTTTGAGAGGGAGTTTGTGAGATGGAATTTGAGGAGTTGGGACCACTATGATGAAGAAGAGCTGCATCGCTTGTGCCAGTACGGCTTCCGTCTCCGCCACCAGCACCTGTATCTAGACAGACATTCTGACCTTAGATATCTCTACCCAGATCCTGGTGTGGATTTGCAGAAATTGTGGCCTGCATTTCCCACTCATAGATCAGGAGTCGGGTGGAAGTGCTACAGGAGGAGGTGGTTAGGCTCAAGGGCATCCATGCTCATGAGGAATTCCTTGAGAGCATTAATGAAAGAGACATCAAAGGCCAAGGAAGCTAGCCAGCTACAGAGGACTGCTGCTGTCACACCATCGGGGGAGGAGGAGATGGCTTTGTCACAGGGAGGACACTGGCTGCTGGTTGCTTCTGGCAATGCTCCACCCCTGCACCAGTCCCACCCACCATAGTGATGAAGAACTGTTATGCTGCACTAGCAATGAGAGATGAAGTGGAAGAGGAGAAGCCAGGCACCCCCAAGGCTGGGAGGATCACAACCACCACACCCAGGAGGAAACATAGGGTAGCGGTGGTTGGGGACTTTCTTCTGAGGAGGCCGGAGACACCCATCTGTCACCCTGACTTGGCATCCTAGGTGGTATGCTACCTGCCAGGGGCCCGCATTCAAGATGTTATGGATGGATTGTCGAGAACATCCTGCCTTCTGACTACTATCCCATGCTACTCAACCATGTGGGCACTAATAATACTGTGAGATGTGACCTTCAGCAGATCAAAAGTGACTACAGGGCTCTGGGAGCATGGGTGAAGGAGTTTGGTGCACAGGTGGTGTTCTCTTTGATCCTTCTGGTCAAGGGTAGGGGTCTGGGCAGAGCCAGATGCATCCTGCATGTGAATACCTGGCTATGAAGATGGTGTTGCCAGGAGTGCTTTGGCTTCCTTGACCATGGGGTGCTGTTCCAGGAAGGAGGACTGCTAGGCAGAGATGGAGTCCACCACTCGAGGAAGGTGAAGAGCATATTGGATAAAGACTGGCTAACCTGGTAAGAAGAGCTTTAAACTAGGTTTGGAGGGGGAAGGTGACCAAAGTTCAAAGGTAAGTCAAAACCAGGTAGATCTGGGGGAAGGGTTGGGACTTGGGTGGGGTGGCTGGGCTGTAACAGTAGGGATAAAAGAGAGACTAATCTGAACTGGGGAGGGAAATCTATTCAGTATCTTGTGTGTCTATATAGTAATGCGAGAAGCATGGGGAATAAGCAGAAAGAACTCGAAATGCTGGTAGTTAAACACAACTATGACGTAGTTGGCATCACAGAGACTTGGTGGAATAATGCACATGACTTAATACACATGATTTATTAATATAGCAGAGTACAACTTGCTTAGAAAGAATAGGCAAGGGAAGAAGGGAGGTGGTGTTGCTTTGTATATTAAAAATGTATATACTTGGACTGAGGTGGAGATGGAGACAGACACATTGAAAGACTTTGGGTAAAAATAAAAGGAGTAAAAAAACAAGGGTGATGTCATGGTAAGGGTCTACTATAGACCACCTAACCAGGAAGAAGAGGTGGATGAGGCTTTTTTTTAACAATTAACAAAATCATCCAAAGCCCAGGACTTGGTGGTGAGGGGGATTTCAACTACCCAGCCATCTGTTGGGAAAATAACGCTGCAAGGCACAAATTATCCAACAAGTTCTTGGAATGTATTGGAGACAGTTTTTTACTACTGGGGAGAGGTCTTTCTTGACTTGATTTTGACAAACAGAAAGGAACTGATTGAGAATTTGAAAGTGGAAGGTAACTAAGGTGAAAGTGATCATCAAATGGTAGAATTCATGATTCTAAGGAATGGTAGGAGTGAGAACATCAAAATAAAGACAATAGATTTCAAAAAGGCAGACTTCAGCACACTCAGGGAGTTGGTACAAGGGATCCCATGGGAAGCATGTTTAAGAAGAAAAACTGAAGACATTTTGGCCGTTTTTCAAAGAGATATTATTAATGGCACAAGAGCAAACTATTCCAATGCATAGGAAGTATAGGAAGTATGGCAAGAGTCCGCCCTAGTTTAACCAGGAAATTTTCAATAATCTAAAAATAAAGGAAGTCCTACAAAAAGTAGAAACTATGGCAAATCACAAAGGAGGACTATAGACAAATAACACAATTGAGTAGGGGAAAAATCAGAAAGGCCAAGGCATAAACTGAGCTCCAACTAGCTGACACTATAAAGGATAACAAAAAAAATGAAATACATTTGAAACAAGAGAAATACCAAGGACAGTATAGGACCGTTACTCAACAAAGAAGGAAAAACAATAACAGAAAATGTGGAAATGGCAGAGGAACTAAATAATTTCTTTGTTTTGGTCTTCACCAAGAAGGGTGGTGGTCATGGGATGCTGGATGTAGGGGAAGACAGTAAAAATGAGACAGGATCAGAAGCTAAAATAGGGAAAGATCAAGCTAAAAATTACTTAGACAAGTCAGATGTCTTCAAGTCATCAGGGCCTGATGATATGCACCCTAGAATACTCAAGGAGCTGACTCAGGAGATACCGGAGCCATTGGCTATTATCTTTGAAAAATCATGGGAGACTGGAGAGGTCCCAGATGACTGGAAAAGAGCAAATACAGTGCCCATCTATAAAAAGGAAAATAAGGACAACCCAAGGAATTATAGATCAGTCAGTTTAACCTCCATACCTGGAAAAATAATGGAGCAAATAATTAAGGAAGCAATTAGCAAACATCTAGAGGAGAGTAAGGTGTTAAGTAATGGTCAGCATGGATTTATCAAGAACAAATCATGTCAAACCAACCTGATAGCTTTCTGTGATGGGGTAACAAGCCTTGTGGATAGAGGGGAAATGGTAGATGTGGTATATCTAGACTTTAGTAAAGCTTTTGATAGGGTCTTGCATCGCCTTCTCATTAACAAACTAGGGAAGTACAACCTGGATGGAGCTACTATAAGATGGGTGCAAAACTGGTTGGATAACCGCTCCCAGAAAGTAATCGTCAATGGATCTGGAAGCTGGAAGAGCATGATGAGCCAGGTACCACAGGGATTAGTTCTGGGTCTGGTTCTGTTCAATATTTTCATCAATGATTTAGATGATGGCATAGAGAGCATACTTATAAAGTTTGCCAATGATACCAAGCTGGGAGGGGTTGCAAAGTGCTTTGGAGGGCAGGATCCAGGGGCTAAAGTAAGGGGGGATGCACCAGAACGCTGTTCCACCCCATTGTTCTATTTTTAGAGGCCCTGGAACACTGGCCCCTGAAATTTCTGGGCTTGGAATGGTGTTCCGGTGCGTTCCCCTCTTACCTTAAGCCCCGCCACCTTGTGCTTCCCCTCTGGGCTCTCGGACTCCCCGAGCGGCAAGGCAAGCAGGAGCAGCAGCGTGGCCAGGAGCGGCAGCGGCAGCGGCGGGTGGAAAGCACATGGCGTGGGGCTGCCGGATTGGCTGGGAGCAGAGCGAGCAGGGGGATCACGTAATGTGACTCCTCTCTCTCCCCCCGCTCGCTCCGCTCCCAACCCATCCGGCAGCCCCGCACCATGCGCTCTCCGCCCACCACCGCCGCTCCTGCTTGCCTCGCCACTCGGGGAGTCCGAGAGCCCAAAGGGGAAGCACAAAGCACAAGGCACTGTGCCAGCAGGAGGTGGTGGACATGGTGAGCCAGAGACCAGGGATGGGAATGGAGGGGTCCGGAGTAACACGAGTCACTGGAGCAAGGGGACAGGATGGGGGGCTGGGGAGAGATGGAGGGAGTTAGGGGCTTCAGGTGGGGTGGAGGGGTCATGGTGTCATGGAGACGGTAGGGATAGCTCCGGCCATGTAAGGGGGGGGGGGTGAGAGAGAGAGGATTGGGGAAGGGCCCCGGGCCGGGTGGGGTGGGGTGGGGAAGGGACCCTGGAGGATGAGAGGATCGTCGGAGAGCTGGCAAGTGGGAGTGGGGTGAGAGGATTGGGGAAGGGGCTGAGGGGGATGAGAGAGGATAGGGGAGCCGGAGGGGAAGGGTCCCAGAGGACTTGGGGGAGGAGGGACCAGTGGGGCGGGCAGCAGAGGTAAGTCTTGAACCAGGCTTGTCCAACCTGCGGCCCATGGGCTGGACTCTGGCCCACCAAGGGCTTTCATCTTGCCCACAGAGCACGGCCGCAGGAGCCTGGGAGCGGATTGGGGAGAGAAGCTGCCAGGGTGTGTGGGGACAGGGAAGAGAGGGAGGGATTGAGGGGAGGGAAGGAATGGCTGCACATGGGGAAAGGCCGGGAAGGAGCTGCGCAGGGACAGGGAAGGGGGGGTTGAGGACTTGGGAGAGGAAAGGAGCTGCATGGGGGAAAGCAACGGTGGTGGGGTGGGGAGAGGAGCTGCTATGCCCGGGGACAGGGAAGGGGGGGAGATTGGGGAGAGGAGCCTGCCTGGAGGAAAGAGAAGAGAAGGAGAGGGGAAAGGGAAGGTATGGGGAACAGAGGAGAAGAGGAGAGAAGAGGAGGTTGGGAGGGGAGAAGAGGGTGAGGAGCAGAGCAAGCAGGGAGAAAGGAGCCCATGCAGCATAGCATGGCACAGCAGGGGCCAAGGAAGGAGTTGGGGAGCTGATGGAGCTAGGAAAGAGAAGTGGTCAGGGAGTCCAAACAGCAGAGGTTGCAGAGGATCACAATTCAAAATGATTTGGACAAACTGGTAAAATGGTCTGTGGTTAATAGGATGAAAGTCAATAAAGACAAGTGCAAAGTACTCCACTTAAGAAAGAACAATCCATTGCACACATACAAAATGGGCAATGACTTCCTAGGAAGGAGTACTGCAGAAAGGAATCTGGGTATCATAGTGGATCACAAGCTAAATATGAGTCAACAGTGTAACGCTGTTGCAAAAAAAAGCAAACACCCTTCTGGGATGTATTAACAGGAGTATTATGTGTAAGACACAAGAAGTAATTTTTCCACTCTACTCTACCCTGATTAGGCCTTGACTGGAGTGTTGTCCAGTTCTGGGCACCTCATTTCAGGAAAGATGTGGACAAACTGGAGAAAGTCCAGAGAAGAGCAACACGCATGATTAAAGGTCTGGAACACTAGACTTATGAGGGAAGATTGAAAGAGCTGGGTTTGTTTAGTCTGGAAAAGAGAAGACTGAGAGGGGACATAACAGTTTAAGTACCCAAAAGGTTGTCATGAGGAGGAGGGAGAAAAATAGGACAAAAAGCAATGGGCTTAAATTTCGGCAAGGGAAGTTTAGGTTGGACATTAGGAAAAAATTCCTAACTGTCAGGGTGATTAACCACTGGAATAAGTTGCCTAGGCAGGTTGTGGAATCTCCATCATTGGAAGTTTTTAAGAACAGGTGAGACAAGCACCTGTCCGGGTACTTGGTCCTGCCATGAGTGCAGGGAACTGGACTCAGTGACCTCCTAGTCCCTTCCAGTTTCTATGATTCTAACCCAGCGACTGAGATGGTTACTGTTTGTAGTCAGAGCATGAAAGTGATTCCCTCTGCCCCATTAAGATTAGCAGGACTGGCTTAGCCTCCTGCCCTGCCTCAGATGGGGAAGGTTGTGACTCTAATCCATTTGGTTGGGAGGCAAGTGGGGCAGAGGGGAGATTTCTGTACATGTAACCCTAGGAAACTGCCCCATTTGTGGCTGATCCCCTGGAGGGCTGTTGCCCACACAGCCATAGAGGGGATTATCAAGCCGGGTCTTAATGAGGGACCGAGGGGAAGGGAGGGGGTAGGAGAAGGAAGGAGAATAAAAGCGGCTTTGAAATTTGCATGCCTCTCTGAATTCATTAAGAAGGCTTAAGGGACCCTTGTCAGAAAGGAGTCTCCATTTACTAGTCCAAAACACCTTGACTTTAATTGGCATGACTAGAGGTTTGCAATTTAGTGGGGATGCTGCCATGTGGCTTGTATTGCAGAAGGCTAAGTGAAAGCTCAGCACAGATCTGTCACGCAGTATTGAGTGGAGGAGGGTGCTTTAAAATGAACGGTGCCTGGCAATCTCTGTGGTGACTTTCTCCTTCCTGCACAATCCAAAGCATAAGAAACACGGTGCACCTAACACAGAGGGATCCTGGTCCATTACTGGGTGCTCCTGCTATACAAATACCGGCCCTGGGATGGACAAGAGCATTCTTATTAAGGCATGATCCTTTTGTTAACCCTCAATCCTTGCATCACCTCTGTGTGAGTCTTGCATTTTTGCTGATCTGGGCGAAGGACAGAGAGCATGGGAAGGAGTGTTTCAGGCAAGAACAACAGGAATGGTACGGTTTCTAATCCTTTTCACACTGAAATTGGCACATGATGTCAAACTAAAGAACTATAGTCCCTCGTTAGGAGACAGCTGTCTCCCACACTTGAAAATCTAGGAATCTTCCTTTTCAAAGAGCAGCAGGATCTAGTGATCAAGATACTTGACTAAGAATGGGACCAAAAGAGGTGGGTTCTAATAGCTGCTAGTGCATGTCATTATCCATCTCTGTGCCCTAGTTTCTTCATCTGTACAACAGGGATAATACTACTTAGGAACCACAGGAGTCTTTTAACATAAAATATTTTTGGTAATGCACTTTGAGTTAGATGGCACCAGAGAAAGGCAAAAGATCATTAGAACAAAATTTACCTCTGTCCCAGCCAAACCTCTTGTTCTCCTTTCTTTATTGTGGGGGTGGGGGGAAGGTTAAATTAGCCTAATTATTTTAATGAATCCTTTGTTCAACCCTGATATCAACACACTATAGAAACCTGTTAGAAAGAGGGGTGTAGCCAGCCCCCATTTTCTGACTGGTCCCCTGAATCTGCAGAGTGGGCCTGGCCAAGGAAAGCTTCTGGTCATGTGAGAACCTAGAGCTCAAGAGTGCTGGACTGAGTTAAAGTATCTCAGGGCTGGTCTACATACAGAGCTAAGTCGGTTTAATGACGCTACTCAGGAATGTGAAAATTTCATGCCCCGTGCAATGTGATTAAGCCACCACAAGTGTGGATGTAGACAACGCCAGTTTGACAGAAGAATTCTCTCATTGGTCTAGCTCTGAGCAGTGGATTTATTAGAGCTACAGACGAAGTCCTTCTGTTGCTATGTTAAGTACCTACACACTACAACACTAAAGCTACAGATTTCAAATGGCGCTCCAGTTCTTGTGGTTACTCATACATCCCATGGATTTTGTGTTAATTAAAATATCCCCTAGCTCTCATTGCAAGAGTAGGAGTGCTAACAAATTCTCCTCAGTGATAATTGCACTTTGCATTATTTAAATTTCCGTCTTGAGTTTTCATTTGTAGAAGTTCTTCATTTCTTCGCCTTTGGAATATGTGTAGTGTTGCTGTGTGATGTTAAACTGCTGCTGTATGCCGTCTCAGATGTGGCTGCATTTTGTTGGTTGAGGAAGTGAACCCTATATATACACTTAGCCAAATCTATCCATTAAAGTGAGTGGAGTTATGCTAGGCATGAATTTGGCTTGGAGCTCATAATATGCTTTGAGGTGAACAGAGCTGTGTGAATGTAAGTCACTAAGTCTCTGGCTGGGGCATGAAGGGAAGGGGCATTCATTCTTTGCTGCCTTCCATTCACTGTAGGCTTTGCACATGTTGAGATGGAAGTGCCCTTGCTGTTACGCTGAGTGGTTGTTTTGAACTTTTCTTTCTTAGTAAGAGCAGCTCAGATGAGGAGAAGAAACAGGAAGCCCAAGGTGTGACTCATGTCTCCTCTGAACCCACACACTCTCCAACGTGGGAGGAGAAGGTGACCGTGGAAATTGATGCAGAAGATGCAGGCCATGAAGGTATGGTTGCTGAAGAGAGCTGAGTAGTGGGCATTGGTGGGGGAAAGGTGAATATCATTGAGGTGTCCTGATATCCAGCCACTTAGCTTTGTGCCAATGTGACCAGATCAGAGCCATCCTACTGTACAGTTGCTACTCACTCGCTTCCCAAGGGGAAAGCCCTTAGGAATCAGGCCCCTTAACTGTAGTTATGTATGCAGTTTTTAACTAGCCTTCTACTTCAGGGCACAAGCTGAACATCAGCAAGGGACAGGAAGAAATTCCAACTATGATGTACTGTTGAAAAGTTAAGTTCCGAAGGGGTAGCCATGTTGGTCTAGTTTAGCAAAACAAACGAAGTCCTGTGGCACTCTTAAAGACTAACAAATTTATCACATGAGCTTTCTTGGGAGGAAAATCCCACTTCGTCTGACGCAGGATTTTCTCACGAAAGCTCATGTGATAAATAAATTTGTTAGTCTTTAAAAGTGCTACATGAGAGCTTAACTTTGCAACAAACAAGGAGTTTGTTGTTTGTTGCAAAGTTAAGCTCTCATGTAGCACTTTTCATCAGTAAGTCTCCAAGGCTATGTCTACACTGGCAAGTTAGTTCGAATTAAGGAAGCTTAATTCGAACTAACTTAAGCCTTGGCCACACTAGGCTTTCATTAGTTCGAATTAAGGTCTTCCTTAATTCGAACTAATAAATTGGAATATGCTATTCGAACTAAGGATTAATTCGAATTAGTTCGAATTAACCAACGTGGCCATGCTAGTTCGAGCTAATTGCTTAGTTTGAACTAACCGGCCCATTGAACTCAATGCAATTCGCTAATTCGAACTAAGCAAGTGCTTAGTTCGAACTAAATTTTGCTAGTTCGAATTAAATTAAAATTAGTTCAAATTAGTTAGTTCGAATTAACTACCATCATTCTGCTTCTTTACAAGCAAGATCACAAACATTTACTGAACTTCTGCCTTATACGCCACTTATCTATGACACAGGAGACAACTTTAAAGTCTCCTGTGTCATAGATAAGTGGCGTATAAGGCAGAAGTTCAGTAA
>ML685911.1:729573-751602 GCA_007922175.1 Pelusios castaneus | reverse complement strand
ATCATTCTGCTTCTTTACAAGCAAGATCACAAACATTTACTGAACTTCTGCCTTATACGCCACTTATCTATGACACAGGAGACAACTTTAAAGTCTCCTGTGTCATAGATAAGTGGCGTATAAGGCAGAAGTTCAGTAAATGTTTGTGATCTTGCTTGTAAAGAAGCAGAATGATATGCTTAAGAACATAATAGCCACACTGGGTCAGACTGGTGGCCCATCTTATCCAGAATCCTGTCTTCTGACAGCACCAGCTGCTTCAGAGGGAATGAGCAGAAGAGGGCAATTATGGAGTCAGCCATCCTCAGCCCTCCAGTCTCACCTTCTGGCAGGCAGAGGATTAAGGACATGCCAAGCAGGGGGCTGCAACCCTGGCCAGTTGGACTTGACTAATAATGCTGTGACCGGGGCCTCCTGGGATACCCTCCTGGACGTGCCAAAATCAGGGCAAGCTGCAAAACCGGGAGCCAAACTCCCCACACACTGATGGGTGGTACTTAAACCAGTTTCCCTATCAGTCACAACCAGGCTTCTGGTTCCCCACACTGGGTACCAAGAAATCTGCCCAAAATAGAAACAGCTCCCTTTTTTGCACTCCAGCTCCTCCGGATCCCACCTAGCCACATGGTCCCTTAAAGATGTAGGTTCTCCTGACCCCAAAGGGCCGGCCACAGCACACAGAACAATAAAGGTTTGGATCTTACCCAAAATACCACACTGGTAGCCAATCCTTTAGCAACTACAACTAAAGGTTTAATATAAGAAGAAAAGAAGCAAAATATGAGAGATGTTAAAGGATCAAAAAGAATCACATACATACAAATGATTTAAAGTTCATGAAAAGCAGTTTGCAGGCTTGTTCTTCTGGAGTTTGCAGGCTTGTTCCTCTGGTAAACACCCAGCACCCGGGTGGGCCTCAATCCTTTGTTCAGTCTCAGAGGAATAGTTCCAGAGATGGGTGTTGGCTGTAGACTGGGGACTTGAGAGCAAGATGGAGTGGGGGCTGCTGCCTTTTATCCCCTCTGGCCTTCTCCATGCTGTGTGCAGTTCTCTCCAATCAAATTGGAGTTGAGTCACATGTTCAAGTCCTAGTGGCTCAACAGGTTTTCTCCTTCGGCCCATTATACTGGGGAGCTTCCTTAATGGGCCATTAAAGGGACAATGGCTGGGTAGACATTCAGTCTGGGGGAATTTCCCCAGACTCACACCAATTAAAATATAACAATTATATTCCTAATTTCTAATATGAATACGAATCCTACACATAAACTATATAATCATTCCCCACAAATTATTACCTTTCTATTGACACCAAACATGGCACAGTTCCTATGGATTATAACAATTATAAAATATTAATACAAAATAATATCATAAATGGTTCCCTAAATCCAGACAGCGTCACAAATGCATCCACTCATGTCGTGCAAGTGGCACATTGATGGGAATGACAGAGAGGGAGGGATTTAAATTTCCCTCTTCTCCTGTCCTGCACCACATGTCTCAGGCCATGTACACACTACAGGAATAATCGCGCAATAAGCCCGTTGTGCTTTAAAAGTCACGAGGTTTTTGTTGCGCAAGATCGTGTACACACTACACTGGCTGTGACGGAACAGAGCCCCTCCCCCCTCCCCCGCAATTCGCAATTCCACAAGAAAACCAAACCGCAATTCCACAAGAAACCCAAAACCCAACCTCCATCCCAAATTTTCGCTAAGACTCCTGGGAAGAAGAAGAGTAGCGCTGTGCACCATGGGTAAAGTCTTGCTTTCCCATGGTGCATTCTGTTCCCCTTGCGTCATGACAGTTGCTACTAGCAACTCGCGCCCATTTTCAACTTTAGCGCATTTCTTCCCTGAAGTCCTTTTGCAGCAACATGGATCCAGCTCAGATCTCGACTGTCGCCTTCAGCATAATGAATACATCTCGGCTAGTGGCACAGTATGCATTCAGCTCCGAATCAGACCAGGATTCGGATGACTCCGGGCTGGTGACTGCCATGCAGGACAACAGCACCGCATTGCTGAGCTCCTTCACAGAGCATCTGCACACGGTGCACCGCCGGTTCTGGTCACGAGAGACGAGCACAGAGTGGTGGGACCGCATCGTTTTGCAGGTGTGGGATGATGAGCAGTGGCTACAGAACTTTCGAATGTGGAAAGCCACATTCATGGAACTGTGTGAGGAGCTAGCCCCTGCCCTGCGACGCAAGGACACCAAAATGAGAGCAGCCCTCACCATGGAGAAGCGTGTCGCGATCGCGCTGTGGAAAATGGCGACTCCAGACTGCTACCGCTCGGTCGCAAATCAGTTCGGAGTCGGCAGGTCGACCGTCCGGTTAGCACTTTCTCAAGTGTGCAGAGCCATTAATCATGTTTTGCTCAGGAGGACAGTGACGTTGGGAAACGTGTGGGAGATCGTCGATGGATTTGCGGACATGGGATTCCCAAACTGTGGGGGGGGCAATAGACGGCACTCACATCCCTATTCCCACACCGGAGCATCTGGCGACTGAGTATGTTAATAGGAAGGGATACTTTTCCATGGTGCTTCAGGCACTCGTGAATCACAGGGGGCGTTTCACTGACATAAATGCGGGGTGGTTGGGTAAGGTGCATGATGCTCGCATTTTCAGGAACACGGGACTGTACCGTAAGTTGCAAGCAGGGACCTTCTTCCCCAATGATAAAATTACTGTTGGGGATGTTGAGGTGCCCATAGTCATCCTAGGGGACTCAGCCTACCCACTGATGCCTTGGCTTATGAAGCCTTATACCGGAAATTTGGATTGCAGCAAGGAGCGCTTCAATTACAGGTTAAGCCGGTGCCGAATGACCGTAGAGTGCGCATTTGGGTGTTCAAACATCGCCAGCGCCCTTTTATACGGGAGGCTAGACTTAAATGAGGACAACATTCCTGCCGTCATTGCGGCGTGTTGTGTCCTGCATAATGTTTGTGAAAATCGGGGGGAGAAATTTCCCCCTTCCTGGGACGTGGAGGCTGAGCGGCTAGAGTTTGCCTTCCAGCAGCCAGCCACTAGGAGTATCAGGGGGCACAGCTGAGAGCTGTGTGCATAAGGGAGGCACTGAAGGAGTATTTTAGTCATGGAGACTTATAGGATGCATTATATTGTTGGGCAATAGTGTACCCGCGCAGTATTGGGTGCTTATCATTGGGGGGGGAGGGGTTGTGTACTTTACTATCCTCGACTGAATGAATACCAAACATTCATCAACAAATCTTATTGTGTATCAATAAACAGACTGTGCCATGTTCAAGCGTTTCAGTTTTATTATTATGGAACATTAAATATTAACAGTGCATGAAGAAGGGGCTATAGGTGCGTGTCTTGTTGCCATAGCTTGGTGCAGGAGTGGGGGTAACATTATACCAGGAGTGTCCCTGGGCTTCAAAGAACTGCTTGGGGGGCGAATGGGGCATGGGGGACATAAACTGTTGCTGTGGCTGCAGGAGGGGGCGAGCCTGGAGCAGACCAACCATGGTCTTCATCAGCTGGGTCTGCTCCTGGAGGATGTTTATGAGGGCGTCCTTCTGCTTCTGCCTTTTCCCACTGTTTTCTTTGCGCTCTTGCTGGCACTCCCGCCTCCACTGTCTAGTCTCCCTTGCTGATGCCTCGTTGGACTGCATCAGCTCCTGGAAGATATCCTCCTTGCTCCTGCGAGGCCGCCTCCTTATCTGTCTGAGCCGGTCAGCTGGCGTAGACCACCGACCTGCGAAGGTTGTTTCTACGGAAAAATGAAACATTATGAGTAGTGCTATTGTTCTCACTTTGGTTAGGGAGTCGGTAAGATGCTCTCCCGCCACATTCCGCTGTGCCCACGGGACAGGGCATTGCCGGGGACTGAAAGGGCTTTTGAAAAGGGAGGGCAGGGTTGCAGAGACAAGACACAGCTCCGTGAACTATTTGCAGTGCTTGGGGCGATCATTTCACATAGGGCACTGCCATGGAAGCCGATATCTCGCTGCTTATAGTGCCACTGCAAGCCAGAATGCATATCCTGCATGTAACTGCTTTTCAGCCAGGACCGTATGCTGCTGGCTTATGTGCAGCCATGGTTCCCGCGGCCGTGCTTTGCAACTGGCGAGGGAGAGTTTCCCTCTATGGGGGAGGGGAAACGGGCTAGATCTGGTGGATTCATTGTTCCAGTTGCAGTGTAGTTCTGTATATAGTTGTAATCACATTAATGGCATTAGAGACTGTGATTAGATTAAAATCAGATGCTTACAAAACATGCTGAGGCTGAGTGGAAACGAGTCAGAGGATTGTGTGTAATTCCATTAATGTGGCTGCTTAAGTGAAATAAAGCCATTTGATGTACTTACTGTACCTGCCGTCAGCTAACAGGAAGTGGGGGTGGAGAGAAGCTAAAACAACACGCCAGTTACTCCTCTGGTGAAAATGAACATAGCTTTCCTGACTTCAATGGAGCAATGCTGGTTAACACCAACTGAGGATCTGGCCCCCTTGTGTATAATGATGTCTCTATATGCTGAGAGGTGAGGGATATAGCAGGCAATGATTGCTCTTGGGTCAATGATGCATCTCTGAGTGGGGTGTCAGGGCTAATACCTTTACTGGCCCTGAAGCCTCCAAGTATGGATTTGTAGCTCATCAGAGGGCCACTTTTCCAATTCACAGAGAAATCTTTTTTCCTGGAGACTAAGGCCTTGTACACATGAGCAGTTTATCGCGCATTAAAAATCATTACCGTGCTATAGCAACAACGGCGTACACATGTGCAATAGGGCTGTTGCGCATTAACTGCCTTGTTGTAGCGCAATACAAAAACCACCTCGACGAGGGTGGTAACAGCTAACGCGGAACAGCTGTTGCGCCTTTGCGCTCGTGTGTACGCTTACCGCGCAATAATTGGCCTCCGGAAGTGTCCCAGCATTCCAAAGTCGTCCTCTCTGGTCTTCCCCCCACCCGCTCTGTGGCTGTGACGAAACAGTCCCCGCCCTGATCAGATTCCCGGGATTTTCAAATTTCTCGTCTGTTTCACTTGCTGTTCTCTTCCTCATGGAGTGGAGTGCAGCTCCGATCTTCAGTAGCAATGGCGGCTCATCGTGGAAGACGCGCACCCCTTTGGAGCACGGCAAAGGTGCTGGACCTGATCAGCATCTGGGGAGAGTCCGCTGTGCAGGCGCAGCTACGTGGCAGCAGGCGAAATTATGATACATTTGGCATAATTTCTCGGGCCATGTCAGAGAGAGGGCATGATAGAGACACTGTGCAGTGCAGATCAAAGGTGAAGGAGCTAAGAATAACCTATCACCGAGCGAAGGAGGCAAACCGCCGTTCGGGATCAGCGCCTGCTAGGTGCAGATAGTATAAGAAGATCGAAGCCATCCTCAGTGGGGACCCCACAACCACTGCCAAGAGTCCTTTGGACACATCGGCCCCCCCCTCATCCAGTGAATGCCAGACCCGAGCAGGATGAGGACGTTGTCAAGGAGGAGGAAGAGGAGATGGAGGATGACCTGGAGGAAAGCGCAACAGCGTGTAGCCAGGAGCTCTTCTGCACCCCCGCTCAGACGTCCACCCAAGGCTTGAATTGCAGCGTGTCCTCTGACGCAGCAGAAGGGGGTTCCGGTAAGTTTCTCCTTCATGCAGCTATGGCTCCTTTTAAAATATCGTTGTCTGGGGTGGGGGTGCTTGCTGGTCCCTGCTGTGCATGCTCTTTACTCTGCATTCATTAGAAGTGCATCAACACAAGCAGTGATTGTAAAATAATCATCTGCATTTAGGTCAGTAAAGGTTTCCTCAATGTACCTCCAGAGCCTAATACTCAGGTTAGATGGGAGAGCGTTTGTGTCTACGCTCCCAAAGACGGATACTCTGCCTCGCCAGCTGCAAAGCACAGCCCTGGGAACCATGGCAGCACACAGTGCAGCAGCATACGGTCCTGGCTTGCAACCGGTGGCATGTAGGATATGTATTCTAGCTGGCAGGGGGACTCTGAGGAGAGAGATATTGGGTTCCATCTGTGTGCCCAGTGCTGAATGTTAGCCCCCAGTAAGCCATCTATTAGGATGTACCTTGTCCACTTCAGCGAAGCATAGGATGTTGACTGCCCTGTACCTTCCAGGGGAATGTGCTACTGGAAGGTTACATTGGTTATCTATGCTATGTGTTAACAATTTCTTTATTGTTATTTTTTTATTAGATTCGACCTTCACAAGGCCAGTGTCTACCCGAGTTGACCAAATGAGAAACATTCGGTGGCTTGCTCAAAGAAACAGGGAGGATATGTTTCAGGAGCTGCTGAAAGCAACACAAGAATCCACGAGGGAGAATCGAGCCTGGAGAGAGGAATCCCAACAGAGGAGGCAGAAACACAGGGACGAACTGATAAGCGTCATGAAGGAGCAAACAGAACTGTTCAAGAGCATGATTGCTTTGCAGTCCCAGGCGATTAATGTACGGGCTCCACTCCAGACAGTTCAGCCGTGTCTGCCTCCCACTCCCCGTAGTCCCTCAAAGCATTTCTTTGAAGGCCACCCTACCCCCCAGTACACTCCAGTTCCCCCCCCCCAGCTACATTTTGGAGACCCGCAGCTACACCCACCTGTAACCCCCCCCCCCCCCACACACACACACACCTTTTAGGTTTGAATAAAAACAGTAACAAATAATTTGAAGAGTGGGTTTATTTGTACACATTGAAAACCTCATAAGGTGCACCTGATACGTCCTGGAAGTTAACTAGAGGAGGGCATAATTGAAATGCTCCCTGAGTGCCTCCCTTATGCGAGCAGCTTCTCCTTGGGCCACCCTAATACTTCTAGTGGCTGGCTGTTCGTATGCTTCCTCAAGGCGCTGTGCCGCCGTAGCCCACACCGGGGAAAACTTTTCACCCTACTTTCACAAATGTTATGGAGGACACAACACGACGCAATCACAGCAGGGATGTGGTCCTCCGCCAAGTCCAGCCTCCCATACAAACATCGCCAGCGCCCTTTTAAACGGCCAAAGGCACGCTCCACAGTCATTCTGCAGCGGCTCAATCTGTAATTGAACCGCTCCTTGCTGCGATCTAGGTTACTGGTGTACGGCTTCATGAGCCATGGCATCAGTGGATATGCTGGGTCTCCGAGGATGACTATGGGCATCTCCACATCCCCTACTGTAATTTTTTGATCAGGGAAGAAGGTACCCCCTTGGAGCTTCCGGTACAGACCAGTGTTCCTGAAAATGCGGGCATCATGCACCTTTCCCGACCACCCTGCATAGATGTCCGTAAAACGCCCCTTGTGATCCACGAGTGCTTGCAGCACCATGGAGAAGTAGCCCTTCCTGTTGATGTACTCGGTCACGAGATGGTCTGGAGCCAAAATTGGGATGTGTGTGCCGTCTATGGCTCCCCCACAGTTCGGGAATCCCATGGCAGCAAAGCTGTCCACAATCTCACGAACATTGCCCAACGTCACTCTCCTCCGTAGCAGAACATGATTGATGGCTTGGCAGACTTGTGAGAGGGCTAATCCGACAGTGGACCTCCCGACTCCAAACTGGTTTGCAACCGACCAGTAGCAGTCAGGAGTCGCCATCTTCCAGACAGCAATCGCTACACGCTTCTCCACGGTTAGGGCTGACCTCATGTTGGTGTCTTTACATTGCAGGGCAGGGGCCAACCCCGAGCACAGTTCCAGAAATGTTGCTTTCCGCATTCGAAAGTTCTGTACCCACTGCTCGTCATCCCACAGCTGCATAACAATGCGATCCCACCACTCGGTGCTCATCTCTCGCGACCAGAAACGGCATTGCACCGTGTGCAGATGATCGGTGAAGGAGCTGAGCAACGCGGTGCTGTTCCTCTGCATGACATCGATCAGCCCCTGCTCCTCAGCGTCCTCGTCTGACTCGGAGTTCATTGCGTACTGAGCAACCAGCCGAGATGTATTCAGAATGTTGAAGGCGACAGTGGAGATCAGAGCAGGATCCATGCTGTCGCTGTTGTGATTGCTTGCAAGTGGTGTGGTGCGTCACTGCACTGTTGAAAAGAGGCGCGAGTTCCTATTGGCAACGAGGAAGACGCAAGGGGAACACAGTGCACTGCGGGAAACTGAGAGTTTACCCATGGCGCTTTGCGTTCCTTTCCTTCATCCCATGATTCCAAGCGCCGATTCAGGGAAAATGGAACGATGGGATAGGTGCCCAGAAGTCATTGCACTCAACTGCGATAATGCAAGGAATTCTGTTGCATTACAAGGAGCGATGTGTGTACACGCTATCCCGCAATAAAGGTCACGTGTTTTTTATAGCGTGATTGCCATGTTGCGCTTTAATCTGATCGTGTGTACATAGCTTAGGAAGATTAGTTTTTGTAGGCTCAGTTAGGCAGCTGAAAACATCTTGTGGCCCCAGCGAGGCTGACATGGTGATTTACCTCCAATCAAGCCTTTGTTTTTTAGGTTATGGGGTCATACAACCCTGACTCAGTTGCTGAGCAGTCAAATCAGGAGTTGTTTTTCTACCAAAACCTACTGACCCAGCAAGGACAATAGTAGCAGAAAAATATTATGAATCATATGATCCTGTTTCAGTTAGCTGTAGCCCAAGACTTCGATCCTCCAGTAAGCAAGGGTGTCCCCCCAAGGGTGGGCCCGGTGAGCAAACGTGGGAGCAAAGCCCGGTGTTTGCACAGTGGCCCATTGCAGGACTGGAGCACAAGGTCTAGATTTTGAAGTGACTAGTCATTTTGGGTGGCCCCACCTTGAGACACCCTCAAGGGACCTGCTTGTCAGAAAGCTCTTAGCACCAGCCCTCAAAACCATGCCCCTGGAAATGCCCTGGAGTGTGCAGGCCAGTGATGAACTAGATTCAGAGAATTGACTGTCACTGCCTCCAGGTTTTACTACAATACAGTAACATGCAGTTAAAGAGCAACAGCCACTTGAGGGTTTAATTGTGCGGGTGCAAAGCACTTAAGCTGGTGCCCAACTCTATGCACATGAGTAATCCCATTGACGTTATGTGCTTAAAGTTAAGCCTGGATTTTGCTGGTTTAAATGACAGTGCTCAGCACCTTGCAGGACCAAGCCATGGCTGAGATAGTCCTGATCCATTTTTGTCTTGCAACAGTTCCCTGAGGTGAATTATCCCAATTAGAAAGCAGTGGTTTAGTACGTGAAATTCCCTGACAGGATTAATCCTGACCCATTTGGGGGAAGTGTAATTTTTCTACCTCTCCACCATTGGAATTTATGTTCTCCCCTTGTCTTAGTCTCTGAGCACCTCCCTGGCTGTAATACTTTCATCCTCACAATGCCCCTATGTGGCAGGGGTGTGCTGTTAGCTCCACTCTACAGATGGGGAACTGAGGCACCCAAGCACACACAGGGGAGTCTGTGGTGGAGCAGGGATTCAGTCAAGCTCTCAACTCCCAGGCTGTCACCCTAACCAGTAGGCCATCCTTCCTCTCATCTTATCAGTTTATGGACTTTTTAATCTCTTAGGTTTTTAGCTCATTTTTCAAAATTGCTTTTAAATGACTTGGAGCACTACAGCCTCTTGGGCGCTAGAGGGGAGCTTGTGTTTTTCTTCCCCCCCAGTCACAAGTCTGCAGCCTGAGCTGCTGCTTGGGCTGTCCCGGCTCCATTCTTCAAGCTGGGACTCATCCCCAACCAGCTCCAAGTGTAGACATAGGGGAAGCGTTGGCTCGTCAGGACCACAGTTCCAGAGGTGATGGATGGGTGGTTAGATAAACCTCTCTTCCTAAAGCCCTGCCAATCATTACTTTAAAATGATACAGTCAAGTAGCCAAGTTAGCCACTCTGCTTTTCAAAAAGCAGCTGTCATCATGGAGGCTCAACCCAATCCTCCACAGCCCTGCACTTCCACCCCAACCCTCACGGAGGTGTGTGCCTAGACAGGGAGGGAGCCAGCAAGCTGCTCTTTTAGGCTATGTCTACACTTGCACTTTTAAGTCGACTTTAACTAAGTCGACTTAGTGTGTCTACACTTAAAATTAAAGTCGACTTAAAGGGGAACTTACAAAGTCGACCTAGAGCGTCCACACTGGATGCTCTAGGTCGACTTTGTGGGGCTAGGGGGACCTTGGGCAGGTCCATGGTGGCGGGGGGGCACCCCCTGTGTACAATGGGGCAAAGGGGGACAGGGACCCTGGCAGGGCAGAGCCCTATGTGTGATGCTGTCTGGATTTAGGGAAGCATTTATGATATTATTTTCTATGGATATCTCATAAATGCTATAATCCATAGGAACTATGTCATGTTTGGTATCAATAGAAAGGTAGTAATTTGCTGGGAATGATTTTATAGTTTATGTCTAGGAATTCTATTTCGATTAGAAGTTAAGAATTTGATGTTATATCCATACTTTAACTTGTGTCATTCTGGACAAATGTCTTAGACGGGAGGGTGTGAACAACCATTGTCTCCTTAATGTTAAGGAATCTGCCAGGTGATGTGGTCCAAAAGTGCCACAGGACTCTGTTGTCTTTCTACAATAGACTAACACAGCTACCCCTTTGGAATTTCCCTAAATCCAGACAATGTCACACTGTGCCCACATGCCCTGCCCTTTGGGGGGCATGCCAGGCTCCCTCTGTGCCGCCCCCCGGCAGGGAGGGCATTGGTGTAGTCCTGGGGTAGCCCTAAGTCGACTTAGGGCTACCCCAGGGCTACACTGGCTTAATTCGACTTTAGAAAGTCGAATTAAGCTTTAGGTCGAGTAGAAAGGTGGTTTAATTAAGTCGACTTAATTTTCATTAAGTCAACTTTATTTTCCTTAAGTCAACTTAAGCAAGCTGCTTAAGTCGACTTAAGCAAAGTGTAGTGTAGACGCAGGGCACATTGTCGACTTAAGCCAAGCTTAAGTCGACTTAATTTACCAGTGTAGAAGCAGCCTTAGTCGGGCTTGATCCAGCAAAGTACACACATAATTCGTGTGAATAACTTCAATGGGCTACTTGCGTGTCTCCCGTTCAGCATGTGCTCAAGGCTTTGTTACCGTGTGGTCAGAGAGCTGCACCCTGCCGGATCAAATTGTAATGAGCAGATGCCAGAGTAAACTATTTTGCCATGATTAAATATTTTCCTTCTTTCTTGACTTTTTATTATCTTTCCTCTGTGGCTGGGCCCCTGCCTCCCTCCAGCCCATGATACTAGGCATCCTGTCATTTACCTCCCTGTCTGTACTCTGAGGGCTTGCCAGGGGTGGAGTGTGAGCCAATCTCAAAGTAACCAGCCAAACAGATTCATAGCTTTAACATGGCATGAGGGTGTTTTACCCCTTACTGCTAAAATGGCAAGAGATTTCTCCTTTCACCAAGGTGTCTGGGAAAAGCAATCTGCATATCAGCTGTCTTTAAAAGTAACGTCTGAAAAGCCTGATAACTCAAGTCAAAGGGTGGCAAGACAGGCAGAGAGAGGTGACACAACTGCTCCAACTCAGCAAATGGTTCCTGTGCTTTATTTTGGGCATGTGCACAAGGCCAAGTGCCTCACCCCTCTGTGCAGGTAAGCCTAGGCTCTGCTTGGGCTGAGCTAAGTGTAAATGGCAACAGAACAAGATGTGGTTGTTACACTGTCTGGATTTAAGTTCCAAAGGGGTAGAAGTGTTAGTCTATTGCAGAAAAACAAGAGTCCTGTGCCACTTTTAAAGATTAACAGATTTATTTATTGCATGAGCTTCCGTAGGGAAAAAATATCCCACTTCGTCAGATGCTTCAAAGCTTCTGGCGAAGTGGGATTTTTTCCCACGAAAGCTCATGCGATAAATAAATCTGTTAATCTTTAAAAGTGCCACAGGACTCTGTCTGGATTTAGGGGCCATTTATGACACTATTTATTATTAATATTTCATAATTGCAATAATCCATAGGAGCTATGCCATGTTCGGTATCAATAGAAAGGCTGGAATTTGCTGGGAATGATTATATGGTTTATGTTTAGGAATTGAATCTGTATTACAAGTTAGGGATATGATTGTTATATCTATATTTCCACCACTGTGATTCTGGGAAAGTCTTCAGATGGAATGTCTACAGCCATTGGAATGGCCCATTAAGGAAGGTCCCAGGTACAAAGAACTCAGGTAGACACCTGTTGAGCCGCTAGGACTTGAACATGTAACTCAACTAGATTTTGATGGGAAAGAATCCAGTCCACACAGCATGGAGAAGGCCAGAGGTGATAAAAGGCAGCAACCCCTGACTCCATCTTGTCTCAGTCTACAGCCAACAGCCATCTTTGGAACTATTCCTCTGTGTCTGGACAAAGGATGGAGGCTCACCCAAGAGCTGGGTGCTTACCAGAGGAACAAGCGTGCAAACTGGTTTACATGAACTTTAAATCATTTGTATGTATGTGATTCACTTTGACCCTCATATTTTGCTTCTTTTCGTTTTATATTAAGCCTTTAATCGTAGTTACTAAAGGATTGGCCATCAGTGTGTTATTTTGGGTAAGATCCAAATCTATATTGTTCTGTGTAATGTGGCTGGCTCTTTCGGGTCAGGAAAACCTCTTTCTTTAAGGGACCATGTGACTAGGTGGGAGCCAGAGGAGCTGGAGTGCAATAAAGGGAGTTGTTTCTATTCTGGCAGACTTCTCATGGTGACGGGTGTGGGGAACCAGGAGCCTCGTTGTGTCGGATATTGAGACTGGTTTAAGCACAACCCACCAGTGTTGGGAGAATCTGCTTTCCTTTTTGCAGTCTGCCCTGATCTTTGCATATTCAGGAGGAGACCCGAGTTCCAGTGGTGGTTCTCCTTCATTTGGTTTTGACAAAGGAGTAGGGCTTGGGGATTTCCTGGGGGCAGAAGCTGTAGTTATGGTACCACAAGGTTAAACTGGAGTCACTGAATGGTTAAATCGCTGGTTTGCCAGGGATGGAAAAGGGGGCGGAGGAAAGTGTGTGTGGGGAGGGGGGCTTATCATGCTGGACTGTTGCTGTGGTGATGGGGGTGAGCAGAAAGCAAGGCCAAGGGAATGAGGGGGAGGTGAGATTCCATTCTTCGGGGGACAAGTCCATGCTGAGCATGAGTGGCCTTGCCTCTCCTTCAAGTGACTTGAGGCACAAAGGAGCTCTGCCTGGGGAAGCCAGTGCTTGTTAACGAGGCATGTTTCTTGCCTAGCGATCAGCCCATCACACAACACCAGCCCCTCCCCCCCCCATGTTCAGGTCAGCAAGCGCTCCCAGTGCAGCTTGACTGCATTAGGGTGGTGAGTGGGGCTCAGGCTGCAACTATTGTCTACTTCAAGCCTTTAAAAGGCTTATGATTTCCTGGTGAGTGATGGGATTCAGTTTCCATGGCCTTCCCAGAGCAGGCATCTCCAGGGAAATGGCTCGCAGCCATCCCCACTCGGGCTGGGACCCTGGCAATGTGTCCCTAGCAAACAGGGCTGGCCTGGGTAGGTAGGAATAGAGCTGGTGGCAGTGAGCACTGTCCCAGGGCCCTAGAGGGATGTTATGCTGCCTGAAGTGCTGGATTTTGGATGAGATAAACCAGGCCCTGAGCACTGAGCCCCCTCATATGCCCAGATGTTGATTCAGAGAGTTGGGGTGGAATCCTGACACAGTCCCAGGCTGGGGAATTCCGTTCTATCACCCCACCCTGCCTGCTAGCTCTGCAATGCTGACTTTTGTAGGCAAAGGCAAGTCCCCTCCTAACAGTGTGTAAAACTGCAGTCCAGCTATGAGGAAAGGGGCCTGCTTCCCTAACCAGGGCAGAGTGGGGGGTGGGGGTTAATGGAGGGATCCCTGTGTAAGTGCAGAGCATTTTGGGAACATCCAAGGTGAAAGGCCCTGGAATGGTAGTGTTGTACCCATCAAATCCCAGAGCCATGGGATTAGAAGGGACCACAAGGGTCATCTGGTCTAACCTGCCAAGCTGAAGGATTTGTTGAGCCTGAACCATCCAGGATAGGTGGCTGTCCAGCCTCCTTTTGAAAACCTCCTGAGATAAAGCGTCCACAACCTCCTCCCTGACACTCAGCTGGTGCTGGCAGCCCCTCTGCCGAAAAAAATAAATAAATGGCCACTGCCTGAAAATTCGGCAGCGGCCACAGCTGGAGCGGGGAAGAGGGTCCCCATGTGTGCCTCTGAGAGGAGCTGCTCTGGGTGGTTGCTTTCCATGGCATGCCTGGGGGTCCCCCTCCCTAAGCACGCCACTGAGAGGAGCTGTTCCAAGCAGCTGCTTTCTGCAGGATGCGTGGGGTCACCTTCCCCAGACACTGCCAAAAGGAGCGGCTCCAGGCGGCTTCTTTCCACGGCATGCCTGGGGACACTCTCCCCAATCACAGTGCTGAAAGGACCTGCCTGGAGCGGCTTTTGGCAACAAGAGCAGCAATTTTGGTAGCACCACAGAGTGCACCACGTGCCATTCCAAATGGACTTGTGTGCCACTCTTGGCGCATGTGCTGCAGTTTGCTGACCCCTGCCCTAGACAGTCTGTTCCTGGGGCTAGCGTTCTCACAGAAGTATTTCATGAGATTTAATCTAAATCTGCTGTGCTGTTGTTTGAAAGCATTGCTCTTGTCCTGACCTCTGTAGCAAGAGAAAATAACTTTTTTCCATCTTTTTTATGGCAGCCTTTCAAGTATTTGAAAACTGCTATTGTGTCTTCTCTTAATAGCTTCCTTCTCAAACTAAGTGTATCCATTTCCTTCAGCCTTTGCTCATATGACTTCTTCTCCATCCCTGTGTCACTCGCCTCAGCGTCCTTTTCAGTTTCTCCAAATCAGTGACCAAAACTGGACCCAGTATTCCAGCTGCGGCCTAACCAGCACTGAGTAGAGCAGTACTGTAACCTTCCCTGACTTGCGGGGCATGCCTCTATTTACACATCACATTGCTGTCTCATGTTCCCTCTAAGCTGCTGATGCAGCTGAGCAAGTTATGGTACTCAGTTGAGAGGCAATTTGTGAGGCATGGTGCCACATGGGCAACAGTTTTTTGGTGCCAGAAGCATCAGTATGCCCAAGTAACTTAATTCAAAAGAAATGCCTAGATGTCTTTTCATTTGAACTTTAATAAAAATGTTAAACTGCAATATTGTAGTTTTATTAATTTACTAAACAAATGAGACAATGACACTTGCTGCCTATCTAGCCTCTACTGTCATCTACACCTCACAGGTTTTGTCACCTGTGTTTTGTCATGTGGTCCTGAATGTCTTGTGCTATGAATGGTGATAAACTTAACATTTCAAAAGGCAGGGGTTAGGCTGGAGAGAAGGAGAGAGATGTGAAGATCGAGCTGGGGAGAAGGCACATGGGATCGGGTGGGGGAGGAGAGGATGCGCGGGGATCGGGTGGGGGAGGAAAGGAGGCGCAGGGGTTGGGCTAGGGAGGAGAGGAGGCGCGGGGGTCTGTGATAGGTGTGTGGGTGTGTGATGGCCACTGCACGGTCGCACACGCAGCTGAGAGGGAACATGCATTGTAATCCACCACAACTCCCAGATCCTGCTCAGCAGTGCTCCTGCCAAACCAATTATCCTGTTTTGTATTTGTGCATTTGGTTTTAATTAGCCTCTTACATTTGCTTTGGTTAAATTTCGTTGTTGTCTACAGCCCAGTTCTCAACTTGATCAAGATCCCTCTGCATCTTAGCTCTGTGTAGGACTCCCTCCCCCCTCCTTTGTGTCATCTGCAGATTTGATCAGTTTGCTCTCTCATTCTACAGTCAGTTCACTAATACAGATGTTAAATAACACCGGATCCCCAGAACACCTCCCTGTGGAGCCCCACTTGATTGCTCCCTCCAATCTGCTGTCATTCCTCTCATTCCACTCTTTGTTCGTGGTTCATTTAACTGATTATGTATCCACTTAATGGCAGTTCTGCTGAGGTTGCATTTCTCCAGTTTACTTAGGAGACAGTCCTGTGGGACTGTGTCCAAAGCCATGCTGAAATACAGGTATGTTATGTGCATCTCATTCTGCCATCCACCAAACCCATTACCCTGTCGAAGAAGGAAATCCAAAAAGGTTTGGTTTGGCATGGCTTATTCTAAGGCCAGGTCTACACTGGGGCTGCATCTGAAGTTGATTTTAATACATCGACATAATAAAACCGGAGGACACTCTTGCTCCGGCTTCTTCGGTCCCCAGTGTAGACATTGGCCTCCCGCTGCGGGCTTGCCAGCTCCCACAGCCCCAGTGCAGGCTCGGCAACCCCCCGCTGGGGCTGCCCCCAGCCCCCACAGCCTCTCGCCCCTCAGGCTGCCGAAGGGGCTGCGGGAGGCTGGCAGCAGCCCAAGTGGGGGGTTGCTGAGCCCGTGCTGGGGCTACGGGGGCTGGTGGCAACCCTGGCGGGGGGCTGCAGGGGCCAGCAGCGCCCTCCATGGGGGGCTGCCGAGGACCTGGAGGCCCAATTTAGTAATTCGCCCTTAACCTTATGCCTCCTGGAGGGTTGGATTTATAAAGTCAACTTCTAACACCACTTAATTTGACTTTCCAGCTGCTTGAGTGTGTATGCAGGCTGAAGGTCGAAATAAGAAGTGTTAGATTGACCTAAGCCCTCAGTGTAGACCAGGCCTTAGGGACTACATGCTGGCTGCTAGTGATCACCCCTCCATTCTCCAGGCATTCACAAATTGAAAGTTTTACGTCAGGGGCCAGCAACCTTTGCCGACCCCTGTGCCAGCCCTTCCTCCTCAGCCCTCAGCTGGTGCTGACGGCCCATTCATGGAAAGAAGCCACCTGGAGTGGCTCCTCTCAGCAGCGTACCTGGGGACCTCTATCCCCAGGAATGCCATGGAAAGAAGTTACCTGGAGTCACTCCTTTGGTGGCGGCACACCACAGAGAGGAGCTGCTCTGGGTGGCTTCTTTACATGATATGCCTGGGGCATGGACATGGCAGGGACCTCCGTACTGCAGCTGCCCCTGAAAGAAGCCACTTGGAGTGTCTTTTGGTGGCAGGAGTGGCAATTTCTGTGGCGCCACAGAGGATGCCGAGTGCTGGTCCAAATGGGCTTGTGTGCCACTGTTGGCACACGTGCTGGGAGTTGCCTACCCCTGTTTTACGTATTGCTCTATAAGTTTCCCATAGGTCAAGGTCAGGCTGATGTCTTCTCCTTTTATCCCTTCCTAAAGATGCGCGTTATGTTAGCTCTTCTGTCTTCCAGGCCTAATGAGTTAGCAAATATGATGGCCAGTGGCTTTAAGATTTCTTCAGCTATTTTCTTCCATGCTCCGGGGTGAACAATGTTTCCACTTTTGCATCCTACTGAGGAGACCGAGGGGCTGAATTTGCATGGGAAATTAACTGCCCTGTCTGCCACAGAGATGGTCAGGGATGAGGGCCACTGGAGACCAGGTGCAGCACAAAAAGTACAAGTTATGTAGCTAAACAGAGGGCTTCATTCCAGCGCTGAAAGTGAAATGGCCATTGCCTTGTGCTGTAGACAGCCTGTGAGGAGAAGACGGATTTGAGGCCATTGCATTTGTACTCTCATGACTTGTTCCCAGCCAGCCATCAGTAGCAACCTCCACGTCAGCCTATTCAGGGCCTGTGCCAAGGCCTCTTCCCTTGGCATGCTGAGCTGGCTGCGTGTGGCTTGTTGCACTCTGCCATGGGGTGCAGAGCAGCTCCCAGCTTCGTGGGGACATGCCAGGGTCATCCATGTAGCGAGCTGCTGATCTCATCCAATGACGCTCACGGAGGAGGAAGGAATCACCAGCACTAGGCTCTTGTTATGATGCGTTTAGTTTAATCACACAGAGCTTGGCTAATTGGGAGTTTTTCATTGGACTTAACAAGTGATAACTTCCATCCTGGTGGTTTCTGGAGTGGATGGGATATGAATGTTTGCATTCTGTCAACACCAGACTTTCCTGTTGTGTTAGCAGACATGTTAAAACATAGTTAAAACCTCACATGGCATTCCTGTAACAGTCTGGTCAGGTTTCAAGAAAACTTCAAACAGTGACTGGAGGAGGTATAAAAGGCCCTTATAGATGATACTGGGTCTTCAGCCAGTGAAAAAACACTCCTTTCCAAGCCACCGGTGTGGGTTGTGGAGGAGACAGGCTATGGCTACATACACATGATAAACTTGTCCCGCAATAAGCTATTGCGGGACAAGGAAAGCGCTATAAATATAGCGCTTTTGTGTGTACATACGTGCTTCTTCTATCGCAAAGGAACATTCACCCGTGTGAATGCTCCTTTGCGATAGAAGAGCAGTGCATGGTGGGCACCTGGTGGGGGTGCTGAGCTAGAGGGCTTCGGGTGGCGGAGGGAGCCGCAGTCCCTGCCGCCATCCGAACTCCTAGACTGAGTTAGGGGCTGGCCCGAACAGCCAGTTTGGGCCAGCCCCCTACCTCAGTCCAGGGGAGCCGCCAAACCTGGCAGCTCCCATAATAGTCAATTTCACGGCTCTGCTAGAGCCGTGAAATTGACATATATGTCAATTTCACTGCTCAGCCAGAGTAGTGAAATTGACATATTTGACAGCTCCAATGTCCCAGAGTGCCCTCGATTGGCACTCTGTGACATTTCTGGAGGCTGTCTACCATGCAAAAAGTGTTCCGCAGTAATGCTTACCACTCTCGTTTGAGTGGTTTTACTGTTGCGCGGCAAGAGGGTGTTGCCGTGCAACAAGAAAAATGATCATGTGTACACAGTCAGCTTTATTGCGTGATAAGGAGCCTTATCGCGCAATAAAGTGATCGTGTGTACATAGCCTCAGATTGGGCTGTTCTTGGCTGGCGTAGAGCCCACAGAAAGCTGCTTGAAGCTGGCGCCATCTAGAGTTGAGGTGAGCTCAGGGCAGATTCCCATGGGATGGAATCAGGACTTTCTCTGGAAGTTATTTGGCTCCATTGCGAGGATCCCACAGCTAGGTGTAATGCTTTCTGAAATTTGGGAGTGGGTTCTAAGCCAAACAATTACAGTATCCTGTCTTTTAAATTCTGGAGTGCTCTTCCATGAGGGGGAGGTGCAGAACTTGCTTACGGACATTTCCACACCACAATGCAGGGAAGGGCTATGGGTTCAGGAGACTCTCAGGCTGTGTCACAGCAGCTCAGCCTTGAGAGGGACCACGGAGCAGGCTATGGGATGTGATGTGGCAGGAGAGAAGTGCACACGGGGGAAGGGAATTGGGTGTGATGCCCAGGCCCATGTGGCACCATGCTGCTTAAACACATGCAGCCTGAATTTAATGCTGCATTTAGATTTTTCCAAGGGAAAATTGCACCAAAATTTACCTCCCCCCTCCCCCCGACCCCAAAATTTCAATTTTGATAAAAACCTGTTTTCCAAAGGGAAAATGTTTCATTTGCAATATTTTGGCCAGCCCCACATGAACATGTGTTGAGGGGACTGCCTGTAGTATAACTGGTAACACACTCTTCATCATGAAACAATTTTCTTGTTTACCCCTCCGTCCAACCTTTAGCTAAGCTAAGGAGACAACAGGCACTCTTCCCATTAACCCAACAGAGGGTAGGACTGAAGCCATAACCAAAAATGTCTCTAGCCTTGGATCACATAATTGCCATCAAAGCTCATTCTTTAAAGTAGAAGCTGATCACATGGGGAGTCCGGAAGGAATTCTCCCCCACTCCAGGCAGCCAACTGCACTGTTGTCTAGGTGCATTATAGCAGTTTCTTACTTCTCCCTGCCCTCCTAAGTACTGACAGGGAGGCAGATAAGATGGATCAATGGCAAATCCTATATTCTAAAGGAAATAAACAGCATTTGTACCAGATTTTCAAGGACTTCACTGCCAGGTCTCTCTGAACTGCCTGGAATATGGACATTATTTCTTCCAGACAGTGTTTCACCCACAGCAGTTAGATCCATGAAAGCCAGTGCCTGTCGGGGCCTGTGCAGTGTCCTCCTTGAAGGAAGGGTAGATGGAGGCACTACCAATGCAACCCTTTCGCAGGGCTCTGTGATATGGGTGGGAAGACACGGTTCTGTAGGATCCCAGCTAGTGAAGGCTATTGGGAAGATGCACAAAATCAGTACATCTTCCAGCCCCCTTGGCCATAACTTTTCCTTCCTGACCACCCATTTTTTGAGCATGGTTGGCTCACTTCACACCTCTAGGTGGAGAGGAGCTTGCAGCAGCATAACCCTCCTCATCCTGGCAGACTTTCTGCTGCCTCCTCCAGTGATGCCAGCTCAGACCCTGGAGTGAATCTGTTCTGGCCTCTCATCTCTGAGCACCAGCCTTGGTTGCTATGTGGCCCAGTTCTAAGCCTCCCCCAAGCTCTGGCATCATACCTGCTGACGTTTATTCTTGCTCTTTCCCTTCCAGCCGTGACTCTGACTGTAGCTGACAAAATCACCAAGGAGGTACTAGCAAGCTACAAGATTCCTGTGAGGTATCTCCGGTCCTTCCACCACTATCACTTCAGACTGGTGCTGGTGAGCATTGGCCAACCTAATACACATCTTGACACATGTGGGTATGGGGGAGTCGCGTTGTTTCACAGCCCCTCTGTCCATCAGTCTCCACATGTTGTCTTTTGTCTTCTCTTTGGATTGGCAGATCTTTGGGGTAGGGACTGTCTGTTTGTTTTGGGTTTGTGCAGCACCTAGCGCAGGGAGTGTCTGGTCTGCAGTGGGGTCCTGGGATCTACCGCAATAATAATAACAATAATAACCCAGGCATTTAAGCTGCACACATCCCATGATATCTAACTCCAGGCTTACAAACAAAGAACCTTGCATAAGATTTGCTTTGTTTCAGGAGGCTGAGATCAAGTGAAGGAAATTTTGTGTAACTGTTGCAATTTCCAGTGGGATGCAGTTTAAAATTTTCCAAGTTTCCCAAGTTTGAGAATGTACTACAGGTAAAAGCAAGCAAAGCACGCCCTGGGCCTCTTTCAAGGAAGTTTTCTCTCCTGGAAATGAGTGCGTCAGGAACTAATGAAAAATGCTATCAAACTGTGAACTGCCCTTTCTCACTTGGCCTCCTAGGACAGTGGTTTTCAAACATTTTTTCTCAGGACCCAGTTGAAGAAAATCATTTATGTCTGTAACCCAACAACTCCATCTTTGAGCAATGCATTCCAGTCTTTTGGCAGCAGCAGCAGGAGGTGCTGGGACCCAGTACCTGAGTGTCTGTGACCAGTAGTGGGTCCCGACCTGTGGTTTGAAAACCACTGTCCTAGGAGACAAGAACACAGGAGAGACTGAGGTTACAACAGTGTAAGCAAATCCCAGAGCTGTCCTTCCAAAGGTCCCAAAAGGCTCTGTTAATATTAGTTAAATAATAATAATGCCTAGCTCTTGGCTAACATGTTTCATAGGTAGAGCTCAAAACGCTGTATGGAGATGGTCAGCATCCTCAGTCTCATTTTACAGCTGGGGAAACTGAGGTACAGAGCAGGGAACTGATTGCCCAAGGTCACCCAACAGGCCAGTGGCAGAGCTGAGACTAGAGCCTAGGTTTCTTGAGTCCCAGTTCAGTGTCGTAGACAGCGGCTCTCAGACAGGCCTCTGGAGATGTGTGGAGAGCTGCTCATATGCAGGTTTCCAGCTCATATGCTGTATTAGAGAAAACTAAAAGTAGCATCCTTCTCTCCTGTCATGTCTCTCAGCCCTTGCTGAACCTGTCACAGGCAGGTTACACACATGTGAATGGAAGGGGAGGCACAGATTGCACTGGGGCAAATGGGACAGGTGGCCAGACAAAGTGTATGACAGCAGCATTTTTAAAAGTTGTGGATTTTTCAGGAGCTAATGAGTGGGACTTTGTCCCCACTGTGCAGCCTGAAGATCCATTTATTGCTGTGTTAGTGAGATTCTCTGTCTGTATAAAAAAAAGTCTGCATGCCATTCTCCTAATTTGTACAAATGAGTGATTTTCACAGTGATCGATGGAGTGGGCATTTTTATGGAGTAATAACTATTAACAGGTGCTGCCACAAGGTATTTTTATGTGCTTCGTGGTGGTGGGATTGCACTGGGAATGGGTTTCTCCAGATTTATTAATGATCTGTGTTAGGGACAGTGTAATTCCAAAGGGGTAGACGTGTTAGTCTATTGTAGAAAGACAAAAGAGTCTTGTGGCACT
>ML685911.1:681117-714573 GCA_007922175.1 Pelusios castaneus | reverse complement strand
GGGGGGGGGGGGCTTTGATCCGTTACAGCATGCCGAGTGTGTACGCGGTATCGCGCAACAACAACCACGGAACATTTAACGCGCAACAGGGTAAGTGCGCGATAGCGATGCTAGTGTGTACATGGCCTTAGTCAACTTAGAGAGTCCACACAGGACTCTTAAGTCGATTTAAACCTGGCCTTACTAAGTCGATGTAGAGAGTCTACACTAGACTCTCTATGTCGACTAGTTAGGTCCAGGGTTAAGGAGGCTCCTTTGGAGCCTCGGCTCCCTAGGGTACAGGGGCATGTCCTGGGGAGAGCCAGCCCCATGCGGGGCTGGCTCTCACTGAGACAACAAGTCCCAGAGCGGTCCGGGAGAGAAGGGAGCATGGAGCTCCCTTCTGGACCGGACCAATCAGCTCCCTTCTGGCTGGGATGGCGCTCCAGCTGCTAGGGAACCCCTGGGGGTTCCCTAGCAGCTGGAGAGTGGTCCTGGGCAGAAAGGAGCCCCACGCCAGTCCTTCTTGCTGGGACCTGCAGCTCCCTTTTTGCCAGGACCCACGGGGGTCCCGGATAGAAGAGAGCGCGGGGCTCCTTTCTGCTGGGACCCCAGTGGTCCCGGCCGAAATGGACCCCTGTGGCTCCTTTCTGGCTGGGACTGCGCTCCAGCTGCTAGGGAGCCCACGGAGGATCCTGGGGTCTGAGACCACGCAAGCCCGAACACCTACACTGTGGTTCATTAGCCCTGCAGCCTGAGCTCCATAAACCTGAGTCATCTGAGTTGGGCCAGTCAGAGCTTTGCCACAGGTAGACACAACTCTGGAGTCTCTTGAAACTGGTGCTCCCAGCAAGGCTTCTGTTCACCCTGTGATCCTAGTTGATCTTGCCTAAATTGGCCACCAAGTAGTAGTGTGGATGGATAAGAGGGGAGTTGGGACTGCTGTTCTGATGTGCATTATCTGGGGTCACTGTAAATGCTTGTAGGTCAATAAGCTGCTCTCTTCCCATTGCAAATCGACGTCCTGAAGCCTGCCTGCTTGGTCATCAGTCCAGAACTCCCACCTCCTCTGTCAGTCTGTGGGCTTGATGGCGAGCTCTGTTTGCATTGCTGACAGCAGCAGAAATGGGGCCCGATCGATGAATTACCATGAGTAGCAGAGGGATATGCCACAGCACACACGGGCTCCTGGGGATTTATGTCCATCAAAATCCTCAAGCCAGGATTGATCATGGCTTGTGTTTAAAGGGCATTAATGAGGATGGCAAAGAAATCTTCTTATTCCCAGGCTGGATTTGAGTAAGGAGACCCCCGTATGTGTCTCAGTATCCCTCCTCTTGACGACCTGCCATCTCTCAGGTTTATGTCGGGACAAAAACTGTATTTGTCAAGCATTTGAATGACTCACATATGGGTACATGGAATAACAATAGCCACAGGGATATGGGGCTGTAAAACTCAACCACGATCCTGTCTCCGCACTTCAGCAGCTAGCCCTGCCACCGCAGCATCACTGCGTTTCTTACTGGAGCTAGCTAGATGAGAAGTAGCATGGGCATCTCTACACCTGCTGGAGTCGCCTCGCCTTGCACTCTAAACATACCTGAGATCCTCAGTCTGCTGGCTCTCACTGCCACGCTTACCTGCTTAGTCAGAGTTTCAATCTGAACAGGGCAGAATGCTGGTCTAGCAGTGCTCGTTTGGCCCATGAAGATGGGGGCACACTAGAGTGCTGAATTTTGAACCCATGTCTAACACTGTTTGGCTCTATCTGGTTGGCCGGCTTATCCTGATGCCCACTTTAGCAGCATTATGATTCCAACCGAAAAAGATAAATTGGGCCTTAAACTAATATAATATCCCTTTGATTGAAGTGAAACAGCAAGAAAGAACAAACATAAAGTCTCCAGTAGAGAGCACAGAGTGCATGTCCTCATGGAAAGGGCTGCATTGACTCTGCTTCCTCTGCTGGCTGTTTAGAAACAGAGTTGGTCTGAAAGAATGGTTGAATCAGTTTTCTTGGGAAAATGCCTTCTTGAGTCAACTGAACTTTTACACAAAATTCAATCAATTTTGAAAACATTTTTTAAAAAATTGGAGTAAATGTTTTGAAAATGTCAGAATGTCCCATTTTGACATTTTTGGACTAGAAAGTTTAGAACTTTTTGTTTCTTTTTGTTTCAAAATGTACTATATCTCAAATTTATCAAAATGAAAAGTTTTGATTGATGTGAAGTAATTATTTTTCTAGAATTTCATTTCATGAAAAAATTTGCCTTGACTCCTAAGTCAAGATGATTCCTCCCTCCCCCCAAATCGTGACATGTTTTTGAGGATGGAAAATCTGTTTTCCAGCTAGCTCTGTTTAGCAGTGTTAACAGTGCAGGTCACTGAAAACAAAGAGGTGGCAGTTTCCAGTCACCAGCACCATAGGCCAGACCCGAAATAAAATGGTCCCAAAGCAGTCATTTGTAAGGTGTGTGTTGCCGGGCCTTGAAAACCAGAATATAGGCTTTCAAATTTCCTCTCTGCTCTTATGCTACAAATATCTCTTTAGTGGTTGGGCATCCACTCTGCTATGTCTTTCCAGCATCATCTCTGTTTGCTTGTGCCCCCTACCTCTGTCTGCCTTATCTGCCTGTTGTCCATTTACACCTGCCAAACATGCAGCTTTTGTACCCATATAGCTATGTCCACTGAAGGCAGACAGGGCCAGATTAAGGGGCCACATGGCCAAGAGTTGCTCACTTTTGTGCCCCCTCGCCTGGAGCCCTCCTGCCTGGGACCCCAGCCCCACCACTGTGGATTTCCCCAACTGGGGCCCCAGCCCCCTGACCACAGCACCAGGGGTGGGATGGGGGCAGCGCTGGGTCAGTGAGGCCCTTGAGTCAGAGGCTGAGGTGCTCCTGCCCCACCCTGCCTCCAGGCCAGCTAGTCTGCTCCTGGGGCCACGGATGGCTGCCGTGCAGTGCAGCCTTTGGCGTGGCCCTCCGGGGCTTGGAACACTGTCTCCTGCCCTGCTGGGACCTGCTGCAGGGCCCTGGTGAGGTGGGCAATGGTGTTGCAGTCCCTAGAGGACTGCACTGGACGCTGTGTTACCAAATTTGCCCATAAATTTGGGGGTATGCTCATTTATTAGGGTTACTTTCCGTGGGGGTGGGGAGCATTGTACTCCTATCAGTGTACTGCTTGTGTTACGTGCGTTCCTATATGGAGCTTACTTCTCCCTTCTGCAAGTCCCCTCCCAGTGGAGCTACTCTTGCAGGACCTAAACTTCCCAAGACTGGGTTTCTAAGTGCGTCTGAGCGGACCGGGTCTATCAGCACTCTCAGCTGATCCCTTATATGTCCCTGAACTCAGCAGGCTGGGTCACACAGCACTTCTCTGCTGCCACCCTTATATGCCCCTGGCACCGCACTGGACTAGACTCGAGCACACGTTTGAGCAGGCTGGGTCAAAGCAGCACTTTCAGCTGTCACCCTTATATGCCCCTGGACTCAATCAGGCTGGGTCAAAGCAGCACTTTCAGCTGCCACCCTTATATGCCCCTGGACTCCACAGGCTGGGTCAAAACAGCACTTTCAGCTGCCACCCTTATATGCCACAGGTTCAGCACGTTAGTAACCCCCTTAGTGAGCAGACCTTACAGGATTTTGGGCATCATAGGGATCTTTAGCTAGGTAAAAGAAGCGTTGCTGTAGCGCAATATAGGGAAGCCAAGAACACAAAGGAGATGGAAAGAGTCTGGCAACCACCTTGAATACAAAAGTTACTTTATTGCCAGGTACATAAAACTTATGAATAGTTATAAAAGGAAAGAAAAATATCCAAACAATTACAATATCAATAACCATACAAAGAGAGAGAAATGATCAAAGAGTTACAATATTACCCAGTTTCAATTGTAGCATTGGGGAAATCTAGCCCAAGTGGATTGCAAAGGTTAAATTTAGACTAAGAGGAAAGAGAGAGAAAAAGGGGGGGCAGAGAGTTGTCTCACCACTCAGTGCAGCTCAAAGGTACCCAGGAATCAGGCTGTTCAGCTTAGGGTCTGGAGTGCTGGAGACAGGCAGAATCCCCACCACGATCAGCAAGGAAAAGGTGATGTCCCAGTGGAACTGTTGCAGCTTTTTTGGGTCCAGGCAGCAGAACAGATTCAGGCAGCAGAACAGATCAGAGTAATTTAGAACTAGCTTCTGATTCAGAACTTGGGTAGGGATTTTTGTAGAGAAGAAAACAATGGTTCAAGGCAGAACACTAGAGTTGTTTTGGTGTAAATAAAGACTTAAGGGAGTATACCAGAGCTGTTTAGTTTAAGTGGACAATAGGAGCTGATCATTCCTGGCTATGGGGGCATTCCTCTGAGGGAGCTCACAATGCAATCAGGCAGATTCAGTGTGTTGGATATCAATACAAGATCTATTGACTAGAATTGGTCTGATAATTGCTGAGCTGGGTGTGTGCAGACATGAGTTTATTTGTCTCAGGAGCAGAGATCTCCCATCATGCAGTGCTTCCCTGCTTTGCCAATCCCAGAGTTCAGTGCGATTCCTGCCTTGCAGCTTGGTTCTCCATTCAGCATGCTAATTCTGGTTCCATCCTTGATGCAAATGAAGTTTCTGCTGTCCATTCAGTGTGCTAATGGCTCACATTTTCACTGTAGATGAGGCTAGGGGAGTTGCCCTAATTCCATCACCCTTGTTTCAAGGGGTTTAGGTGTGTCTCCCACTGGCTTGTCATTGGTTTTAGTTTCTGGTTCAAGCAGAGGCTGGGGGGGGTGGTGAGTCACAGAGGCAGGATACTGTGCCTGGTTCCAAGAACACAGAGCTAACCAGTAACAGCTGCACCATGCACCAGATGGTCCCGCCTGCCCCGCCCCTAGGGGCAGAACAGCTAGCCCAGGGGTGAGGCAGAAGCGCTGCAGAATGTGGCCTGTGGCCCCAGGGCCCTGCCCCCTCAGCGCCCGCAGGCCCCTCCCAATGCCCCCAGCACTGCACTGGACTAAGCAGGGCGGTGGGGGCTGGAACAACGCAGGGGCCTAGGGCTGCAGCGTGGGGCTCCCCTTTAGGCTGGGACCCGGAGCTGCAGCCCCTAAATCCCCTGTGTTGATCCAGCACTAGGGGCAGAGGGAGGATTTTTCCCCCAGTTTATATCAGAACACACCCCTATAAACAGAGCCTTTTGGTGTGTGGACCAGGCCTTAGATTGGCAGCTTCTTGGTGCAGGCCCTGTCTCTTTGTCCTCTATTTGTACAGCACCTAACGCAAGGGGCCCTGGCCTCTAGGTGCTGCTGTAGTATAAGACAACGGTACTAATACAACCTGCTGCTTCCCCTTTCCCTGCCTTTGACCTATCTCCTACTGTTCCCATGAGTGCTCGCATGTCATCATCCCAGTCCATTGCCTTGCCTCTCACGTCTGAATTTCTGTTCCTTGTCTTGACCAAGGCTTGTGAGCGCATCGGCAATTTGTGACTCTTTTTTGTTTGGGGAGGCTTGTGAGCACTGGATGCTCCCTAGAAGTTGGGGGGCGGGGGCACCAGTGCCTGGACCATGGTCCCACCCCCTGCTTTGCCCCAAGGCCCTGCCCCTACTCTATCTCCTCCCCCTCATACTCCCCCACCACTTGCTCCTCTCAGCCTCCTCTCCCTGCCCCCTTTCCTTCACCCTTAAGGCAGGGAAAAAGTGGGAGGGCACAGTTGTCCTGGCGACCTTGCAAACTGAGTTGCTCTGGCATTAGCACCTACAGCAGGAGAAGGAATTCCACAGCTGGAAGAGGCAGAGCAAGGGTGGGGTTTCGGGGGGAAAAGGCTGAGCAGGAGAGGGGACTTGGGATGCATGTGGGCAGGGCCATGGTTCAGGCACTGGTGGCCACCTTGCTCATAGGGAGCTTTTGGCAGCTGTGCCCAAAGGCAATGGGCCAGTGCTTCTCCCTAGGGACGTGATCCATGCCACAGCTGGTATTTGCCGACTCCTGCATTAGCAGCCTCTCCCCAGATCTCTTATCCACGCTGTCCATGTGTGAGCGGGCCAGAGTGCTCAGTTCCTTTGTTTTCTGGTGAGTTGTGACGGAGCAGAGTAGTGGCCAGAGAATGTGTCTGGCTGCCATGAGGGCAGCAGGCAGCAGATGTCAGAATACACCTCAAGCAGGCCTGGGTGGGTCAATGTGGGGCTGTTTGGTCCCCTGGGGCAGGCTGTAGAATGCATCTTGTCCTCAGTCTGCGCTGCATATGGGTGGGAGATCGTGGCAGGGAGTTGCCAGAGCATGTCAGCCAGTGGCATCATGATTGGGAATGGAGCTGAACCAAGCTCTTTGTGGTCGTTTCCCTGTCTTTCCATGTGTGCACTGAAGGCTGGAGAGAAGCTATGCTGCCACCATGGTGTGGGGAACCAAATTCTGAGTTCCTGGCTAACGTGGGTGCTCGTGACAGTGAGGTGCCACAATAAGAGCTGTGTAGAGGGCAGGTGGGTGCTGGGCAGGCTTTCCACCTATTTTTCTGCCTGTGCCCCTCAATCCTGCCCTGCTGGTGTGTCCATCCTGCCGCCACATCCCCTTCTGTTCCAGTGCTGGTCCCTGCAGTCTGCAAGGCTGATGCATGCAGGCCAGAAAATAATAATCCTGACATTGGGAGGTGGTAGCTTCTTGCCATGGAAGTGGTGATGTCACAAAGCCACCTGTGCCATCTCCCTGCGCAGTCAGCTGGGACACATGGATGGACAGAGACAGCAGTTAGAGCTGTCAGTGGGAATACAACAAGCTATTCTCAACTGCACTTCCTTGTTTATAGCTGCCAAAGGAGCGTCCTCCAGTCCCAGCCTGGTTGAGCATGATATAGGAAAATCCACCATTCCCATGAGCTCTGTCCCCTCTGTGCTAGACCAGCTGCATGTTGTGTTCCCAGGCAGCGTGCTTGTTCTTCTGTGCCAAGGTGGTGCCCTCCCCTCATCTGGTGCTTGGTGTTAACCTTGCACTTCCCTTTGCTTTCAGGTTTTCCTCCAGGGAATGAAAACCCGCCTAGCAGGGCCTCAAGGTCCTATCATGGCCATTGCCAGAGTGGTGAACAACTTTAATGCATACAGGTAAGGGGCATCCTGCAATCACACAGGAACAAAGGGCCCAGTGGGGACACAAGAGATGTGCAGGCTGTGTCAGGGTCTGCAGGCACCTGCTGTGCAGAGAGGAGCCAGGCTCTGTATGGAAGCAGCAGGGTTTAAAGCACAGCTCTGCTTTGCCCATGAAAATAACTGTGCCAGCTTCCCAGTTTATGGCCTCTTCACACTCTGCATGTCCATGCCTGCTGCTCAGGGGTCACACCCTGCTGAGAAAGTGCTAAGTCACTTCCACACTGGGCCTGGTGACCGAATAGCATCTGTCCAAGTATGGTTGTGGGAGCCAGTCCATGTCCATGCTTGTGGATAAGCGAAAGGAATACAGAGCAGTCACCTGTCATCTTTTAGCATCTTGCAGAACACCTGACTGCTCTTTTCCCTCCTGTCACAGAGAAGCCTTGAAGGCACGGCCTGCTGCTTCTCCTGCTGTTGATGTAATCACCATCACGTTCCCAGACCCTTCCATGATGGCTTTTGATGTTCCTCGAGTCACCAGCCAAGGATATCCACAGGTAGGACAGCAACATGTCTTTAAGAGTTCATGCTCCTGCCCAAGAGGAGAAGGGAGCAAGGTGCTGCCCAGAAAGCTAGGACTCAGATCCTCTCCCAGCAAAGGTTCTGCATGGAGCTGATGCAAAAGGCACGTCTGCATTCAGATTGGAAGTGGAATCAGTGCCAGGAAAGCATTTGTTCCTCCCTTTGTCCCCAGCTTTTTCACTGTGCTGTGACCTAACTCCCATATCTCCCTTGGATGGAGCCTTCTTTGGGAGGAGCTGTAATTAGGGCCTGGCTGGTGGGTATGTGTATACACTGCAGAGCTTCTTGCCAGACATCTAATTATATTTCTTTAACAGCGCTAATTGCTCGCCGCTAATCTTTTGGTCACCCTCCGGGGTCTTATTCATCGGAGGTGGCGTGCTGACCTGGGTCCTTTTGGCCACGGAGTTAATAGCTCCGCTTTTATTCGGTGACTGGTCTTTGGAGGCCCATGTTATAACATAGGAAGTCAGGATATAGGAACAACAGAATACAGGACAAAATCTTCCTAGCACCCAAGCTATTAGTAGCAGGATTGGGTGTTCGTCCCAGGAGAGGGGGATTGGATATGGTACCACGGCCAGGAAAATAAGAAGGGCCAGGAGAAATAACAGTGAAACTACAAAAAGTGTCGTAAGTAGAAGAGACAATTTATTTTTTATAAGTATGCTAGTCATGGCTCTGTAGAGCGACAGGAAATAAAGCTTAAAGTACAGAAATGCAGTTTCCTCAGTTGCAGCTGCTTTTTAAAGGTACAGAAGGTAATTATTTGTAAACTCACTATGTGTACACTAAATTCCCGTTACATTTCATGCGCATTATACTTATACTTGTATTTATTCTTAAACAACACCCTGTTACAATGCTGCCGTTGCCCCTTCTTCCAAGGGGGCTCAGTACAGCCCTTTACCTGTTCTCCCAGGCACGGGGTTCTAACCTATTTCTGTCCTTACTCCAGGACTACGGGGTTCTAAGCTTGACGGGTGTAACACTTACTATCTTATCTATGTAGCTACTATAATTCCAGGACCCAAATTTGATCCCTTTTTAGGGCCAATATTCGCTAAAGTAATTTATTCCCTCTTTCGGGCCAATATTTGCCTAAGTCCTGTGCATATGCCTTTTTACCGGTTACTTACCAGCGCTCCTAGCCTCGTGTCGAATCCGCCTCTGTAAGGATCTGGATCGGCCCTTCGATTCCTTTCAACCGTGTCAGTCCCACTACCTGTTACCAGGTCGGGGCCGCTGACTCCTCTGCTCAGACTCCATGACCATAAGGACGAGCCCTATGATCACAGAGCCTTAGTCCGAGAGACCTCCAACGTCTTAGAAGCTCTGGGACTCCGACCTCCCGCTATCATTCGGGGGCCTCAGTTATAGTGTTTTTTGGGTCGGCCCTGTCTCTCACCTTTTGTGAGGTGTGAAACTGTGGCCGCACGGTGTCTGGAAAACCTCGTTCCTGATTGGTTGACATTTAGGTTGAGGGTAACACTTTTTTGCCCCAAGCGTAGGGGAGTGTTCACACCTTTTGCAAGAGGCGCATGAGAAGCTTCACACCCCGCTCAGGGAGGCGGAGTAGTGGTCGAACACCTGGACCCATGGGGGTAGGCCCCAGGCTGTTTTGCATATATGCAGGCGGTTCGAGTTCTGGCATAAGATCAAGAAGGGAGTTTGCTGGTTCGACAAGACCTCATGTAGTTAAATTAGTCTTGTCACTAGGCAGATGCATAGAGTAGGCCCGTAGGATTATACACTAGCCACTTTAACTACACTTACTTACACTTTAAATATACCTACCTATAATTCTATATGAAATACCTATACCTATTTACCCTATACCCCCCTTAGATTTCTACACTAATTACACAAGGAAGAAAATCAGAACTTTCAGCTGTCTCTTCTCTCCCCTTCTCCCAAATTATTATTAATTTCCAGCTCGGTTTTAGCCACCAAAAATACATGGCCAGATTTTGGAAGATCTCACTCCTTGGGTCCTGCGCTGATCCCCTTTGAAAACCTGCCCATCAGCATCACAATGGGCATGGCTGGGGAATGAGCCAATGTAGACTTTAAGATGGGCCCTAACTGAGAGACCAGCTCCAGGCATTTGGGCTGTTTGCACAGGCATGAATTTCATCCAAAGCAAATTTCCCATGCAAAATGTGGCATCTGCACAAGGCTTCACAGATTCAAGGCAAGGGTGACATGTGGTTAGTTCTGCTGCTGAAAACCTGGTGTTTGTGAAGGGAAACATTTTACATTGGTCAGTGAATTTGCCTCCAGTTCCAACACCATGATGGGCCGTGCCTGCACTGAAAAACCATATGATCATGTCACTGTTGTTCTTATTCTTCCTCCCCCGATCCTTCCCCAAAAGTCTGTTATCCCACTGATCATGTGTAAAAGTGAAGGATAAAGCCCTTTGGGGCAGGGACCCTGTCCTTCTATTTGTTCTGAATAGTGCCCAGTGCACCTTTGGGAGAGATACAAACATAACATAACAGCTCGTGCCAAGGAAACATTTCTTTCTGAAGTGAAATATTTCATCAGGGGAGTGGAAGGAACCTACTTTGGTTTCTTTGGGAACACCGAACACTTTAAGTGAGACAGACTTTAGTCATGGATGTTGGGGTACTTTGACAGCAGACATAGGTGTGATGCAATGGGAACTCTCTACGAAAGGGCTCCCACACCTGGACCTGCATTGTGGAGATGCAGCAGAACCTATGACCACTGAGATTTCATGTAACCGGCCAGCAGGATCCTGTGGCAATGAGTCTCAGAATCTGGGCCTATGAGCTCAGGCTGCAATGCTAAAAAGGGCTGTGGAGATGTTTGCACTGGGGCTGGAGCTTGGCTCTGAAGCCTACAGCAGGGGGTTGGGCATCAGAGCCCAAGATCCAGCCCATGCCCGACAGAGCTAGTTTTAGTGTTGTAGACCTGGGCTCTGTGATTCGCTGAAGTGGGACTCTGCTTGCTGTATAGATGTATCTTAAGTTACCCACTAGATGTCTCATGTGCAGCCATCAAAATCTCTCTTGTTTGGTGCTAGACACCTTTCCATTTTATCTGCTGTGTATTAAGGACTTGCACATCTGAAGCCTGCAGTGGGAACGGGGCTTAAAGAATTAACCTGGGGCATGTGTGAAAAACATGCATCCACCAACATTATGACATGAAGAGGTAATACTTTAAACACATTGGAGAATATTCTAAAGAACAGCTGGCATATGTAGTACAACACGCCAGCTGCAACTTCTTTCTTTCTTTCTTTCTTTCTTTCTTTCTTTCTTTCTTTCTTTCTTTCTTTCTTATTGAATGTTCATTTTGCCTTAGAACATGCTGAGGAGAGAATACACTGTGTCAATGCATTCAGGGACAATATAAATAAAATATTACTTAGAGGAATCTACATCATGCAAAATACTAGGCTATGGGCTATCAGAAAAATCACTAGTGCACTTCGCTCATTAAAATAATGGTTCTTCCCCTGAATTTTAAAGTAAATTTCTTGCTGGTGAAAGGGGCTGAATTTGGAGCCCTGAAGAGTGGTGGTTTCTGTTTATCAGAGAACAGGTACAGCTCAGGTGGTAAAAGGAAGCAGGGTCTAGTGATCAGGGCTGAGCCAGCAGTTGGGAGATCTGGGTTTGTTGCCTTTCTATTTGGGAGCTGTCACTACTCCCTAGTACACCAGCTCTGCATTGACTTCCTGTGACCTTGGGAATGTCACATAGGCCCAGATCCTACAAGGGATTCAGGTGCTGGGCCATAGTTTCTGTGTGTCTCAATTCCCCATCTGTACAGGATAGACACTTGATCTTCCATACTTGGATAAAATGGAGATGGGGCCAGAGGAGATCTGATGAGATAAGACCAAAGTAGAAGGTGGGCAGTTTTAAGGGGAAAAGTCTGGTGTGGCTGGAGGAGCAAACAAAACTCCCCACCCAGACTAGTTTTTCTTCTCTTCCTTTTGACATTTAAGCAGCAGCCATAAATGATTTTGCTCCGATTTGTGCAAACAAATAACTGGCCCGTGGATATGAACTGATGGGCTAATCTCAAGTCACAATGGCAGAAATTGGACAGCCAAGTTCTGGAAGTCTCTGGAGCAGGAGATTGATGATGAGAATGCTGACTGGCAGCCATGGTGAGTAGTGCCAGGGGCTGCTGATGAGCAGGTGTGCCGAGATACAATATTAAGAATGATTCAACTTGTCCAATAGTGCTGGACAAAGGCCTTTCTTACTCTGTGTCTCTTCACAGATCAAAATCACTGCTTGTTCTTCTTCGAGCGATGTCCCTGTGTGTGCTCCACATCAGGTGTCATCGCATCCTGCGGCGAAGAGCAGAGTCTTCTTAGCAGTAGTGTTGGAGGGAGCTGCACGCACCGTTCCCGGCTCGCGACCGTTGCAGCCTGCCTGGCGCGCGCAGCTCCCTCTCCCCTCAGTTCCTTTTCAATCGCCCTCGGATGAAGACGGAGTTTCTTTTTCCTCGTCAGCAGACGGTCAAACCTGAAAGACAAAATGAAAAGAAGAGGACTTTCAGTCATCACTAGTTCCCCTTTACTTTCTTTCTCTCATTTATTGACCAAAAAAAAAAGAAGCCGCGAGCTGTCTTCAGACCGGCCAGCTCTTTAACACTTCCTTCTCGACCCTGCCTACAAAATGCCTTCCTCTCCAGGGTTTAAGAGGTGTTCATCCTGTAATGATCCCTTCTCCGCTTCGGATGGACGCTCGCAATGTGTCCAGTGCCTAGGGGACTCTCATGTCCCTCAGAAGTGCTCCCACTGCCATAAGCTCAGTGCGAGAGCCAGAAAGGAGAGGGAACTTAGACTAAAGATGTTCCTTATGAAGAGGTCGCTAGCCCCTGGCTCAGCTGCCGCTGCGGACAAGCTTCATCTGACCTCCACTTCAACACCTGCTTCACTAACTGGGACCAATATCTCGAAAAGGGGACACTCCCCCTCGAGAAAGTCCCCTAAAAAGAGTGTGCCTAAGGCTTGTGGTTCCTTGGGCACAAGACTGGCTGAGAAACCGAGGAGTGAAAAACCCTCCTCTGAACAGCCAAGGGTTAGGGGTAGGCGCTCGACCTCCCCGTCAGCTGCGGCTCCAGACAAAGTGGCCCTAGCACCATCCATGGCTCCACTTGACAGTGCGATGCCACTGCCGCTTGAACAGCTGTTGCTGGCACTGCGCTCCCATCCAGTGGCAGCGCAGTCTGCATCTGCTCCAGCGCCGACCCCGGTTCCAGCCTTGGCACCACAAAAGAGGAGTACAAAGGAGAAGCATATCTCCCCTCCTCACTCACCAGCTGTCCGCTTGGGGCACGATCCCTCCCCACCTTACTCGGATCACAGTCGTAAATACCATTCCTATGACTGTTGATCCCGAGGTAGATCTCCTCAATACAGATACGCCCACGCACAGTCAAGAGCCAGCTCTAGAGAAGCACAGCACCTTGCCTCCTGCTGCTGCTGCACCTCTTCTCATCATAGCTCTTGTACCAGGCGGGACCATCGCTCACCATGCCCGAGTAGATACTCTCACCATTGTTACTACCATCACCATCATCGTTCTCGCTCACCGCAATGATCCCCTAGCCCTCCTTTATCTACTCTCTCCGAGCAGTCTTCAATTCCACCCCGCTCTGTCTCAGTAGTGGACAACATGTCGCATTCACACCATCTAACCCCTCCAACAGAGGAGGCGGTCATACCATCCATAGCATCTTCCAATGATGATGCAAAGCAATTTAATGAATTGTTTAAAAGAGTGGCAAAAGAGCTGGAGATCCCACTAGAGGAGGTCACTGAGTCTCAGCATAAACTCCTCAAGATATTGCATACTTTGGGACCATCAAAGACAGTGATACCAATGGACTCAGCCCTTATGGATCCATCCAATGTAATCTGGCAGAATCCGGCCTCGACATCAGCAGCAAATAAAAGAAACTACAGGAAATGGTACATTCCCACAAAGGGAATGGAATTCTTATTCACTCATCCTCTAGCAAACTCGTTGGTCATGGACGCAGCCAACCAGAGAGGGAAACAACCAAACTGTAAAGCCACTCCTCAGGATAAAGATTCGAAGCGTCTTGATCTCCTGGGACGAAAGGTATATTCATCTGCCACCTTGCTGTTGAGAATTGCAAACTATTCTGCCTTACTATCGAATTATACTCAGCTGATCTTTGAAAAGTTGGCACAAATCTCAGATATCCAATTAGACAGTAGAAGGGAACAGCAAAGATCCCTGGTAAATGAGAGTCAACTCGTAGCAAGGACATCGCTCCAAGTGTCCTTAGATATAGCTGACACGGCAGCAAGAGCGTTAGCCACCTCCACTGTTATGAGAAGAGCTTCCTGGCTCCAGTCAGCAGCCTTGCCTAAAGACCTTCAGTCTAAAATTGAGGATTTGCCTTTTGAAAAGGTAAACCTTTTCTCTGAGAAAACAGATGCAGCTATGCACGCTATGAAAGACTCCAGAGCTACGCTACGAACCCTCGGAATCTACACTCCTACATATAAAAGGAAGCAATCCAGATTCCAGTCTTTCACTCGCAGATACCATCCCTACTTTCAACCCCAAAACCAGCAGAGGCACTATGACACCTCACTGAGAGGGAGACAGAGAGGATACAGGAGAAGACAGCACTCCCAATCATCCTCGAATACTCAACCTCAGCTTCAGAAACAGCAATTTTGAAGTCTTGGTCAAGGGTTTGAGACTTCCCCCTTTACATGTAGCATCGGACCAATCTCCTCTGAACTTCGAATTCTGCCTGAGACAATTTCTCCCTGCCTGGTCTATCATCACATCAGACAGGTGGGCTCTGGAAATCGTGAGCAAGGGTTACTCCATCCCATTCACTTCTCGTCCACCTCCACACTTCCCTTCCCCGTCCCTTTTCAGGGACATCACTCACGTACAAGCTCTTCATCAAGAGATCGGACATTTCCTGAGCTTAGGAGCAATAGAACCTGTTCCGAGCCAACACAGAGGCAAGGGTTTTTACTCCCGTTACTTCATAGTCCAGAAGAAGTCAGGTGGATGGAGACCAATTTTAGATTTCAGATCGTTAAACAGGCAGGTCAAGAAACAGAAGTTTAAGATGGTCACTTTAAACAAGATAATTCCCATGCTGCGTCAAGGAGAGCGGTTCTCATCCCTCGACCTCAAAGATGCATACTTTCATGTCACCATTCATCCCTCTCACAGACGGTTCCTTCGTTTTGTGGTAAACAACCTCCACTACCAGTACAAGGCGATGCCCTTTGGACTTTTGACAGCACCCCGAATCTTCTCCAAGTTGCTGGCAGTACCCATTGACTTCCTCGGGACACAGGGAATAAAGATCTTTCCCTACCTGGACGATTGCCTAATAGCAGCATGAACAAAAGAAGCAGCCACCAAGGCCACCACTTAAACCATCACCCTATTCAAACAGTTGGGTCTGCGCATAAACACAGAGAAATCAACTGTCGATCCCACCAAAGAAATTGTTTTCATCGGAGCCCTTCTAAACTCGGTGTCAGGAATTGCGTCCCTGCCTCCACAAAGATTCACTGCACTACTAGATCTAATCAGCACCATACGGAATGCCCCCGTTCTCACCACTCATACAGTATTACAGCTCCTGGGACACATGGCTGCCTCCACATCCGTGGTCCCAAATGCCAGACTCGCATGCGGGCACTACAACATTGGCTGGCAATGGTATACAAGCCAAAGTTTCACAGCCTAAACAAAAGAGTGTCAGTTCCAACACACATAAGGTGTGGACCAGATCACAAAACATCTTGTCCAGAATACCATTCCTTCCACCCCAACCTACAATAATGTTAACTACGGATGCCTCCCTTGTAGGATGGGGCACTCACATAGACGAGTTGACCATCTGGGGCCTCTGGTCAAAAGCCGAATCCACCCTCCATATAAATGTTCTCAAACTAAGAGCAGTCTGTTATGCTTGCAAACACTTTCTTCCGGTCATACGCAACAACCCAATAAGGGTAATGACAGACAACATGGCCTGCATGTTCTATGTCAATCGACAAGGAGGAGCGAGATCATCGTCCCTGTGTGCAGAAGCTGTCAGCCTATGGAACTAGTGCATATGACACAATGTCACCATCTCTGCATCCTACCTTCCAGGGAAGCAGAATGTAACAGCAGATATCCTAAGCAGGACCTTCCCTTTGACCCACGAGTGGGAAATCGACGACAAACAGATAAAAGACATATTTGTCCAATGGGGAAATCCGGTGATCGATCTCTTTGCAACTCACCTCAATCGGAAGTGCCACCGTTTCTGTTCCAGGGCATGCATAGGTCCCAAATCGATGGGCGATGCCTTCATCATCACCTGGTCCCAATCTCTCCTGTATGCTTTTCCCCCAATTCCCCTAATTCCCAAAGTACTCCAGAAGATCAGAATGGACCAAACCCGTGTCATACTTCTGGCGCCAGCCTGGCCAAGACAACCTTGGTTTGCAGACTTGCTCACTCTATCGCGACGCAAACCGATAATCTTACGACCAACGCCGAATCTATTGACCCAGAATCTCAGTCAGTCTCACAATGTGGAGATCAAGAAACTTCACCTCACGGCATGGTTCCTTGATGGTTCACTCGGGACGAATTGCAATGTTCAGAACCTGTTAGACACATATTGCTGAATAGCAGAAAGCTAAGCACAAGAAAAACTTACCTGCTCAAATGGCGGAGATTCCAAAGCTGGTGTGACCGTAATAATATTGCATTGTCGTCGTCCTCAGTCCCACAGGTCCTGGACTATGTCTTGGAGCTGAAGCACTCTGGTCTCGCTATTAGCTCCCTGAAAGTTCATTTGGCAGCGATTTCAGTATTCCATGACCACCTTAATGACTCATCGGTCCTTAGTCATCCTATAATTAAACGCTTTCTAATGGGCATTCAGAGATTATTCCCTAACATCCGCCCCCCTCCACCTGCTTGGAACCTGAATATGGTCTTTAATACGCTTATGAAACACCCATTTGAACCTTTGGCGACCTGTTCAGAATACTACTTGTCAATGAAGGTAGCTTTCCTAGTCGCCATAACCTCTGCAAGAAGAGTAGGAGAAATTAACGCCCTCATGACTGAATCTCCATATACAGTCTTCTGGAAGGATAAAGACAACAGAGTCCTGTGGCACTTTTAAAGACTAACAGATTTATATATCGCATGAGCTTTCGTGGGAGAAAATCCCACTTCTCCCACGAAAGCTCATGCGATATATAAATCTGTTAGTCTTTAAAAGTGCCACAGGACTCTTGTTGTCTTTCTACAATAGACTAACACAGCTACCCCTTTGGAATCGGAAGGATAAAGTTACACTACGCCCCCACCCCCGATTCCTACCCAAAATAGTTACACAATTTCACATAAACGAACCAATACACTTACCTACCTTTTATCCAAAGCCTCACAGCACCCGTCACGGGTCAGTTCTCCATACCCTGGACGTTCGGCGGGCGCTATCTTTCTACCTAGAAAGAACAAAACAATTTAGGAAGTCAAACAGATTGTTCGTCTCCTTTGCAGAAAGATGCAAAGGTCAATCAATCTCTAACCAAAGACTCTCAAAGTGGATAAAGGACTGTATCCACACTTCCTATCGAATAAATAGAAAGCAACCCCCCGATGGGGTCAGAGCCCACTCCACACGTGCAATGGCAGCTACAACAGCCTTCCTAACTAACATTGCTCTCCCAGATATCTGTAAGGCAGCTACTTGGTCCTTGCCACACACATTCACTACCCATTACGCAATTGACAGGGCCTCATGCAACGACGCTAGAGTGGGATCAGCGGTGCTTTCCTCTGCACACCGAAGTCCCTCCTCCATAACTGACAACGGCTACAAAGTCACCTGATGTGGCGCACACACAGGGACATCGTTCGAAGAAGAAGAAGGGGTTGCTTATCTGTAACTTCTGTTCTTCGAGATGTGTGTCCCTGTAGGTGCCCCACTACCCTCCCTCCTTCCCCTCTACTTCAGAGTACTTACCTTTGCTCTGCGGTAGAAAAGGAACTGAGGGGAGAGGGAGCTGTGCACGCCAGGCAGGCTGCAATGGTCGCGAGCCGGGACCGGTGTGTGCAGCTCCCTCCAGCATTACTGCTAAGAAGACTCCACTCTTCGCCACGGGACGCGATGACACCTGATGTGGAACACCCACAGGGACACGCATCTCGAAGAACAGAAGTTACAGGTAAGCAACCCCTTCTTTTCACCCAGTTGGTCCATTGAAGACCCTCTTCAAACCTTAAAACTGCCTTTTGTCTCTCATTCCTCTCAACCTTTCTCCTTTTCCTGTGCCCTACTGGGCCTGTCTTAGAGCACAAAGCCATCATGGCTTCCTCCTACACATGAGTGCAAAGGGCCAGAACTGGGGAGAAAAGCTGTAGAGCCCTGCAAATCCACGTATATCTGCATTATATCCGTGGATATCCGCAGATAAGATGCGGATATCCACAGACAACTTCTTGCAGATGCAGATCGGATACAGAGCCACATATTTGTATCTGTGCAGGGCTAGAGCCCTGCAAATCTGCAGATATTCGCGGATATCCACATTATACTTGCATCCGCGGATACAACATGGATATCCGCGGGCCATTTCTGCAGATGCAGGTCGGATGTGGATCCACGTATTGGTATCCGTGCAGGGCTCTAAGAATCTGGTTCTCGAAGGCAGAGGAAATTATGAACATGTGACCACAATTTTCACACCAGACACATTATTCTGTGAGATAGGTTTCATTCCAATGGCCCTCTCCCCATCCTGGGTCCTGCAGGCTCTACCATTTGAGCTAAAGAAGTAAGTTGGTTAACTGGCCAACCAGTAGAGGAGGACATGATACACCTGGCCATGTGTCTCATGCCCATCCTCCAGAAAATAAAAACCAAAGTCATCAAAGCGTCCAACCGACACAGCTTGAATTTCAGCATTCACAGCTCAAATGGACAAAGTCATCCCCCAGCAAATGGCAGCGAGGCACCTTTCACTTGGCGCATTCCTCAAATAATTCTGATTTGTGACCAAAGTTACCAACAGTACAGCCTGGCTGAGGACAATTCACATCTGGGGGAAAGAAAAAGGATGTGATCTAGTGAGTAGAACACACAAGGCTGGAACATTCCAGGCCTGAATTCAGTTCTTGGTTCAATCACCAACCTTCTATATGACCCACTTACTCTGCCCTGTACCTTGGTTTCCCCACCTCTGAGCTGGGGATAATCCATCCCTCAATCACAGGCGGGCTGTGAGGATAGCAGTGGCTGTGAGGTGCTACCAGGATGGGAGCCATATAACACCCATCGACTAGTTCTGACTTGGTATCAAGGGTTTTTGGAGCTGGTCAGAAAACATTCAGGGAAGCCTTGTTTCCATCAAGATTTACCGAGTCATTGAAACAGATGTGCTCCATGGGACTGGTTGATTTCAGCCAAATTCCAACAGAAACCAGCCAGGGTTCTGGTGGACATTAGCCTACTTTCTTGCCCACTTGCCCACCCAGCAGCTCAAGAGCTGTCATGGAGTCAGATGCTTGGAGCCTTGAGCTGTCAGGTCTGTAGCTCTTCATAACCTGGGTTTTGAGGGTCCTGGCTCTAGACAGCCCATCAGGTAAATGGCCCAGGAGCCAGGTGTGACCGGGGCCTCCTGGGATACCCTTCTGGACGTGCAAAAATCAGGGCAAGCTGCAAAACCGGGAGCCAAACTCCCCACACACTGATGGGTGGTACTTAAACCAGTTTCCCTATCAGTCACAACCAGGCTTCTGGTTCCCCACACTGGGTACCAAGAAATCTGCCCAAAATAGAAACAGCTCCCTTTATTGCACTCCAGCTCCTCTGGCTCCCACTTAGCTGCACAGTTCCTTAAAGATATAGGTTCTCCTGACCCCAAAGGGCCAGCCACAGCACACAGAACAATAGAGGTTTGGATCTTACCCAAAATACCACACTGGTAGCCAATCCTTTAGCAACTACAACTAAAGGTTTAATATAAGAAGAAAAGAAGCAAAATATGAGATGTTAAAGGGTCAAAGCGAATCACATACATACAAATGATTTAAAGTTCATGAAAAGCAGTTTGCAGGCTTGTTCCTCTGGTAAACACCCAGCATCAGGGTGGGCCTCAATCCTTTGTTCAGTCTCAGAGGAATAGTTCCAGAGGTGGGTGTTGGCTGTAGACTGAGGACTTGAGAGCAAGATGGAGTTGGAGTTGCTGCCTTTTATCACCTCTGGCCTTCTCCATGCTGTGTGCAGGTCTCTCCAATCAAAGTGGAGCTGGGTCACATGTTTAAGTCCTAGTGGCTCAACAGGTTTTCTTCTTCGGCCCATTATACTGGGGAGCTTCCTTAATGGGCCATTAAGGAGACAATGGCCAGGTAGACATTCAGTCTGGGGAATTTTCCCAGCCTTACACAAGTTAAAATATAACAATCATATTCCTCCTAACTTCTAATATGAATACAAATCCTACACATAAACTATATAATCATTCCCCACAGATTATTACCTTTCTATTGACACCAAACATGGCATAGTTCCTATGGATTATAACAATCATAAAATATTAATACAAAATAATATCATAAATGGTTCCTTAACTCCTGACAGCGTCACACCAGGGCTCCCAGGCTCCCCACTCCTTGCCTGGCTCCCACACTTCCCAGCTCCCTCAGTTGTCCCACCCCAGTGGCCTAACGAGGATGGAAGCTGTTTCACAGAGAATTTCAAATGTGAATCTTGCAATCCTCCTGCCCTGGAGTGACTTTTCTCTGCAAGCAGAAGTTACTGCTGGAGGTCTGACTCTTGATGACTCTCTCTCTTCTGCTGTGGGTCCGCATGAGTCACAGAATTCTTCCTTCTCACACAGGAAGCGGAGTCAGGCGGAGCCTGCACTGTGATTAAACGCCCATGGCTGGCCTTTGTCAGTTGACTGGGAACTATAAAATGCAGTGTAGAGGTTCAGACTTTCCCTCTTTGCAGAGTCCCAGAGCTCAGGCTCCAGCCTGCACCCAAACATCTACACTGCAGTTTTACAGTCCTGCAGCCCGAGCCCCTTGATCCTGAGTCAGCTGACCCAGGCCAGCTTCAGGTGTTTAACTGCAAAGTAGCTGTACCCTTAGTGCCACCCGTGCACTATTAAAGGCCTATTCTTTCTTATGCTTTGCTGCTCGACTCTGTAGAGGGGACATGGAGGTTTGATCATTTTGGGTGCCATGAGGGTAATAGAATCGACAGGAGCCTAACCTGTCCTGAGGACATTTGACTGCATTGCTGTCTGTCAGCACCACCAGTGGCAGCAGTGGGAGGCGTGGCTGGGGACGGGAGCAGCCATGCATGAGCAAGGGCAGGGGAGTGCAAATCCCCAAGTCAGTCGTGCCCGTCAGCCGTGCTCTTGCACTTAGCAATCAAAAGGAATTTTCCCCTTTTCCTTTAATAAGGCTTCATGTCCCTTGTGATCATTTAACCTCCCGAGTGCCCCAGTGTGAAGGAGTTAGTGCATAAGTAGGCATGCAATGAGAGGCCAGGTAGAGCATTTTCTTTGCAGTTTACTAGGGCACTAGTCAGGGCTAAGTCTGAAATGATGCCCAAACAGCTCAGCCGACACGCCTCAATCCTGATCCAATCCCCTCGCCCAGTCACATCTCCTGAGCAGAGGCAGGCATTACCAACTGGGTGGGGATCTTTGTGATATGTGCCAACAGGAGCCTGGGTGAAAGCCAGCCAACTCATTTCACCTGGGAGCTAAGCTTTGGGTTTGATCAGAAATGTGGGTGGTGGCAGGTCAGTATAGTAACCCTGGAAACTCCATGCTCCATTTCCATTGGATCGGACTCTCAGTACATCAGTTCCACACTACAAGTTTCATTCAGGGCTGTGCTGTCCCTTTGGCAGAGCCTGGTCTTAACTGCATGCTTGGTCTGTATAGGGGAGGTGGAATTTGTGCTGCATTATGCAGTGTTAGACGCTTCCCCATTGCTCTTTGGTTAGCCGAGCTCTGTTGGACAACCTCCTGCTCTGCTTCAGCTCGTGCACGACTGAGTAATCCTGCCAGCCAGGCATTCTGCGCTCAGCCCAACCTGGAAACTGCTGCAAGCCCTTCTGATGGTCTTGGCTTGTGCCTTAGGACTTTAATGCAGCCTGAAACCCATCACCTAGTTCCTTGAGGCTGGGTCCTCCAGTAGCTCAGTCTTTAGACTTTCCAGGCAGGCGTTCTCCAAGGTGCTTGCACTCCCCTGGAGAAACACAGGATAAACAATAGCCTGTCTGTCATACAATCATAAACTATTAGGGCTGGAAGAGACCTCATGAGATCATCTAGTCCAACCCCCTGCTAAAAGCAGAACTACTCCCACTAAATCATCCCAGGCAGGGTTTTGTCTAACCAGGCCTTAAAAGTTTCTAAACATGGAGATTCCACCACCTCCCTAGGTAACCCATTCCAGTGCTTCACAACACTCCTAGTGAGAAAGTTTTTTCTTAATATCCAACCTAGACTCCCCAGTGCAACTTGAAACCATTGCTCCTTGTTCTGTCCTCTGTCACCACTGAGAATAGCCTAGCTCCCTCCTCTTTGGAGCACCCCTTCAAGTACTTGAAGGTTGCTATCAAATCCCCCCTCAGTCTTCTCTTCTGCAGACTTAATAAGCCTAGTTCCTTCAGTCTCTCCTCGTAAGTCATGTACCTCCACTGGACTCTTTCTAATTTGATCATATCCTTTCTGTAGTGGAGAGCCCAAAACTGGACACAATATTCCAAATGCGACATCACCAGTGCCAAACAGAAGGGAATAATCACAACCCTCGATCTGCTGGCAGCGCTCCTACTGAGGCAGCCCAATATGCGGTTGGCCTTTTTGGCAACAAGAGCACACTGTTGAACTCACATCCAGCTCCCCATCCACCATAACCCCCAGGTCCTATTCTACAGAGCTGCTATTTATCCAATCAGTCCCCACCCTGTACATGGGATTTTTCCGTCCTAAGTGCAGGACTTTGCACTTGTCCTTGTTGAACCTCAGGAGATTTCTTTTGGCCGGCAATGAAATGACAATGTTCCTCAAATGCCATTTATCTCCTGCAGATTGTCATGGAGGGCACACAAGCTCCTCACATGCAGAAGTAGGAGTAGGGAGAACAGGGTGTGCCAGGGGAATCTCACAGTGTATCAGTGCTGCTGGGCAGGGGCTGAACAGGGCTGCCACTTCGCAGCCACCCACAGGCCCGGATTAAGGGGCCTCCCCCGGCCTTACTCAAAACTGTGGGACACTCCCCTGGCTGGGGGCCACAGCCCGCCACCACCGTGGGGGTCCCTGCCTGGGCCAGCTGGGGTGGGAGCATGGGGGGGCAGATGCCACCCTCCCACCCTTGAGCTGGCTGGTCTGGTGGGGTGGCCTGTTCACTCCGCTCCATTCCAGGGGCAGGACTGGGGCCTCAATATGGCCTCTGGTTTGGCTCTGTGGAAAGCCACGCTGGAACCGTGACTGTGCACCAATGGCCACAGCCCTGCCCCTTGAATAGAGCCGAGCGAACAGGCTGGCTCGCCCTGCCCCTGGGGATGGACCAGCCAGCGTAGGGGTGGGATGGGAACACCTCTGGCCCAGCATCCCACCCTCCAGCGTCAGCAGAGCAGCGGCTTTCTACCATTTGCCACCCGGCGCTGTGGGGGCTTAGTCAGGCAGCAGCGGGCCAGATTTGGCAGGGACCATAGGGCTGGAGCCTGGGGCCCCCTTTCAGGCCGGGGCCCAGAGCTTAAACTCCTATAGCCCCTTTGTTATTCCAACCCTGACCATCTGGCATGAGACTGTGTGTCTGAACCTTCAGCAATGTACTCATCAAAGGCACTTTCTGTTTTGGTTCTAAATAGGACCTGGGGGGAAAAAAACAGCATCTTTTTCTCCCTTGCAGGTGTGCACTCATCAGCACCTCATCTCCTTGATAAGGGGAGCAGAAATCCTATAGGTCCCATGTCACAAACCCCATGGCAATAATCTAGGCCGTGTAGAGCCATGGCACTCTGAAGGCTTCAGGGAAAGGTTCGGGATTGGGAGGAGGCTGGTCACCCTGGTTGCAGAGGTTAATGGCTTTTTCGTGTGAACGTATGTACTGGCTAATCACATTTGCTAATTCTGCCATCCCAGCATGCCATGGTGCCTGTCATTTCTCATTAGTGTCCTCAGACAACGGCTCCTGATTCACCTTCAGCCAGGCAGCAGGCTGACACATGCCTTTTGGGAACTGCAGACAGCAGCACTTGGTTTCATGGTTAACCCTTTCCAGTTTGTTCCAATACTCTCCTAACCACTTGTGGGTCCATGACACTGCTGCAAGACAGGGACTCTCTCTGTCAGATCCCAGGTACCTCTGCTGCATTAATGGGTAGTTAATTCAAAACCCAGAATCTCATCTAAGATCCAAGCAAGGAGCAACAGTGTGGTGGCCTGCTTGGGCACTCTTACTATAAGAGTCAGCAGCTCTGCGTTTGTGACATTTCTAACTGGAAAACTTCAATCATTTCTTTTGAACCTTTGCTGAGTTCCCCTTATCCCTGTCATAAGCGGATGGTGCCCTTCTAAATGGGCATTCAGATCAACACTCCCACTGGTCCTAATTATAAGTACAGCCATCCCATCATGCTTTACACACCTGTGTAATACACTTGAGGGTCAATATACAGAATATAAATGCCTTTTGGATTTTAAACTAATGATATTGTGATTGAACCATCAAGAGATGCACATTAAATGTGATATTACTTACTGTTATCCCCCTTCTTCCTCACCCGCTCCTCATAGTGTACACCTCTCTCAGAGCATTGCTTTAAAATCAGCACTGTAAGCTCTCTGGGGCAGAGACTTTGGATTTGCCTTGTAGAGCACCGACCCATACTCTGGGGGCCGTGTGGACAACTAATAAATAGCAGCATGTTATGAAGTCCTTTCCATGGTATTTAAAACACACAATGAGGCACAGTGATCAGCGGTCCTTTCCAAACACAGTCCACACAGCATGTAAAGTCCAGACATGCCCCTACCTGTGGGTGGGCTTTATTAACAAGGAAAAGAGTTATCAGACAACAATGTGCAGTTTGACCTTTCTCGCCAGGACTGTACCCTAGGGTTCCACACTCAGGCCAGCTCAGCCAAAACCACAGGTCCTCTTGCCTCAGGGATCCACTCCCAACTCTCTCTAATCCAGGCAGAGTAATGTGCTACTTGTCTCAGGGAGTCAGCTAACTTCACTTCACTTCTTCCCATCCTGTTGACATAATGGGGTATTTCAGGCATATGCTGCCAGCTGGTAACAGACACATTACTGTTATTCAGCTACAAGAGTACACTGGAATCTTCTTGTGAGCAGCTGCAATGCTCATCACTTCCAGAGCTGGTTTTATAATGTGTTGGAGAGTTCTGATGTCCCAAAACCCTTCTCATTAGTGTCCGCTCCTTACTCCCAACATGGAATGGGAGAGGTGAAAGGCTGCTGTGCTCTGGTGCCATCTCAAGTCTAGAGTTCTGACTGTCCCTTAAAAAACATGCAAGCAAACCCACTCTACAGCCCCTGTGCGGAGCTGACAACACAGTGGTAGCCTTCCCACAGCCTCCTCGCAGACAGATGGAGCACTCCGTCTGCACAGGGCACCACAATCCTCAGCCCCACCAAGCCCACACTGGCACATCACGGCCAACGAACTGATTCGGGCAGACGTCTTGTCACAGGAGCAGCTTCTGCCAAAGGCTGTCTGGAGAAACACAAGTGGGTGGAGAAGTGCTGCCCACCTGCTGTCTAATGTTTTGGCTCCGCCAGAACAATGGATAACTGTTTGACTGACAAGGAGAGCCCAACCAGAGCAAATCAAAGACAGATTCATAGACTCTAAGGTCAGAAGGGACCAGCATGATCATCTAGTCTGACCTCCTGCACAATGCAGGCCACAAAACCTCACCCACCCACTCCTTAATGATATCCTGATCCTTCACTGTATTGGCAACAAATCCCAACTTGGTGTCATCCGCAAACTTAATTGAAACATTCCGACTTTTTGTGCCAAAGTCAGTAACAAAAAGGTTAAATAAGATCTGTCCCAAGACCGATTCCTGAGGAACTCCACTAGGAACCTCCCTCCAGCATGACAGTTTATGCTTCAGTATGACCCAGTATAGCCTCCCCTTTAACCAGTTCCTTAATATCCTTACTATATTCGTATTAATCCCCATCTTTTGTAACTTAATTCCCTATGTGGAACTGTATCAAATTTCTTGCTGAAATGTGAGTAAATTATGTCTACTGCATTCCCCTTACCCAAAAAAATCTGTTATCCTCTCAGAAAAGGAGATCAGATTGATCTGGCATGATCTACCTTTTGTAAAGCCTTGTCGTTTTTTATCCCAGTTACAGTTAACCTTTAAGGCTCCAGGAAAGCTGGCTAAGTTGCAAGTGTCTTTACACTGGAGTCAGGTTGCAAAGTTACACAAGGGAGTGAGACCCTGAAAGCAGACACTGGGCAGACAGATTATTATTTCAGGGAAGTCCTGGCTTTTGTTAGACAGGGGTTCAGACTAGCACAGTAATGCCCAACCTTATTACACAGGATGGCCACATAACCCTAAACACAATCTGGGGTGGGCCAAACTGATTTGACAGATTTAAATAAGATTTAAAGTCATCTGCATTGACTTCTATTTTAAATTCAGCTTGTTTTATCTGTATTTTGATATGCTATTTGTGTACAGTACATGTGTTGAAGCAGGTTGCATGTAAAGCATGTTGCAAATTAGAACCAAGCTAGGCTAACACATGCAGTTAGCATCCAGGCTCCCAGACTCTGGGAGAACATATTAATTCATGCTACCGTGTGAGCATTTGGAAATAGAACATTGGGGCCTCTCATACCCTTCTTGCCATGGGGCCCTGCTCCTGCTCCTGCTCATCTTCTACCCCCTGAAACCTCACTTCCTGGCTTGGTTGCAGTAAAAGCCACCTAAGGAGCATGGGCTGCTGTGGGGAGCCCTGGAGCTTCCACCTGCCTTGCGGGCAGGGGGCCCCCAGCCAAGAGCAGGTTGAGGGTCCAGGGCTTCCGACAGTGGCCTGGGTTCTCTGGGACATTTTCACCATGGCCTGGCTCTGACTTCTGGTCTGGCCTGACCAGTGGGTAGGGCCCTAGAGCAGGGGTCTGCAACCTGTGGCTCTGGAGCCACATGCGGCTCTTTGGCTGCCCCCTTGCGGCTCTGGGCTTCCCCCAGCCACCAGGGACCCCGCGGGCAGCCCATGCCAAGCTCCAGGCTTCCCCCCCTCATAAGGGGACCCTGCAGCAGAAATCCTGGCTCACCTCCCTGCACCTCCCACCAGGAGGCTACACCCATTGTGGCTCTCAAAACACTTTGTTATTGAAGGAATTTTCAAAAATGGCTCTTCTTATCTTTTGGGTTGCAGACCCCTGCCCTAGAGGGAAGAGGGGTGAGGAGCAGGGCCATTGATCCAGCACCAGTGGCACTCCCACTTCTATACATGTTCCGGGGCTCCTGTGGAAGCCTCCAAATTAGCTGGGGCACATGAGCAGAGGCCCCTTGGGCGAGTGCATTAATCTGCCACTGAGAAAGAAGGAAGGAGGCCATCCTTCCAGATCTGCCCCAGCACTCCCTGCCTTCACCCAAGTAAGTCCGGGAAGAAGAGCCCCCCATATACCCAGTGCACTTCCCCTGCTGAGTCCAGTGCACAAACCCACATTCACTTCCCCAACACCCTCTGTCCCAAAGCCCCACAACAGCATGTGTGCACGTGCACTCACATGTTCCTTACCACATACAGACCCTCCAGCGCCCCCACGGTCTACGGAGGAGGGGAGTGCCCAGCACAGTAGAGCTGATGTATATCAATCATCCCAGAGTCCTCTTTCCCCCATCACATGGCAAGCTGTTCAGCGGAGGGAGCTGGCTGGGCTTGCAAAGAAGGGAGAACTGAAAACAGGGTGGACTCAGAGCTGCGTCTGTCCCCCATGGGCTGTCTAAGAAGGCTTCAATCCATGGTAGAAAGAATGGCTTTCCTCTACAGAGTGGGACACTGACCCTCCTAGGCCTCTGTAACAAAGTGGAATTTTTTGTACTATTTTAAAGATGCCTATGTGTGCCTCGGTTTAAGTCTGCTCTTGGAGTGGAACAGGAGACATGAGGTGTACGAGTCAGCCTGCTGGCAGAATGAATGGGTTGTTAAGGAACTGGCTGCCCCTGAATCATGTCAATGGAGAATCCAAAGAAAGCCAGAGGAAACCCCAGAGGTCAGGACATTGACACCTGGCAGCCAGTCACCAAGAAATGAGGTTTCCCCACATGCCTGAGCAGGGAAGCAGTCAAACCCCTAGCTGAAGATCGAAAGGAAAGGGATTGGTGGCAAGGGGTGGCTTCCTGAAAAGACACAGACCTCTCACTTTGGACAGAGAAGAAGGCAGAGACATCTCCAGTAGTCTGGCTGGTTGATTGCTCAGTTTTCACCTTTATTCTCTGTGCTCATCTAAGGACCTTCAGATTGTGAAGCCAGGTGACTCATAGTTTGTCCCTTGTTTCAGAGTGGCTGCCTGCTGTCATAGCAAACACTCATCAGGAGCACAAACCTCCTGCAGGGAGGCAGGGAGCCCTGGGGAGATACAGGGATCACTGATGCCTGAAGGCCCAATCTTGGAGGCTGTCGGCCTGCCCCAAGGAACTGTTGGATCCTGGAGGCCTGGCACTCCCAAGACACTGGTTACAGTCCGGGACATGGACCAGCTCACAGGAATCCATGACAGCATTTAATCTGTGTGATCGCAGGAAGGCCTCTTTTCTCCTGGGGGCCTGGGTTATCACTGCACTCTCTGTATTCTCAAAGGAGAAGCAGGAAGTCTCCCCCCCACACACACCCTCCACCACTGCTTAATTCAGGAGTTTTTCTCTATGTTCTGATGCTGTCTTCTTTTACCCCCAATATCTAAGGTCACCCATTCTGGTGGGCCCCCAGAAAAACCAACCTGGAACTCCTCCTTCCTCTTCCAAGGCAGGGATGGGGCCACCCTCTTCTCAGATGATACCGCCCTGGTGATTGAATATTATCCATACCAAGCAAGTGAGTTCTTCTCTTCAGGGTTCAGCCAGAAACTTTGGATCCTCCCACTGGTCAAGGGGTATAGGCAGAAGCAGGCACAGCTATAGATTCGCTCTGGTTTATTGGGCACCAAAGATTCGCATACATACATAGGCTGGAAAGCTGGAAGGAGGATTTTGGCAGAGGTTGGACTGGATGACCTCATGGGGTCCCCTCCAACCTTAAGATTCTATGAGTGTGGGCCCCCAGAATAGCGTGTTCTCTGGAGTCAGGCTGTGTGTGAGACAAAAGAATTCCTGGGTAATTCTAAGGGTCTAGGTTTTGCTCCCACCCAATTCCCAATTGACATTCCCCCAGGAGCCCATGCTGGCTCACAGTGGGTGCTGGTGCAGCATTCACCCATCTGTCAGGACAGGTCATGGCCTCCTAGGTTAGAACCATGATTATCACATTTCAGCAGGTGGCAATTTGGAGTGGTGCAAGCTGGATTTTAAAGCTGTTATCATGCTGGTTTGGATCTCAAGGGATGAAATCTCAGGGCTCTGGTTCTGTTAGTTTGGAGTCCCATGGGATAATGTCTCAGGGCTGAAGTGCTGGGTTTTGGGGTGTCTCAAGACTATAGTGCTGGGTTTGGGTGTCTCAGGGGTTTTGGAATCCCGTTGGATAGAGTCTCAGGGCTGAAGTGCTGGGTTTTGGGGGGTCTAAGGCCACAGTGCAAGGTTTGGGTGTCTCAGGACTGTTGTGCTGGGTTTTGGGGTCATTGGGATAGGGATACATGGCTGTTGTGCTGGATTTGAGGGTTCTCAGGGTGGTGGCATTGCCAGGTCCGGGACAAGGGATGGAAGAGAATTGTCCTGATCTCTCTGTGTAAGGTTTATTTGATGTGATTCCTTCCCCAGTATCACAAACAGGAGCTGAGAACATGCCAAAACCTTTGGGCTACTCTGTGCTGCCACTGACTAGCCGTGTGTATCGGAGCCTTGTGGCAGAGAGCAACCGGAGCGGGGTGCAAGTGGACAATGTTCCGATCCAGGTAACAGCTGATGGCTGATTAAACCCTGCTGCCTTAATGTCCTGCTGAAGTGGTTTCTTATTTAGGAGTGAGTCAGGTACCACCCACCTTCCTCTCTGACCCCATTCTGTTCAGCTTGGATAGCTGAAAGAACTTAGCACAAACAGAGCAAGCCAGGAGACCGCATGCAGGAGAAAGGCCCAGGGTAGAAGGTGTTTGGAGGGAAGGGGGCTTTGGCATTGGAAAAGAAGGCGAAGAGTGGGGGGCTTGCTCATAGCGCATCAACGGGGGAATAATACGATGGAGGGTCTGGGTGTCACTCAGGCAGAGGGGTCTGATCCATGGAACAGCTGTGAGGGGGGCAGAGAACAAGGAGGATTTGCTCACCTGGAGTGCAATGGGAGGACATCCGATGTGACTCATTTCTCTGCAGATGGATACAGAGTCTGCATAGGGTTCCTGCAGCCACCATTTGTTCTCCTGTGTTCATCACAGTGTTTGGGGCTCTCCCAGGATTCTGTGTGGCCTTCCCAGGGGGGTGAAATGTCATTGCTTCCTCCTCTACCCAGAGAAAAGTATCACTTGGCACTGCTACCAGTTTGTCTGCTGCCTCACTCAGCCTGATCTGGTAATGATAATGGAGTGAAGTACTAGCTGAGCATGGTATCTGGGATGAGTCTGGGTTCTTTGTTACATTACTCGTCATCAGGGATGGACGAACCAGAGCCAATTCCAGCTGATCCAAACCAATTCAATCCCTTCTTGATTGACATTTTCCTTCAAGGGTTGCCCCGGTAACTGAGGGGCAAGGAACCTGTTCCCTGTACTCAGGAAGGATGCCTTCAGCCTGTGTTAACCCACCAATATATGTGGTGTCAGTGTATGGCCATGGCCATCTAGGAGACGCTACCACATCTGATACCATCCATCTGGGATGGAGCTACCACACGTACCTCCTGCAACTTAACCCCCATGTTAAATAACTTCTTGACCAAATTCATAGAGGTGCTGAGCATCCATGATTCCAATTCACTTCTTGGGAACTCCAGCTGCTCAGCCTCTCTCTGGATTTGTCCCCTAGATGGGGAGTGTCTGGCAGCTGGCTCAGGATTATTTCAGTGTGGCAGGTCCTGTGGGTCAGGTCGTGATGCATAAACCTCACAGTTGAGACAGGGCTATGGAGCTGACTGCTGGGGATTGTCTTCTGAGGTATCCTTCAGTCAAGCTCATTAACTGTTTCACTGACAACACCCCAGCCTGCCTCAGCACATCCTGTTGAGGCCCCATTGGATCCCAGGGAAGTGCCATGGCCGACCTGGCACACTTGGCAGCCCCAGTGTCCTGGCATATTAATCTGAAGAAGTGAAGCAAGCACCTTCCTTGTTGTCTGCTGTCCATAACAGACTGACGGCAGACTGGGATAGCTATTACAGTCGGTGGGCTGCCATCTTGTACTCTGATATTTTCAGAAGCTGATGTCCTCATGTGGGTTTTACTGACCTTGCTCTTCCTTGGGTTCTTTCCCAGGGTGTTCTGAAAACTACATCTGGTGCTATTCCGACCGTTCAACTCTGCATGAAGCTAATTAACTCAGAGGTGAGCAAGAGGGAAGAAACAGATTAAATGTAGGTGCCGCCTCAGTCAGTAGGGCTACGGGGACATAGCTAAGGGCAAGATTTAGTCCATGGATTTGAAAGTGGCCTGCCCATTTCCCCTCATGGGAAATGGAGAATGGGATATTTTTACTTGAGACAAGACCCAAACCTAAACCTGCATCAAAGCCTGGCTGAGACAAAGGGACTTTGGGCCCTGGATCCAAAGGCATATATCTGGGGTCTGCTGTTCCGGCTAGGCCACATCTGAGTATTGCCATGCCCAGCAGTTCACTCCAATGGCCTCCATGGTTCCCACACAGTTTTTCTGCTAGCTGAGCACCCATCCAACCCCTGCCCCACGACGACTCTGGAGGAGGCTGCCTGTGCCCTGATAGGCATGGGCAAGGAGCATATGTGGCAGTAACACAGACTCTGTGCCAGTGGAGATGGCACAAATGGCATAAACTGCACGTGTCTGGTCTGCTGCTACCGTGAGAGCAGGCTAAGTCCAGAGGCCATTGTGACTCTTTTTGGGTTACCCGAGGTGTCCGGAGTGAATCACTAGCACCTGTTTCAGTGTGAGGGGGCCTTTTCTGTGCCTACCAAGCAAAATTGTCCCAGCTCTAACAGCTGCTGTAGGCTCCACGATCCCTGCTTTCCCCCTCCAGGCTAGCAATCCCTTGTCTTCTGGACCCCCACAACATACATCAGTCTGCAGCATCCAGGCAAGCATTGTGCCCCAGTTCACCAGCCTCCTCTTATTCAACACTTTTTAGTGCAAGGCACTTGGCTGTGTGTAGAGAGGAAACCAAATAACAGTTAATTTAACAGAGCTTAAGAAAAGAGCCAAACTGGATGTAAGTAAAAGAGTTGGAATCACCAGATCAAAGAAAAAGAAAACACAACCTAGAGCCTATACTTATGAACACATTCTCTTCCAATCTGATCAGAGATTTCTCACCAAGTGATCAGTCCTCAGTGCTTGTCCAGTCCAGAGAGTTGGAATCCCCTTTCCATGAGACACTTTTGCTGGCAGATGTTGCCTCCATCCTGGATAACATCTTAAATGCTTTTTTCTTCTTGCCTACAGTCTCAGATATTTTCTCTCTTTTGATAATCAGAGCATTTTATGAACTTCAGCTCAGCCATGAGAGTCCCTTCAGCAGAGGCTTTTCCTTGGGTTATTTTGTCTTTTTCAGTAATCAGGCTTGCATGTGGTCCAGGCAGGAAATACAGGCCAGGGCCAAAGATGTTGATTGCTCTCACTCTTAATTGAGTTAGCTCTGATACCAGCCCACTTCAGGTGACCTGCTTCATCATCACCAACAATTTCAGACCATCCTATTCTCCATTTTACAGAGCTCTTAAAATATTTCCTCTCTCACAATTGCTTGGGGATCAACTCATTTTTAGCTTTTGGCAGAGCCCATATATGAACCCCTCTTTGCTGAAGCTCAGAGAACCTGCTCAGACATAGATAAAATAGGCGGAAAGCAATACAGCAGTGCACAGACAATCCAGTTTTTGGAGAGTATTGTGGACAACCTCCTGGTGCAAGTGCTGGAGGCACCAATTAGGGGTCATGCTCCTCTTGACCTACTGCTCACAAGCAGGGAAGAATTGGTAGGGGAAGTAGAAGTGGGTGATAACATGGGCAGCAGTGACCATGGGATGGTTGAATTTAGTATCCAGACCAAAGGAAGAAAGAAGAAGAGCAGAATATGGACCCTGGACTTCAGAAAAACAGACTTTGTTTCCCTCAGGGAGCTGATTTGCAGGAACACCTGGGAGGCTAATATGGGGCGAAAGGAGTCCAAAAGAGTTGGCTGTATTCTAAAGAAACCTTATTAAGGGCACAGGAACAAACCATCACAAATGTGCAGAAAGAACAGCAAACATTAAAGACAACCAGCTTGCCTAACAAAGAAATCTTCTTAAACACAAAAAGGAAGCTTACAAGAAGTAGAGGCTTGGTCAGATGACTAGGGAGGAGGATAAATATACCACTCTAGCATGCAGGCTTGAATTCAGGAAGGCCAAAGTACAACTGGAGTTGCACCTAGCAAAGGCTGTGAAGGGGAACAAGAAGGGTTTCTACAGTTATGTTAGCAA
>ML685911.1:642380-666117 GCA_007922175.1 Pelusios castaneus | reverse complement strand
CTTTGAAGATAGCTATCTTCAAAGCGTCTGACGAAGTGGGATTTTCTCCCACGAAAGCTCATGCGATTAATAAATCTGTTAGTCTTTAAAAGTGCCACAAGACTCTGTTGTCTAACTAAAATTAGTTCGAATTAGTTAGTTCGAACTAACTAATTCAAACTAATTTTAGCAAGTGTAGACAGGGCCAAGGAGCGCAGTCTCTTTTGTTTAACAAAGAGAAGGTTAATGAGTGACTTGATCACAGTTTATATGCATCAACATGGGAAATAAATGATATTACTGGGCTCTTCAATCTAGCAGAGAACGGCATAGAGTTCCCAGCCTTTTTGGCTCGAGGGCCACAGATATCATTTTTACAACCTTGAAGGGCCACCAGTGTCCACCAGTGTGCCTTCTGCACCCCCGACTGCAGCCAGACAGAAGAGTTCAGTGAGGAGGCTGCATCCTCCCTGATCTCCCATCTTCCTAGCTGCAGCAGTGAAACCGCACACATCCTGTAACCCCATGCACTCCACCTGGGGCCCTAGGCAGTGACTCCATTCTGCAGCCAGGGGGATGGAAGATCAGTGCTCCCCTCCCTCTGGCTACAGCAGGGACTCCAGCCTTAGGGACCTAGGCAGAGGGCTTTGCTGTTCTGCCTACTACGGTCAGAGGGAGGGGACCACTGATCTTCCATCCCCTTGGTAGCAGCAAGAATCCTGCACCGTCTTTTAGCACTACAGAAATGCACTTTCCCTCGGTCTTTAGGTCATGGGTTGGCAACCCCGAGCACATGTGCCAAACATGGCACGCATGCCCATTCAGCATTAAAGAGGTCCCTATCCATGTCTAAATCAGCTCCCGGCAGTCTGTAACATACTCCAAGCACCATTCCAGGAGAAACTTTAGTAGCTTTTTTCCCTAACATGACTTTTACCCAGATTGATTCTGTTTTGTTAATTCCATCACTTTGAATTTCCCTACAGTCTACCTCCTCATTGATATACAATGCCACTCCCCCTCCTTTGCCATTATATCTGTCTTTCCTAAAGAGCAATAGCCTTCAATAGCGGTACACCAGTCATGACTACTATTCCACCATGTTTCAGTTATTCCTATAGTATCTGGTCTCACTTCCTCTGTCAGTACCTCCAGTTCCTCCATTTTGTTACCCAGACTTCTCGTGTTAGTATATAAACATTTTAGTTTATGCTGCTTGGCCTCACTCACGTTCTTTGCCTGATTCGGCACAGTCATTCTACAGACAATATCACTCGCTAGACTGGCATTTACACTACTCTGCCTCATAACCCTCATGCTGCTCCCTATTTCTGTGTCCTTTCTTATTTCAATTTCCTCCTTCTCAACACTAATATCAGGCGTGGAGATTATTCAGGCATCTCCCAACCATCTCCCCCGACTCCCTAGTTTAAAGCTCTCTTGATCAGTTCTGCTAATCTCCCTCCCAGAAGTCTGTTTCCCTCCCTACTTAGGTGCAGTCCATCCCAGGAGAACAGTCTTCTGTCCATGAATGCCTCCCAGTGACCATACATGCCAAAGCCCTCCTTATAGCACCACAGCCTGAGCCATCTGTTTATCATCAGGGTCTTCTCACACGTTTGTTGTCCTCCTCTAGGGACAGGCAGAATCCCACTAAAGATCACCTGAGCTTCTATTTCCTTGAGAGTCCTCCCCAGCCTGGCATAGTCACCTTTGATATGTTCCAGTGAGAATCTACCTACATCATTTGTACCCACATGAAGGACAATCAGAGGATTCTTTCCAGCTCCCATTAAGATCCTCTTCAGCCTCAGATCGACGTCCCATATCTTCGCACCCAGCAAGCAGCATACCCTTCTGTTCTCAGAATCAGCTCTGGTTATAGGCCTGTCTGTCCTTCTCAACAGGGAGTCCCCAGTCATATAGACTTGCCTTTTCCTGGCACCAGTACTATTCACTAGCCTATCCCCACTTCGTTCCAGTTTCAAGTCCTCAGTCCTCCTGCTTTTCTCTGCAATCGTTTGCATCCACTCCCGAGTCATTCTAGGGCTCTTACTGGGAGGAATCTCCATTGGCTCATCTCCTTTTTGGATAGGACTAGCTGCTCTTCTCTTTTTCCTTGCACTCCCAACATCAGTCACTACATGCTCTGCTCCTTCGTTTGCTAACCCAGCAAACCTGTTTCAGAGCTCTATTTCTCCTTTGCTAGCCCATCTTTTCCTCTGCCAACTTCTCACAGTCACATGCTTCCACCGGCCACTTTCGTCTCCTGGTATTCTGCCCTCACAGTCTGATGGTCCTGCTTCTATCTGCAGGTCTGGCGTTTCTCTTAAAACCTCTTCACCTGTCTGCTCCATCAGTTCTTCAAAACCCCTTCTAAATTCAATGAGAGTTTCCATCTGCATCTCTAACCCCTGAATTTTCTCCTCCATCAACCCTATGAGGCGGCACTTCATGCCCATATAGGTCTGTGAAGGCAATCCCTCCAAGATCAAGTACATCCCGCAGCTTCCACAACCTGTCATCTTTGCTGTTGCTTCCCCCGCTTGAGTGTCTACTATGGTTGCCTCTGTATCTGCCATAGCGCTTCTCCTATTCCCAGTCTGCACAAAATAAACCCCAACACCGCAAGCAAAGCAATACAAGAATCCCACCCTCCCCCAAAACTCCCCCTCCAAACTCCCACTCAAACTCCCCTGTTCACAGCCCCTGTGTGCTGCTGCCTGCTGGAGTGGCTGCCGTTATATCTCCCTCATCAGGGAAGCCCCACCCCTAACTGGGGTCACTGATCTCTCTCCACCACTCAGCCCCTGCAAACTGAACAAGAGGGAGAAAAAAAAAAAGAAGGAAAAAAGAAAAACAAACAACAATATAAACAACAATACAATGGCTGGAAGCTGAAGCTGAACAAATTCAGGCTGGGAGCAAGTTGTAAATTTTCAGAGGTGAGTATAATTACCCATTGGACAATTTATCAAGGGTCCTGGTGGAATCTCCATCAAGGCCAGATTAAGGCCCAAAAGGGACCAAGGCTTCCCAATCTTGTGGCACCTGCCCCACTACAGTGGTGCCCCGGGTCCCTGTCACCCTGCAAAGAGCCAGCTAGGCCCTGGGGAGGGGTGGCGGTGCTGGAAGGGCCTGGCCAGTGCTAGTGGGGCTGGAGCCCTGGAACACCTGGAAATAGAGATTGTTCATAATTCTGAAATGTTCATAACTCTGAACAAGATGTGATGATTGTTCTTCGTAAAGTTTACAGCTGAAAGTTGACGTAATTCAGCTTTGAAAATTTATCATACAGAAGAAAAATGCTGCTTTTAAGCCTCTGAATTTAAGTGAATAAGCACAGAAACAGTTCATTTACTTTGTCGAATCTTTTTTTAAACTTTCCAGTTTCTTTAGTAATTTACATTTAGCACAGTGTTAGTTTCACACCCTCACTGTATTTCAGTTTTATGTACCAAATGGGTACCCGTGTTAGTCTTGTTCAGCAAAACAAACAAGGAGCCTTGTGGCACTTTTAAAGAGTAACAAATTTATTTATCTCATGAGCTTTCATGGGAGAAATCCCACTTCGTCAGATGCTTGAAATCTTGTTCCATTTTAGGTAATTTCTCTTGCTTCTTTTTTTAGTGTTTATCCATGGGGGGGAATTGCCAACACAAAAGCCCTCCGATTTAAATCTCCATTTTCACAGAGCATTAAAAAAAATGCAGCAGCAAAACAATACTGGCACTAGGCTTTATTGTGACACTTTAAAATAAAGTATTCAAACTTAACTTTCCCACATAAATACTGCAGGATAAACTGTATCTTTGAAAATTTCTTTAATGGTGCAATTCTCTGCTCAAGACTAATAATGCAGTTTTGGTGTCAAGGTGTGTGGCTCTTGAAACATTGTTAGGTTCCTCTGGCTTGGCTGCTGTTCATAGAATCATAGAAGATGAGTGTTGGAAGGAACCTTAGGAGGTCATCTAGTTCAAACCCCTACTCAGAGCAGGATTAACCTCAACTAAACCATTCCAGCCAGGGCTTTGTCAAGCTTTGCCTTCAAAACCTCTAAGGATGGACATTCCTCCACCTCCCTAGGTAACTTATTCCAGTGCTTCACCACCCTCCTAGTGAAGAAGATTTCCTACTATCCTACCTAGATCTTCCCCATTGCAACTTGAGACCACTACTACTACTACTACTTCTGTTTCTACTACCACTGAGAACAGTCTAGCTCTATCCTCCCTGGAACCCTCTTTCAGATAGTTGAAGGTTGCTATCAGCTCCCCCGACCCTCCTAGCCGCACACACACACACACACTCTTCAGGCTAAACAAGCCTGGTTCTCTTAGCCTCTCCTCAAAAGTCATGTGCTCCAGCCCTCTAATCATTTTTATTCCCCTTCATTGAACCATTTCCGATTTGTCCACATCCTTTCTGTAGCGAGGAACCCAAAACTGGATGCAGTACTCCAAATAAGACCTCACTAGTGCTGAATAGAGGGGAATATTCACTTCGCTCAATCTCCTGGCAATGCTCTTACTGGTGCAGCTAATAGACCATTAGCCTTCTTGGTCATAAAGACACTGTTGACTCATGTCCAGCTTCTTGTCCACTGTAACTCCCACGTCCTGGTCTGTTGAACTGCTGCCTACTCAGTCGGTCCCCAGTCTGTAGCTTCATGGGATTCGTCTGTCCTAAGTGCAGAAAACTGCACTTGTCCTTGTTGAACCTCATCAGATTTCTTTGGGCCCAATGCTCCAATTTGTCTAGGTCACTTTGAATCCTATCTCGGTCCTCCAGCGAATCTACCACTCCCCCAGCTTCATGTCATCCACAGATTTTCTGAGAATTCAAACCATTCCACCCTCCAGTTCATTAATAAAAATGTTGAACAAAACTGCCACAGGACCAACTCTTGGGGCACTCTGCTTGTTACTGGCTGCCAACTAGACATCGAGCCATTGTTCACTGCCTGTTGAGCCCATTGATCTAGCCAGCTTTCTATCCACATTATAGTCCATTCATCCAATCCATACTTCTTTGAATCGCTGGGAAGAATACTGTGGGAGACCATATCAAAAGCTTTGCTGAAGTCAAGATGTAACATGTCTGTCTCCTTTCCCACATACACAGAGCCAGTCACCTCAGCAAAGAAGGCAATCAGATTGGTCAGGCATGACTTGCCCTTGGTGAATCCATGCTGACTGTTCCTGATCACCCATTCTCTTCCAAATGCCTCAAAATAGATTCCCCAAAGACGTGCTCCATGATTTCTCTGGGGACTGAGTTGAGTCTGACCGGTCTGTAGTTCCCTGGATCATCTTACTTCCCTTTTTAAAAGAGGGACACTAGATTTACCTTTTTCTAGTTGCCCAGGACTTCCCCCAATTGCCATGAGTTTTGAAAAATAATGGCCAATGGCTCTGCAATCACAACAACCAGCTCCTTCAGCACCTTGGATGCATTTCATCCAGCCCCATGGACTTGTGCATGTCTAAATAGTCCTAAGCCTGTCCTTTCAGCACTGAGGGCTGCTCCCCTCTTCCACATTCTGTGCTGCTCAGGGCCATAGTCTGCGAGCTGACCTTGTCTGTGAAGATTTAGGCAAAGTAAGCATTTAGTACTTCAGGCTTTTCCACATGTCCTGTCACCAGGTTGCCTCCCTCATTCAGTAAGGGGCCCCCGCTTTCCCTGCCATTGGGAGACATGTAGTGAAGCACTCTTTTCCTTGTATACATGGGCCTTCTTGGCATTCTCTCCTGGTTTTCTTCTCCTGCCTCGATTGTTACCAGGGCTGCCATGCTCAGGGGTGGTGGGAATGGGTCCTCGGGTGCTGCCGCCTCCAAGGGGATGCTTGCATGCTGGACTCCTGCTTCCCCCCTCACCCACCTTCCCCACAGCCTCTTCACCATCCGCTTCCCCACCATCCCCCCTACCTCACATCCCTCTATCTCCTTCCTTACCCACTGCCTCTTCCCCCCACTACCTCCTTAGCCCATTTCCCTTATCCCCCCATCTCCTCTTATCTTGCCCCATTTCAGGCACTCATCATTGTACAGGAAACAGGATGGTGGCCATGCAGGGGCCCCAGCACACATAGAAAGAAAGACAACTGGCACTAAGAGCCAGAAGATGGTGACCAGCTGCAGAGGCAGGGGGCTGGAGCAGTCACCCTCCTTCACCGGGCAGGAGAAGCAAAGCGGCTCTGTCTCACCCCCTCCTGGGTGCCTCTTGCCCGCTGGGAGAGGAGCTAAGCAAGCCGGAATGATGCAGAGGGGAGGTGCAGCATGGGAATGACAGAGATCCTCCTCTCCAGAGCAAGCCCTGGGCAACTTGGCACTTGCAGAAATCAGGGGGGTGGGGGGGCATTGACACCTCACATGCTCCCCTGTGCTGCACCTTGTGCCTGTTGCCAATGCATGTTGTTGACTGATCAGTTTCTAACTGTACTGGTTGGATCTCTGAGATTCTCCTTTAACAAGGATTCTGTATGTTGTGCCATTCAACAAAAGAGAAAAGATCTGTTTTGATACTAACCAAAACCAACCTGGTCATTGCTGAGATAATTATAATTTATTGCAGCAATGCCATTTATGAATGCTCCACAGCTGATGTAAATTGCCAGAACTCTCTTGAAGGGACTCTGTGAAACTAGGGCAATTAAAACCAGCTGACAATCTGCCCCACAACAACCTGTTAGAGAAACCTCTCTCTGTCTGGAAAAGGGAGTTTGAAATTGACAGACAACATCTCTCTTGGTTCTGTCACTTAAGCATGTTGTAACCAAGTAACATGATTTTTCTTTCACAAATAAGGGTCTGGGCTGATCACATGTGTATCTTGGTCTCAAAGTTCAATTCAACAGCCACCGTCTATAGCTCTTCTCAAGTGGCAAATGTTGGTGGATGGCTAACTACAGTGCAGGAAGGCCTGAATGGAGACAGGGTCAATCAACCAGACGATGTGAGATGTGGTAGAGAAAGGCCTCTTACAGAATTAATAGCATTTTTTCAATTTATTTGCCTCTCCTGGTAACTATGCATAATATTGTCAGAGCTGTCCAGAGAATTTAGAAACAATGAAATCCTGGCCTGAATGAAAGCAGTGGAAAAACTCCCATAAGCTTAAAGAAGGCAGGGATTCTTGCCCTGATTTTAATGGAAAATGCCTTTCTAAACCCCTGTACTGCTTTGAAAGTCTCAACCTACACCTGCCCGTCTGCAGGGCTGATGTCTATATTTACCCATCTGTGTGGAGAGGGAAAGAGCCTGTGTAACGAAAATAAATATTGCCAAAAGAAATGAAGTGCCACTGAATGAATGGGTGGAATCCCAGGTCTCTAAGTATTTTCTGCCAGCTTTCTGCCTGCAAGAATACCCGCACTGCCTGACTAGACAGATCCCCTTATCGCAGTAGAAATTACATAAGAGTTACAGAATTGCTGCTGAAGGGAAACAGATTTGACTGGGCTCGCTTTGTTAGCTAGCTAATGAGTGGGATACAGCAGGGTGAAGCCAAAAGGAGAGGGAGAAGGGGGGGAAATGAATATCTTTGTTAAAGAGAATTTGTCAGTTTCCGCCTGCTATTCCCAGAGGAGTGTTCTGGGGAGAGCTAATTGAATTAAGAACATGTGCACTTCTGCTAGCAACCATGCTTTATCTCTGTTGAGTGAAGATGGCAGGCAAAGAGATGGGATTCATGGTAATTTCAGCGTGGCCGACAGCAGCTGTATGCTGGCTGCTTGTAATTGCGGAGAACATGATAAACTGTTGCATTTTGCATGATCCTGTCCCCTGGGGAGGGCAGGTTGGGGAACCAGAGAGGGGAGCATTTGCACTTGGCAGTACCATGCCTTGCTTTCTTTGATGCCAGTGGAGCCTTTCTGAGGTCAAGGCCCCCAGCTTAATGAAATGCGCCAGCACAGCAGACAGTATCTATGGCATGAATGAGGCAGCAATTGGGAAGGTTGTGGAGGCAGTTCCTTGTTCTGCACATAGTCCCCCGGCAGCCATGGCTTTGGGGAATAGAGGAAGAAAAGGCACTCGGGCCAAAGGCAGTGGATGTGCTTGGCTTTGTGCCTTCAGAGACAGCTCCTCATTACAGCTCTAACAAGACAGTGGCATCCACAGTCACGGAGCATGACATCGCAAGGGCCATTTTGCCGCTTCCCATCACAGCCACCAATTTGAGAAATTAGAGGTGCCTGGTTACTTGGGCTGTGCTAAATGAAGAGAGCATCTACCAGGAGCACACCAATAAAGGGAGAGGCTTGAGATTCTTGGAATGAAGAATCCTCTAGGTCTGTGGAGTTTGTACTCTCTGAATTCTCTCCAATGCAGTCTCTTCCCCGCTATATAAGAGCCTTCTGCCTTCCCAACTGCTTGGGCTGCAGGTGAATTTCCCTATTATTAGTTGTGTAACTGAGACCTAAACCCAGACCTGTATCAACACAGGAACGACTCCAAGGGCAATAGAAACTGGTCCATGAATCTCACAGGCCCCTTGAGATGCAGACAGGGATTTGAGCCAGTGATAACACTTAGTCATGAGTCAAGGCTCCAGATTCCTGGGTGGGGTGGGGTGGGGGAGCTGCCACAATATCAGAGCCCAGCATGACCCCCGTGGCCCGGGGAACCAGGTGACTGATTAGTAAGGGGGTACCTTTCAACTTCGCTGACTATTCCAGTGCAGAGATTGTGACTCTTGGGCACCATCAATAATGTAACATTCAGTAGCTCAACAATCTGCCAGCTTGGAGAGCCATGGGAGAAAGAGCTGTCTTCAGAGACTGGGAACACTAGGGAAGAGGAAGGCTGTGGGGAGTGGAGTCTTTGGGAATTGGTGTCACTGGGTAAGATGGATTCAGAGACACCCTGGCCCAGAGTTACAAGGATTTAAACTCCTACCTCCTGTTGAAATCAAAGGAATTGAGGCAGCTAAATCACTTTGTAAAGCTGCACTCCAGTGTCTGGCCAAGACGACTCCAGAACCTGCTCCTTCCCCAAAGAACCTAGTTCCTGTCATGGGGAGCAGTGGCACCTCGATTTGCTCTGTAAGGACACCACAAGCAAAGAAGTGCAGAGAGCTTCCAGGCCCATTCCCAGGAACCTCAGAAACATGTGACACTAGGGAGAAAGTGCAGTAGATGAATTGACAAGTGGGTTTCAAATGCAGATTGAGTCAGTTTCTACTTAGGGCCAAGGGACGTGGCAGATCAGGGGTGAGGGTCTGATCCTGAAGACCAGAATGAAGTGTAGTGGGAGCTGGCAGAGGAGTGGGGCTCCAGGATGGGAGAGTAGCTCAGTCACCAGGTGTAGCAATGTTGGACAGAGGCCCAGCACTGGAACACCAGGTCAGGAGTGAGGAGTTTTGGCAGACCAGGGCAGAAGCTGAGCTGCACTGTCAGAGGGCTGGACTCATTCACAGCCTCCAGTCCCTGCCATGGGCCCAGGATGTCCACTCTCCTCTTGCAACGGACACCAAACCCTGCAGGCAATGGAATAAATGAAACCAAGAAGAAGCTAAGACATGAAAACCCTATCACCACTGGGAGCAGTGAAAGATAAAACCCTCCCCCTGTCCCTCCTAACTATGATCACTCTTCCCTGGTGGGAGCCAGGGCTCCATGGACTCTATTGTTTATTTCATTAGCTCCAGCTTCCCTCTCTAACCCGATTAGATGGCAGTCTATAAAACCCAGGCTGGCGGGGGAGGGGCAGAGCTGAGTGGCTGGCAATGAAGGAAGGGGAAATAGCATTAAAGTCCTCAATTAGCATCTGGCTCAGGCCTTGTTCTGCTTGTCAAGCAGGCCACAGGCTCTGCTGTGATCCCTAGTGAGGCCCACTGCGCTGGGACCGCCCAAGGGGACGTGTGGCAGCAGGCATTTGCCACCAGAGCATGACTGGGAGGGCTTTGGGAACAGTAAAGCTCGCTGGAGATCAGGGAAAGGCTCCTGTTGTCCTCAGTGGACTCTGGATCAGACCCAGAGAGAGGGACAGTATCAAGTGAATAAGGCTGTGGCTTTCTGGGACACCCTTCTCCTAAGGGTTATAAAGCCCTTTCCAGAACTTGGGGAAGCCTCATGCCCACCTTGTTGTTTTTCCCCCCCCCCCCCTCCCCCACTGGAGGGATGGCAAAGTGAGGAGGCCAGAAGAAATGAGTTGGCTTGTCTAGAGGCAAACAGCAAATAAGAGGCAGAGGCCAGAGTCTTGTCCTCACTCGACCCTCCCGCACCCCTGCCCCATACAATGCTGGAGGAAGTCAAGGCACAAAACAGTACAGGAAACTTGGCTCACATACCTCACCAATGATGAGCCTAATGTCAACCACTAAGAAGCCCAAGCCCCCCTCAGACCTGCCTGCAGGGATCTCCAAGATGCCTGCTCTTCCCTACACCAACTAGGGAAATCCTGGGTACAAAAGAAACCAAGGTTTGTTTCTTTACTGTCCTCAAAGGCTTCCTTTCACAGAGGCAAGGATTCCTCATCCAGCAGTTAGCATGCTTGTCTAGGCCTTCAGAAACTCAGCTTCGATTCCCTGCTGGGCCACATGCTTTCCACATGGTCTTGGGAAAGTTATGTTCCCCATCTGTAAAATGGTGGGGGTAGGGGTAGTACCTGTCTGGTAGGAATGTTATAGGGTAAATATGGTAAAGAGTGTGAGCTGCTTGGATATTCAGCAATGGGGTTGCAAGTACACATGTTAGTGGCCCTCCTTGAGCTGGTTTTGGGCATGGGCTGGATTCCAATCACCTAGTCCAGTGGGAATCTTTCCATTGGCATATAAGGTTGCTGGACAGAGTACTTCCCTGAACTTTCTTTCCTGCAGATACATCCTTGCTATGGGGCACATTAAATACATAGACCAGTCTCCTCTTCCATTTCCACCTTGGAAGACTGACTTTTCAGTGCCCGTTGCAGGCGCTGCTTTCTGCCCAGGCTTCTCTTCCACGCAGCCAGTGGCCTAGACTTCGCTGTGGCAAGCCTGGAAAGGTGAAGCCAGCCTGAGTAGAAGTCAGTTCCTTTTCCCAGCATGGGTCTGACAGGATGGAAGAGAGCTAAGATCAGACTGTAGGCCAAGCCTTGACAGCCCAGGCCAGGTCTGCTGAGAAAGCAGATGCCGTAGGTACATAGCACCTTACTTCAGTCCACAGTGAATGCCACTGTCCCCACTGCCCAATAGGAAAAGAGGGCCCAGAGAGTGATGTGCAAGGCTCCAGCAGAGCCTGGCAGAAGGAAAGACAGGAGAGAATATGGGTTATTTAGAGCCCAGCCCCTGCTCCTTTCAGCTCTGATCCATTGCCTACATCAGAGCTCTCTCCATCTAAGCTGTATTGTTGTTTTTTCCAGAGACCTGATACGTTTCTCACCCCATCCAACACTGACACCCTTCCCATCCTGGATCCCAAACTCCTGGGAAAGCTTGGAACAATCAGAGAGTCATGGGCACGGTCTGTCTCCCCGGTCCCCCAAGCAGCCATCAAAGAGGACAATTCCAAGTTAATCCCTCATCCCCCAGACGAGGTAAGTGTCTCTCATCTCTCCCTGGCTCAGACTGCCCACATGGGACTTTGGCACATTGCACAGGAATCCGGGCCCTGAGTTGAGTACACTGCTGTTTTAATAGGCAATGAGATTTTCTCACCCCTGTGCTGGATTTGAATTTGGGGGGCCCTGGGGATAAGACAGTGACTGTCATCGTTCTGTCCCTGAGTCCCATGGAGAAGGAATTTTCTATTCATTCCTTTTTCTTTTTAAATTGCAAGTGACCTTCATGTCGGTGAAGGCAGCCAGGTAACAGTACTTTTCACATATGTAATAAGCCAAATGCTCCTGTCAATCTCAAAGCAGTTTCAAAAGGAGGGCAAATGTCAGCCTCCCTAATGGGTGGGGAAACTGACACCTGGACACCAGCCCTAAGATTCCACAGCAGCACAGTCTCAGTTCCACATGCTGTGCCCACTGGGCCGTGCCTTGCCTATTCTCCTTGTGGACCCCTCAGCTCAGAGCCCTGGTGGGCACCCTTGGTGATGGTCTTAGGGGAATAGCTCAAGGAGTACCCCCAGCGTCCAGTGATTTCCATGTCTTTAAGTCCCTTTCAGGGTGACCCAGACCTCCAGATGGGTCCCAGCCCAAGTACCCCCTTCTGGGAATGGTTCCAGTTCAGTGAACCACTTGGTTACAGTGGCCGCCTCTGGGCCTTGGCTCTAATCAGCAATCCCTGGCCTGCCCACTTCTAGGGGCCCCAGCCCAGGGACCCTATTTACATTTCACACCAGGCGTCACCTCTACCCCCAATCCAGCAAGTCCCCTATGGCCAGTTCCCCACAGTCTCTACCCAGGCTTCTTCCTCTGGCTCCTCCCAAGTCTAGGTCTTTCATCCCTTTTGCAGGGCTCTCCTCAGGCCTTTCTAGCAAGGCCGCAGGTGCAGTCCTCTGCAGAGCCCTGCTGCCCACAGGGAGCTGCCCCACGTTCTCATCCCACAGCTTCTGAGCAGTCAGGCCCTTCTCCCTTCAACATTCCAGGGAGACTGCCATGGTGGGCTCTGAACCCAGCTTTTTAATCCAATCCTGGGCCCCAAATATCCCAGCAGCCCCTTGACTTGATTGACTGCTCTCTCCAGACCCTCTTTAACCCTCTCCTGCTCTTGTGCCTAAAGCCAATTGCAACACAAGGGATTCTGTATACATGGGTCTGCTGGCTTTGTTCTCTATCTGTGTGTTTGAAGAAACTTGCCCTGAGCGCTGTACTTCTCAGCTGCAGGTGGCCACTCTCAGAAGAAGGACACAGGGCTAGACAGACCATTGATCCAATACAGCCTGGCAGTTGGTACTGCCTCTTCATTTTGCAGGGCCTCAGGTTCCTTTAGCTTTGACTCGTGGACTCACAGGACACGTGGGTGGTTATTCCTAGACCCAGCCCAAGAAGCTTAGGGTGACTAGCCAGGGAAATGGGTGCAGCTGCCTCAGCTGGGGTGGAGAGGAGGAATTTCTCTGGTAGTAGAGAGGGAGTTGTCCCATAGGGGAGGGGGTTGGATAGGTACCCAAGAGGGGGTGGGAAAAAGAACAGCCAGAAGTTTTTAGTCCTGGATTGGGAACCTAATGTCTAGGGAGAGAGTGGGTGAGGTGACAACACCCGTATCCTCTCCTGTTGAGTGGACCCAGGTCCAGGAAAAGCTGCAACAGGGGCCCCTAGAGAAAGGGACATGGACCTGGGGACTCTTTGGTCACTGGTCTGGCCCAAGTCTCAACCCTGAAGTGCTGGGAGCAGGTGGCAGGAGAACTGATTTGGTGGGGTTCACTGGGAAGGACCAGACTGATGCTCTGGGAGGGGAAGGTTACAGAGGACCTAGCTGGAGGGCCAGATGCTAATGAGCTGGACTGTATGGCAGCAGTTCTGGCTTGACAGCAGGTGGGAAAGGGAGTGGTCGTCACTGGCTGACTGTCCTGGGGCCGTACTGTGTGATCCCTTGCGATGCCATGGTACAGGCTTCTTAGCTGGTGGTGCTACTGCTCGGCTGCTGTGCCAATATGCTGCCAGGCCCTGCTGTCTCTATGGAAGCATGGCTGAGGAACAAGGGGGAGGTGAGACAAGAAGTGGGGAGCCCTGGGAGAACAGCTGTATCCTAGCAAGCAGGCCCTGTCTGGAGCATGAGGGCTGCCCACTCTGCACTGCACCATTGAAAAGCCCTGGGCTCAGGGCACTAGCGCAGGAGTTAGGAGTCCTGGGATCAGTTCCCTGCTCTGCTAAAGGCATCCTGCGTGACTTTGGGCAAGTCATGCAGCCTCTCTGTTTCTCAGTCCCCATGTGTGCAATGGAGACGACCACCCTGCATACATTGGTGGGCTGCGCTGTGGTAAGGCAAACACTGTGGTGTGCTGGGACACGGGTTTGGGGGAGGAGCAGCTAAGTACTTCAGAGAGAATGCTGAGCCTAGTGACCCTGGGTTGAGGGGAAAGGACCTCCCTGGGTGATGTCCCTTAAAATGGCTTCGGTACCCAAAGACTGGAAGTCGGCTAATGTAACGCCAATATTTAAAAAGGGCCCTAGAGGGGATCCCAGCAATTACAGACCGGTAAGTCTAACGTCGGTACCGGGCAAATTAGTTGAAACAATAGTTAAGAATAAAATTGTCAGTCACATAGAAAAACATAAACTGTTGAGCAATAGCCAACATGGTTTCTGTAAGGGGAAATCGTGTCTTACTAATCTATTAGAGTTCTTTGAAGGGGTTAACAAACATGTGGACAGGGGGGATCCAGTGGACATAGTGTACTTAGATTTCCAGAAAGCATTTGACAAGGTCCCTCACCAAAGGCTGTTATGTAAGTTAAGTTGTCATGGGATAAAAGGGAAGGTCCTTTCATGGATTGAGAACTGGTTAAAAGACAGGGAACAAAGGGTAGGAGTAAATGGTAAATTCTCAGATTGGAAAAGGGTAGCTAGTGGTGTTCCCCAAGGGTCGGTCCTAGGACCAGTCCTATTCAATTTATTCATAAATGATCTGGAGAAAGGGGTAAATAGTGAGGTAGCTAAGTTTGCAGACGATACTAAACTACTCAAGATAGTCAAGACCAAAGCAGATTGTGAAGAACTTCAAAAAGATCTCACAAAACTAAGTGATTGGGCATCCAAATGGCAAATGAAATTTAATGTGGATAAGTGTAAAGTAATGCACATTGGAAAAAATAACCCCAACTATACCTATAATATGATGGGGGCTAATTTGGCTACAACGAGTCAAGAAAAAGATCTTGGAGTCATTGTGGATAGTTCTCTGAAGATGTCCGTACAGTGTGCGGAGGCGGTCAAAAAAGCAAACAGGATGTTAGGGATCATTAAAAAGGGGATAGAAATAAGACTGCAAATGTATTATTGCCCTTATATAAATCCATGGTACGCCCACATCTCGAATACTGTGTACAGATGTGGTCTCCTCATCTCAGAAAAGATATTCTAGCACTAGAAAAGGTTCAGAAAAGGGCAACTAAAATGATTAGGGGTTTGGAGAGTGCCTCGTATGAGGAACGATTGAAAAGGCTGGGCCTCTTCAGCTTGGAAAAGAGGAGACTGAGGGGGGACATGATAGAAGTATATAAAATTATGACGGATGTGGAAAAAGTGGACAAGGAAAAGTTGTTTAAATACTCCCATAATACAAGAACCAGGGGTCACCAAATGAAACTGATAGGTAGCAGGTTCAAAACAAACAAAAGGAAGTTCTTCTTCACACAACGCACAGTCAACTTGTGGAACTCCTTACCTGAGGAGGTTGTGAAGGCTGGGACTATAACAATATTTAAAAGGGAACTGGATAAGTTCATGGTGGCTAAGTCCATAAATGGCTATTAGCCAGAAAGAGGTTAAGAATGGTGTCCCTAACCTCTGTTTATCAGAGGATGGAGACGGATGGCAGAAGAGTGATCACTTGATCATTGCCTGTTAGGTTCACTCCCTCTGGGGCACCTGGGCACTGGCCACTGTCGGTAGACAGATACTGGGCTAGATGGACCTCTGGTCTGACCCAGTACGGCCTTTCTTATGTTCTTATGTTCTTATGTTCTTATGTGGCTGGAGGCCCCCAATGCACTGAGTAGGGAGGAATCCCTCTGTGCCTTCTGCTGTAGTAAACCCTGGGCATTTAAAGATCCCTGTGCCATTCCCAGACTTGTTCCCTGAATCTGAGGAGACAAGCGCACTGTGTAAGCCACATGCTTCCATGGAGGGGAAGGAGCTATAGTCCACTTGGCCCATTGGTTTTATGTCAGCACTCAGGAGGCTCCCATCCAGTCTCCCCGCTGAGCAGTTGGCATCTGCAACAAAACAGGGAGGGGGAGAAAAAGGCGAAACATCAGTGGGGCATCCCACCTGGGGCACATAAGGCCAGAAGTGCCGTCTTTGAGAGTAGCCATGATGTGGATTACTTTAATACCTAGACACCAGGGCCCATATTGTGCAAGGTGCGGTACAAACACACTGATATGGTCCCTGCCCAAAGAGCTTCCAAACCAAGTGTATATTGATGGCCGGTAGATGGATATAAAAAACAGACAGAGGGGACCAAGAGGTGAGGTGTTAGCCCTCATGTCTGGCCCAGTTCCAACACAGGAATCAGATCCTAATCGAGCTATTTCAATGGACTGTGTCTGCTCTCTTCCTCTTCACTTCTCTTCCTAAATTGTCCCGTGGTGTAGCTGACTCTGTTAAACAGCTGCTCCATTCCTCCCAAAAGGCAGGGTTAAAGTAAGGGGGAATGCACTGGAATGCAGTTCCGGGGCCCCCAAATTTGAGGGGCCAGAGTTCCGGGGCTCCTAAAAATAGAAAAATCTGGTGGAACGCATGTTCCGCCCTGCCCTGGCTGCTGGCAGGTCCTATGCCCCACTGTTGTTAATCACAATATTTATTGTGTGATGCAGTGTTTGCTAGTTTGTGACATAATTGCTATAGACATAAACACCATATAAAATTATAAATATTTTTATGGAGCAATAACAGATGCATGTGATACTGAGAACTGGTTGCAAATGCCTACCTCGGCTGGGGCCCACACATGCATGAAGGGGGCCCAGACAATATGGGACGGGGCCCCGGAGATTAGGAGGGCTCCTGGGCCCATCAAATTATACTTTAACCACTGCCAAAAGGTGGCTGCATTTCAGTGGCAGGGAAGTGCATGGACACTCTGTAAAGCACTCTCAGACCCCTGGAGATGAAAAGTGCTAGGGAGAGTAAAGGCAATGGTTAGTTCTCTTCCATTCTCTGGCCCTTGGGGTAGCGATGGTGGAAGCACTGCCTCGGTGGCTCTACACAGAAGCAATGCCTAGCACTGCGCAGGGTAGAAGTGACATGTCTCCATGCAGGAGAGGCTGCATGCACAGTGGGGCCTGAATTTCACACAGGGATGGGGGAGGAGAGTTTTTCATTGGTCGCTGAAGCCAGGGCTGAAAGGGAGGGTGAGAAACCATGAAATAATCATGGCTCGCTATGACTTATTCATGTTTTTACCTCCACTCTGGTTGCTTCTGGGAATAGGCTTTCTGCTCTTGATGACTTGGGGATGCAGCAGTTGAACTGTTCCAGTCAGTGTGCATCCCCAGCCTCACTGCCCTCAACCCAGCTATGGGGCAGTAACCAGCCCCCCCACGTCAGTACTCTGATCATGGGGCAGGGGTAGTGATGGGGGGGGGTGACAGATGTACTGCCACAAGAGCCAGGATCCCACAGGGGACATTGGCTCTTTAAAGAGCCTGGTTTTGATCCCTCTAGTCCCAAACAACAAAACAAAAGCCTTCCCCAAATCATGCCCCTTGTGTGCTCCCCGTTAAATCCATCACACCTCCCCCATTTCATTAAGGGCATTTCTTCCCTCCTTCCCCCATCTCCACCACTCTGCTGGAAAACACTGCTGAGCCAGTAGCCCTCTAGATATCTTTGTAGTGGAAGCAAATGGTCTAACTAAGCCATTTGTGGCTTAGCATTAAATAGTCATCAGTCCATCAATTATCCATGGAGCTAAATTCTGTTTAGTTGCAGTGTCTGGTGGGCCCATCAGGAGCTGAAGTTTACTAACAAGGCCTTTTCTGCAGGAAAGAGAATGGGGAGCTCAGCTCTTTGTTCACAGCTTGTCTTGAGTTTTCTTTTACCAAGAAAAGCAGAACTCCTTTCTGCTGCCCAAACTGGGATTTCAGTGGCAAGCTATAAGACTGTGGGAGATGTGGTCTAAATATAGGCCTCTCTGGGCACATGTTGCTCTTTGGCACTGCTAGACTGGCCCAGATCCTAGGTTCGTCCAGTGCAATGTCCCAGCACCAGAGGCTGCACAGGACCATTGAAGAACCACCTAGTGGCATAAGTGGAATACACACCCCTCCCCCCCATGGGTCTCACCCTGAGCGCTAATCGAGATTGGTTGGAACCCTGAAACATGAGCTTTCTATCTCTTCCAAAGCTTGCATCATTAGCAATTCTAAAGCTGGATGCACTTGTTATCCCTATAACTGTTCACTCCCTTTGGGAATCTTGCTAAGGTTTGCTCTTCATGCTCTCATTGTTGAGTCCATGTCGGTTCCCCACTGAGGACATGACAGCCCACAGCCATCTAAAATTGCTGGTTCCATCTCTTCTTGTGCAGCGAGGTGCCATTCCAGTGTTGTGTTGGGGCTGTCCACACACATAGGGAGAGACAGGCTCCTTCAAGGAGTGACATTCTAACTAGACAGTGGGTAGGAGGCCATAGACAATGGCAAGGCCGAATTAAACCCAAGTGTGAGAATGGCCCAGCAATAACTCCATTCTAGCATGGTACTGAGAGGTCATGGTGATCTGTGTGATTAGTTTACTCTCAGATGGCTCCGTTCCCAGCACAGCACATGACAATATAAATATGTAAGTTTGCTCATGTGCACATTTTCAGATTCTTGCCTTTCCTCCAGAATTTACCTCACTGCTGTGAAGTGAATGAAAGAAATAGTATCAAATCCATCCTCCCCCTTCCCCTCCCCCCCTCCCCCCCATAATCCACAGAAAAGTCAGAGCTCAGATCCGGAGCTTTGAAAATAATTCCCCCGGGCTTTGTAGGAAAGCTTGAGTGAGGGAGAAAAACATAGATTAAAGGCCTGAAACCTTTCAATTTAGTAGCTATAGCATAAACTGGAGGAGAATAATCTATTGTTGCTTGATTAAAATAAAGAAACCCAGGAACTGCCAGAACAGCTCAGCCTCAAAGTCCATCTATTGCAGCACCCCACTTCTTCACTGGCCAGTAGTGGATGGTGCAGAGGAGGCATCAGAACCCTGCGGGAGCAGATGGGAGATAATCTGGCCCCCCACACCAGTCCCAGCCTGGTCTTTGCTAGTGAGAGATTGGTTTGTACACCAAAGCTCAAGGTTTATGATCCCCTCCAAAATATGTGGTCATTGTCACCAGCTCCAGGTATTGCTGTCTGTACAAACAGACAATCCATTTTGGAATGTGGTTAAGTTTTTGGTCTCAGCAGCTTCCTGTGGCAACAAGTTTCACAGTCTCATCACACTTTGGGTGAAATATTTCCTTCCATCGGGTTTGGATGGCTGGCTTTTAATGTATTGATTGTCTCTTGTTCTTGTATGAGGAGATGGGGAGGACAGATGTTCCGATCTACTTTCCGACGACTATTCTTTAGTTAGAAACTTTTATCACTTCCCCTCTTAAGTGTCTCCTTGCTAAGATAACACTTCAAAGCTTTTCAGTTGTTCCTCAGAGTTTTTCCAGACCCTTGATCTTTCTCATTGCTCTTCTCTGAACCTGCTCCCATTCTGAAGTGTCCTTTGGAGAGTGGATGGCGAGGCCGGTACCCCCTAGTCCAAGTGAGGCCACACCACTGATTTAGATAAAGGCATTATAATATTTTGGATATTATTCTCCATCCTAATTCTCATGCATCCTAACATCTTGTTTGCTTTTATGGCTGCAGAAGTCTCCATTGAACCATCTGCTTTGATGCCCAACTATGTCTGCACTGGCAGGTTAGTTCGAATTAAGGAAGCTTAATTCAAACTAACTTAAGCCTTGGCCACACTAAGCTTTCATTAGTTCGAATTAAAGATTTCCTTAATTCGAACTAATAAATTCGATTATACTTTTTGAACTAATGGTTAATTCGAACTAGTTAGTTTGAATTAACCCAATGTGGCCATGTTAGTTCAAACTAAACGCTTAGTTCGAACTAACCGGCACATTGACCTTAATGGAATTGACTAATTTGAACTAAGCAAGTGCCATGCAGGGCACTTGTTTAGTTCGAACTAGCATTCTAGTAGGACCATACTAGTTCGAATTAAGTTAATTCCAACTAACTAAAATTAGTTCGAATTAAGTAATTTGAACTAACTTTAGTAAGTGTAGACATAGCCTTGCCCTCCTTGAATCAATGGGTTAATTTAGAGCCAGTTAGATGTTAAATTTCCATTTGCCATCATGCTGCCCATTCACTTATCTTGTTTAGGTCTCCTGGAAATGCCTCATAGGCCTGACCTAAATCACTTTGAGTCACCTGAAGATTTTGCCACCTCACTATTAAGTTCCCCTTCCAGATCATTAAGAAAAAGCAACATGAGCCCTAGGATGAAACCCAGAGGCCCCCACTGTTCACCTTTTGTTCTGGGGAAAATTGGCCTGTCAGTCTGCCCCTTTACTTTCAGTCCGTTAGCAATGCTTTGCTTCTTACCCTGTGACAATTTACCTTCTTTAGCAGCCTCTTGTACAAGGACCTTTTCAAAGGCCTTTAGAAGTCTAAAAAATTATGTCAACCAGTTCTCCTTCAGCCACTCCTTATGGACATTTTAAAAGAGCTGTAAGGGAATATACATGGGGTTAGATATTTTCTTCTTTGGCTGCACCTAATATGCAAGAATCCACTGTCTGTGCACAACTCACGCAGCGTTCTGATTTATACACACATGGGGGGGATTAGGGTGGATAGACAGCTGCCCACTTGTTGCTGCCCTGCATTAGGATAGCTCTACACTAGGCTGAGTACAAAGCTGCTCAAAAGCCAGAGGTTCTAAAGTGATGGTTTGGGTGGTGGCAATGGCAGTTGGAGGCGAAGCTGGCAGTCAGAGGGAAGGTGGCTGGGTGGTGGCAGTGGGAGGGGAGGTAATTGGATGGTGTCCGTTGGAGGGAAGAGAGGCCAGGTGGTGGCCATGGCATTCGGAGGGGAGGTGACTGTTAGAGGGAAGCTAGCCCGGTGATGGCAGTGGGAGGGGAGGTGACTGGGTGGTGGCCATCGGAGAGGAGGTGACCGGATGGCAGCAGTGGGAGGGGAGATGGCTCTGGTGGTGGCAGTCGGAAGGTGGGGTGGTCGGGTGGTGGAAATTTCAGTGGGAAGAGAGCTGGCCCAGTGGCGGCCATCGGAGAAGAGGTGGCCGGGTGGCAGCAGTGGGAGGGAATATGGCTGGATGGTGGCAATCAGAGGTGAGGTGGCTGGGTGCTGGCGGTAGGAGAGGAGGTGACTGGGTGGTGGCAGTCAAAGTGGAAATGACCACGTGGTGGCCGTTGGAAGGGAGCTATCCCGGTTTTAGCAGTGGGAGAAGGAGGGTCGCTGACTCACCCAACAATTTCTAATGAAGACGATCCTTCCTTTGTACACATTGGGAATCGGGGGTCAGTTCCGCTTCATGCACCCCCTATGCACTGCTAGTGGCTACGGCACTCTGCCAGAGTATCAGGGGCAGGTTTTCAGGAGGGTTCAGCCATCCGATGGGTGCAGACTCTCCAGAACCATTTGGAAAATGTGACCTGTGGTGTCCCAGTGGGAGCGGCTGGGCTGTGACGACTCTGGAAAATTGGCCCGTGCTTAGATGCCTTAATGGGAGCAGGGCTCGTTTGAAAATCTGGGCTGCTGTTTCTAGATGCACCAGGTTTGATCTAAATGTTCAATCCCGAATCCATTTAGCCAACTCTTTCCTATTACAAGTGTATTATTGTGTAGACCTTGGGCACCTTACAGTGCAGACCTTTCAACTCCATGAAATAGACGGCTGCCATCTGCAAGCCTTTTGTATTGATAAATTGTACTATTGTGTGAGTAAAATCACCCTCAGCTGCAGTAATGCCTCATGCACTCTCTCCATCTGGTTTTTAAAACAGCATGTCATTAAATCTCAAAGCTGGTTATTAAGGATCATGCGGGAGGGGGAAGAAATAGCTGATTAGGTTGCATGTAAAGATGCTACATATATGCAAAGCAGGGAGATGCCAAATCACTTAAATTCAAATTTACCAGACTGCCTGCACAATTATCTGGATTCCAGACTTGGCTTATATTGATTGGTCCACCTTGTGCATACAGTTACGATAATTGCACATGGGCACAACTTCACAGGCCTGGCTCTTAGCATTAATTCAGGAACAACAGAATGAAACAGAAAAGGTAGAAGATGAAAGGTGTGGGTGTGTGCCTGGTATGTGTTGGTGTTTTCATCCACACTGTGTGTTTGTGTGTCATGATGTTGGGTAGGTGTGTACAGTGTGTGTCTAGGATGAGCCTTTTATGTATGTGTCCAGTACAGTCTGGTGTGGGTATGTGTCTATATGTACAGTGTATTTGTGTTGCTCTGGGGTGGCTGCCATGCCTGTCTCTTACTGCGAGCATGTGTGTTTAGGACAATGTGCATGTGTGTTATGTTGGTGTGTTGAGTACAATATGTGGATTTTGCATTGGTTTGTGTATGTTTCAAGTGCCATGTGGATGTGTGTAGGTTTCTTGATGACATAATGCAATGCTTTGTGAAGTGTGCTTGCCTGCACTCCATCAAAACTCTGGTCCATTTCTAAATCATTTGCTAACCTAGCCCAGCCTTAAAAACACTGTCTGTGTCTGTCTTCCTGCTTGCTGTTCTTGCTGAAAAGCAGGAAGAAAAGGGAAAAAAAGCTCTTTTTCCTTCAGACTTTTTTTATTCCAACCAATCCATTGAGCATTATCTTTCATTCCAGCAATACAGAACATAACATAAGAGAAATACATAATAAAATACACACTGCATCCGCAGGTGGACACTGCTGGCCCAGCAAATCCTTTGTTAAGTACACAGCAGAGAGCATTCCAGTTCCAGGAGCATGCAAGTGGGAAAGAGAGTTCAGGGTGAAGATAGATCCTTCTCTCAATCCCTTGGGCTGTGTTTGAGATCTAGTGAGGATAAGCTCTGACCAGATTCCCTGATCCCCACCTGCTATGGCGGGGGTGGTGCAGTCACACTGGGAGGAGACAAAAGGAGTGTCAGGATTGGCAGAGAATTGGCAAAGTATGGGGCAGAAGAGAGGGCAATTTAGTGGTGCCACTGCACAAAGTCACTTTGCAGCCCTTCTATTTCCTGTGATTGTCGCCATTCAGAGCCCACAAAAGCCCTTTTCAGCTGTCGCTGATACTGTGCACTTAGGGTCCATCTGGAGTCTGCTGCAGCTGGTGGAAAGTCTTTCATTGCCTGCAGTAGGCAAAGGACAGACCCTTATGTAGCACATTTGCACAGCTCTTTACAAAACAGGAGTATTATTAGCTCGGTATTGCAGTGAGGGAAACTGAGGCAAAGGACAAGGTTGTGGCTTGCCCAAAGCTGGTCCTCTGTCTCTCTACCATCACGGTAGGTTGATCACAGAATGAGTCAGTCCAGAGCTGTGACTAGAACCTAAGGGTCAAATTCCGTGCTGGCATAAATAACCACTGAAGTCAGAAGAATTACCGCCATTCACACCAGCAGATCTCTTGGCCTCAAATGACCTGAATCCAAATGATCCCTTGTGTAAGGGATTGAGGGTGTTGTGTGCGGGCCTTTAGCATGGCTGGTTATTTGGAAATTTGATCCCTTCAGGGTCTCTGGTCTCTTTCATGTAGCTTTGTCCATGGATTTGCTGTTTGTTTTTGCAGAGCTAACATCCTAAGGCTATGTCTACACTCGATTTTAAGTCGACTTAGTTAAGTCGACTTAGTGTGCCTACATTTAACATTAAAGTCGACTTAAAGGGGAACATACAAAGTCGACATAGAGCGTCCACACTGGATGCTCTAGGTCGACTTTGTGGGGCTAGGGGGACCTTGGGCAGGTCCACGGTGGCAGGGGGGGGCCACCCCCTGTGTACAGTGGGGCAAAGGGGACAGGGACCCTGGCAGGGCAGAGCCCTGTGTGTGATGCTGTCTGGATTTAGGGAAGCATTTATGATATTATTTTCTATGGATATCTCATAAATGCTATAATCCATAGGAACTATGTCATGTTTGGTATCAATAGAAAGGTAG
>ML685911.1:609560-637380 GCA_007922175.1 Pelusios castaneus | reverse complement strand
GCTCCAAAGAAGCCTCGCCTCCCCCTGGACCTAACTAGTCAACTTAGTGAGTCTAGTGTAGACTCTCTAAGTCAACTTAGTATGGCCCACCTTAAGTCGACTTAGGAGTCCTGTGTGGACTCTCTAAGTCAACTTAATAATGTCGACTTAAAGTCGACTTATTAAAGTCGACTTAGTAAAGTCAACCTAAATTCCCCAGTGTAGGCATAGCCATAGTGTCTGCACTGTGGTTTGCCAGCACAGTTCTGGTGGCTAAGGCTGTCCCTCGCCCCATCCCTGACTGAAATAGCTATGCCAACAAAAATTTTGTAGTGAAGACCTGGCCTCCCTTTAAAAAAACAAGATTGTCCCCATTATCAGCTTCCGCTCGTTCGCATTCACATAGCCATGGCAGTGAGGATGGCAGGGGAGAGTTAGACAATCTAGGCCAAATTCATCTTTCATTTACAGCCACCAGGCAGCCCCACAGACCTTTTGCGTTTTGAACACATCAGGTCAGATCAGTAAGCATCAATCAATACAGTGAAGAGCTAAGATTCTTAGCTTCGGGTTGGCGGGGTGGGGCGGGGCTGGCCTAGGGGCCGGCCAAGATTACCAACCCCTGGCCAAGATGTTCAGTGACTCTCTCCCTTCTTTGGAGTCCAAGAGAGACCAGGCCAGAGCAGCTAGCTCACTCTCTGTGGGACAGTGATTCATCTCTATGGAGGGGGTGACTTCCAGCATGAGCTCAGCGCTGGATGAATATAGAGTGGGTGCCACCAGCACATCCATCCCTCCATGCAGGGTTAAATGGATTGATGAAGGAGGCCCAGAAATCAGCTAATGTGAATCCGGCAGATATTTATGGCCTTGTTTCACTTCTCAAACGGATTAAGTGTTGGGCAATTTATTTCCCTTCTTATTTCTATTGCTCCGGTGATGATTAACCAAGAGTAAAAGGCCCTGAGCTGAACTCAGAGCCAAGGCACTATCAGGCCAGATCCAAAGAGCTCATAGAAAAGCCACTTTTTCTCAGATCATGTAGCTGGATGGTCCAAGCCATGTGGTGCAAAGTTGCCAGCAGTGGTAATCTACCAAAGCTCTGGCAGATCAATATGGGAAAGGACCAGAAAGCTGAAATTCTTTCTTAAACTTTTCAGGTGTGTTCTATATTGGCCTTTTGCATTAGAGTGTGATGATGTACTGGAGGTGCAATGTGGATGCTGCTGATTCACCTTGGTAACCAGACGGGGGTGTCCTTTCTATTTCCAGTGCAGAAGTATATAAGGTTAGGAGTCTCTGCAAAGCAAGCAAGAAGTAACTATGAAGATGGACAGGTGATCCCGTAAAAAACAGACAGCTGTGGAAGCATCTCAGACCCAAGCCTGCCTTGGAACATCTGTTAAGATTGATAGCAAGTTGCGGGAAGGGAGTGAGTGCTGGGACAATGCCCTGTTGTGTGCTGTGCTGGGGGAAGTGGGCAGGGATTTAACACTGCTCTGTGCCAGCCTGCATAACCAGTGTGAGGCCTGGAGGAAATGCAGGACTTGTCAGCTGGGCTTTGCAGGAAGAATCGATAAAACGTAGGGGCATCCCAGAGATTTCAGGGTACGTATTGACACTGGTGTCGACCCCCTTTTGACTGCCACTTGGCTGCTTGGATAACCCTTGCTCCACTGACAAACTCTGCTGCGCTGGGGTGAACGATCCATTGGGGTGAACTGTGTACTCAGTACTCTGTGACACTCCATCTTCTAGGTGGACTGAGCAATGTGCAGAGGCCTGGCAGCCTCAGACACTACAGCCCTATGCCACTCACTCACCTTCCACAGCCAGCCGGTCACAGGACACCCCACCCCTCCCAACACACACACTTCCTAGTGTTGAACGGAGGAAGAGGCAATAATTATCGTTAAAATGAAGAAGCTGGTGGGGATCATTTTGCATTAAAGATCCCATTGACCAGGCATCACTTTAACCAGCACTAAGGAGGGTTACAGTGGAGTCTCTATTCCGGAGAGAACTGAGTAACAGCAGAATAGGAGGACATGGAGCAGTGGGATGTGGAGAGAAGGGTAACAGAAGCAATTGTTCTGACCAAGGTGGCTTTGTAGGCTGTGACACAGCACTAGGCCTCAGGAGATCAGCCATTCTGTGGGACTCTGGCCAGGTCACTTTTCCTCAGTTTCCCCCAGAACAAAATGGGGAATTGTAACCAAGTCTCCAAGGGGCTGAGTGAGGTGGCAGTCACGAATGGCTGGGAAGCATCATGAGCTCAGCAGATGGGATAAGCTACAAGAAGGACAAAATATTACATGGCTCAGCCTCATATTAAGAGGACATTTATATGCATTTATAAAGGATAAAATAAATAGTTGATTGTAACTATTGATTAAACACTTATTAAGAGTCCCACAGGTCAATAGGTTGCTTATAATGGTTTAATTTACCGTGCTTTCTGTCCTTGTGCTAGATTAATCTATGTGCATATACCCATGTATATCACATTCATTAATCATTCAATATTCTTTATAAGCTAGCTATAAATGAAAACTGCATCTGAAGTGTGGCCATTATATGCTGTATTCTCTGTTGCAAATTGTTGCATCGTGGGATTCTGCTGGCCCTGCTTTTGCTCTTATGGTTTCTGATGGTAATGGGGTATTTCCAGTCAAATTCTTTCTTGTTCGCACGTCCCCTGAAATCATAGATTCCTATGTTCAGAAGATACCATCTAGTCCAGGGGTTCTCAACTGAACATGCCGCAAATCAGACTAGACCAGTGGTTCCCAACCTTTTTGGTTTGAGGGCCGCAAATATAATTTTTACAACCCTGAATGGCCACTAGTCTATTTAGTTAACATTTTATTTAAATTTAATTAATTGATTTTAATTAAATGTAATTAAAATTTAATTTGAATTCAATTAATTCAATGTTAACATACATTAACAATGCAGTTTCTTGCATTCGCCTTGGGGGTTGAAAAGGACCCCAGCCCCATCAGTTTGTTTCCCTGGAGTTCTAAAGTTGACTTAGCCAGCAAAGTCGACCTAAAACGAGGTTTTATAAAGTCGACTTAATTTTTCCTTAAGTCGACTTAAGCAGCTGCTTAAGTAGACCTAAGGAAAGTGTAGTGTGGACGCAGATTAAATTAAGTCGATTTAAGCAAGCTTAAGTCGACTTAATTTGTAAGTGTAGAGGCACCCTAGAAGTCTTCAAAATGCAATTACACTTCTTCCTAGCAGACAGCTTTTAGGAGAAATTCTCCAACTTCTGGGAGAAATTCCATGACCTATGTGCTTGCAGAGTGGGGAAGAGCTCAGACTAGATAATCGTAGTGGTCCCTGCCAGCCTGTGAATCTATAGAACAAGCCAAAGAACCTCACCGAACTCAAAGAACTTTCTGCATCGGGACCATAACTTCCGTTTGAGCTATCTATAGCCTCCTTTAGAAAGGCATCCACTCTTGACTTAAAGACTGCAAGTGATGGAAAATGTACCTCACCCTTAAGTGAGCTGGTCCTATGGCTAATTACAGTCACCATTAAAAAGTTATGCCATATAGCTCATCTGAATTTGTCCACTTCAGCTTCTAAACCTTTGCTCTCATTATGCCTTTTCTGCTAAATTAAAAAGCCAGCTGCTATCAGAAATGTCTTCCCCACACAGTCAAGTTTCAAAGGGATAGCCGTGTTAGTCTTTAAAAGTGCCACAGGACTCTGTTGTTTTTCCCACACAGGTGTGTGTAGAGCTTAATCAAACCTCTTTTCAACATTATGTAGCATCAGTAATTGAGTTTGCTTTAGTCTGTCACTATAAGGCAAGTTTTCCTTAATCATTCTTCTAGCACTTTTCTGAACCATCCTTTCAATAAACCAAATCAACAAGTGTTTACACCAGAAATTAATTTGGCCCCATCCTGTCCGATTTTGCAGGGCTTGTATTTCTCTCAGCAAATCTCCACATGATGAACTCATCCTGGGCCAAACACAGAACTGGAACATCAGCAGTGTAATTGGGGGAGAGTGAAGTATAAACAGAAATCATCAAGGAAGGAAACAAAGATACAAAAGGATTCATGGTGGAGCGGGGGTGAGGTTTGATCAAATACAACATACACTTTCCATTTCCGTGTGTGATGTGCTTTTGACATGATTTTACCAGCTTCTGCTCCACATTATTCCTCTTGTTATCAGGGATGAAATTGCCTTGGTTTTGTGTCCAGGGCAGTTGAATGAAATTAGGGCATTGTCTCTTGCTGAGAGGCACTTGCTGAGCAGACAATAGGAGTTGATGCATTTCATAGCAGTGAATAGCACCATCAGATAGAGCTTTCTGGAGTGCTTTGCATTACAACCCTAATCCCTTGTTAGGCTGGGTGATACTATGTCTGCCTGAAGGCTGCTCATTATCAAGTTGTGATTTTCAGTGTTGCTGTGGAGAGGGGCCCCAGACATGGGCAGTGAGAAGGGGCTGAGAGGACAGAACTAAAACCAGAGTGACACTACAAAGACACAAACACTACAAAGTTATTGCGTGAAAACAGGCACAGTGTCCACACACAAATCCATGTTGTTGCGCGGTAACAGCCGTCTTACCGCACAACATGTAAACCACCAAAACGAGGGTGGTAGTGGCTACCGCGGAACAGCTGTTCCGCGATAGTTCGTGTGTGTACGGTTGCCGCGCAATATGATTGCCTCTGGTTGCCTCCAGAAATGTCCCAGAATTCTAATTCCTTCCCTTCTGCACTTCCTTCTGCGCTCTGTGGCTGTGATGTAACTGTACCCGCCCTCCCATCATTCCTGGGAATTTTTGAATTCTTCACTCTTCCTGTTTGCTCGGCGTGCAGTGCAGCTGTGTTCTCCCAGAGCAATGGCGGCTCAATGGAGCCAACGTGCTCCAGTATGGACCACAGCTGAGGTGCTTGATCTCATAGGCATCTGGGGAGGGTTTGCTGTGCAGGCACAGTTACATGGCAGCCAGCGGAATTTCAATATTTTTGGCCAGATTTCTTGGGCCATGGCAGAGAAGGGGTACGAGAGAGATACTCTTCAATGCAGGTCGAAGGTGAAGGAGTTGCAGATTACGTACCACAGAGCCAGAGAGGCAAACCAGCACTCCGGCTCAGCGCCGGCTACATGCCGATTTTACAAGGAGCTGGAAGCGATCCTGAGCGGGGATCCCACAACCACCCCAAAAGCTCCTGTGGACACGTCAGCACCCCTCCATGAAAAAGATACCGGAGCAGACGGTGACGAGCAATTCGTCGACGAGGAAGTGGAGGTGGAGGGGATGACCTGGAGGTGAAAGTGGTGCAGCTGACCTAGGGAGCCAGGAGCTGTTCTCCATGCCACCTGACACATGCTGCCCAGATTCCTTCTCCATGCTGTCTTCGGATGCAGCAGTGGGGAGCTCTGGTAAGTTTCATCAGAAGTGGCTTCTGTGCTTGCTGGATAAGCTTTGCGGGCAAATGAAGAGCGGGCGGGAGATGGGTGTTTTGAGTTTCATCCTTTCTTTTTTCTTTTGGATGGGGATGTCGACCCCACATTACACGAGCAGTGCATCAATGCATACTGTAATTCTCAAGAAATCCTCCCTCTTGAGCTCACTGAAGGTCTCCTCCATGTACTTCAACAGTCTCCTAGTTAAATTCAATGAGAGAGCAACTGTGTCCCCTCCCCCATAAACGGATACTCTCCCTCGCCAGTTGCAAAGCACAGCAGCGGGAACCATGGCTGCGCACAAGCCTGCTGCATATGGTCCTGGCTTACAACCAGTGACATGTAGGATATGCATTCTGGCTTGCAGAGGCACCCTGAGCAGCGAGATATCGGCTTCCATGGCTGTGCTGTATGTGAACTAATCGCCCAAAGCACTGCAAATAGTTCACGAAACTGTGTGTCTTGTCTCGGCAACCCGAACCTCCCTTTGCAAAAGCCCTTTCAGTCCCCGGCAATGACCTGTCCCGTGGGCACAGCAGAATATGGCGGCAGAGCATATTACTGGCTCTTTAACCAAAGTGAGAACAATAGCACTACTTATGATGTTTCATTTTTCCTTAGAAACGACCTTCGCTGGTCAGTGGTCTGCGCCAGCTGACCGGCTGAGACAGATAAGAAGGAGGCCTCGCAGGAGCAAGGAGGATATCTTCCAGGAGCTGATGCAGTCCAATGAGGCATCAGCAAGGGAGACTAGACAATGGAGGCAGGAATGCCGGCAGGAGCGCAAAGAGAACAATTTGAGGAGGCAGAAGCAGAAGCAGAAGGATGCCCTCATAAGCATCTTGCAAGAGCAGACCCAACTGCTGAAGACCATGGTTGATCGGCAGACCCAGCTGCTCCAGGCTCGCCCCCCGCCCCCCCTGCACCCACAGCAACACTTTTTGTCAATCCCCCCCCATTCTCCGTCAAAGCAGTTCTTTGAAGCCCAGGGACCCTCCTGGAACAATGTTACAGCCATTCCTGCACCAAGCTATGGCATTGAGCCACGCACCTACATTCATCTATAGCCCCTGGTGCAGGCACTGCTTACTGTAAATATTTAATGTTTTATAATAATAAAATTGAATCACTTGAACTGTGCACAGTGTCTTTATTGATACACAATAAAATTAGTTGTTGCATGTTTAGTATTCACTCATTCGAGCATAGTACAGTACACGCCCACCGGCACCAACCCCCACCCCCATCAGCACCCAGTAGTGCGTAGGTACACTACTGCACAGTGATGCAATGTGTCTTATGAGTCCCCATCACTAAAATGCTCCCTAAGTGCCTCCCTTATGCGGACGGCTCTCAGCTGTGCCCCCCTGATACTCCTAGTTGCTGGCTGCTGAAAGGCAAACTCTAGCCGCTCAGCCTCCACGTCCCATGAAAGGGGAAATTTCTCTCCCCTATTTTCACAGAGGTTATGCAGGACACAGCACGCCACAATGACGGCTGGAATGTTGTCCTCATTCAAGTCTAGCCTCCTGTACAAACAGCGCCAGCGGCCTTTTAAACACCCAAAGGCGCACTCCCCGGTCATTCAGCACCAGCTTAACCAGTAATTGAAGCGCTCCTTGCTGGGATCCAAATTTCCAGTATAAGGCTTCATGAGCCAAGGCATCAGTTGGGTAGGCTGGGTCTCCTATGATGACTATGGGCATCTTCACATCCCCAACAGTAATTTTATCATTGGGGAAGAAGGTCTTTGCCTGCAACTTCCAGTACAGGCCCGTGTTCCGGAAAATGCGAGCATCATGCACCTTACCCAACCACCCCGCATTTATGTCCGTGAAATGCCCCCTGTGATCCACAAGTGCCTGAAGCACCATGGAGGAGCAGCCCTTCCTATTAATATACTCAGTTGGAAGATGCTCCGGAGCAAGAATAGGGATATGCATGCCGTCTATTGCCCCTCCACAGTTCGGGAATCCAATAGCCGCGAATCCATCAACAATCTCCCGCAAGTTGCCCAACATCACTGTCCTCCGGAGCAGAACACAATTAATGGCTCTGCACACTTGCTAATCTGACGGTTGATCTGCCGACTCCAAACTGATTCGTGACTGAGCAGAAGCAGTCTGGAGTCACCATTTTCCACAGCGGGATTGGGACATGGTGAGGTCGGCTCTCATTTTGGTGTCCTTGGGAGGGGGCTAGCTCCTCACACAGTTCCATGAATGTGGCTTTCCACATTCGAAAGTTCTGTAGCCACTGCTCATCATCCCACGCCTGCAAAATGATGCAGTCTCACCATTCAGTGCTTGTCTCTCATGACCAGAACTGGCGGTGCACCGTGTGCAGATGCTTTGTGAAGGAGCTCAGCAATGCAGTGCTGTTCTTCTGCATGGCAGTCACCAGTCCAGGGTCATCCGAATCCTGGTCTGATTCAGAGCTGAACGCATACTGTGCCACCAGCCAAGATGTATTCATTATAGACTCATAGACTTTAAGGTCAGAAGGGACCAATACGATCATCTAGTCTGACCTCCTGCAAAATGCAGGCCTCAAGACCTCACCCACCCACTCCTGCAATAGGCCACCAACCTATGACTGAGTTATGTACCTCCTTAAATCATGATTTAAGGACTTAAGATACAGAGAATTCACTGGTAGGTGAACCATGCCCTGTGCTACAGAGGAAGGCGAAAAACCCCCAGAGCCCAGGCCAATCAGCCCTGGGGGAAAATTCCTTCCCGACCCCAAATATGGCAATCAGTTAAACCCTGAGCACGTGGGCAAGTCTCAACAGCCAGTTATCCAAGAAACAATTCTCTGTAATAACTCAGAACCCACCCCACATACTCTCCCCTCTTAGGCCACTTGTAAATCCACCACACGTAGCCAAATATCAGTCAATTTCCAAAATAGGCTAATCATACCATCCCCTCCATAAATTTATCAAGCTCAGATTTGAAAGCAGTTATGGTTTTTTGCCCCCACAATTCCCCTTGGAAGGTTATTCCAGAACTTTACACCTCTAATGGTTAGAAACCTGCGCCTAATTTCAAGCCTAAATTTCTTGATGGACAGTTTATAACCATTTGTTCTGGTGTCCACATTGGTGCTGTACTCAAATAATTCCTCTCCCTCCCTGATGTTAATCCCTCTGATGTATTTATAGAGAGCAATCATATCCCCCCCTCAGCCTTCTTTTGGTTAAGCTAAACAAGCCAAGCTTCTTGAGTCATAAGGCAGGTTTTCCACTCCACAGACCATCCTTGTAGCCCTTCTCTGCACCTGTTCCAATTTGAATTCATCCTTTTTAAACATGGGGGACCAGAACTGCACACAGTATTCCAGATGGGGTCTCACCAGTGCCTTGCACAGCAGCACTAACACCTCCCTGTCTCTACTTGAAATACCTCTCCTGATACATCCTAGAACCGCATTAGCTTTTTTCACAGCCACATCATATTGGCGGCTCATAGTCATCCTATGAGTATGTATTCCCACATCCTTCTCCTCCTCAGTCCGTTCCAACTGATGCGTCCCCAACTTATAGGAAAAATGCTTGTTGTTTGTCCCTAAATGCATGACTTTGCACATCCCTTTATTAAATTTCATCCTGTTCTTGATACTCCAGTTTACAAGGTCATCCAGATCTTTCTGTATGGTATCCCGATCCTTCTCCGTATCGGCAATACCTCCCAACTTGGTGTCATCTGCAAACTTTATTAGCACATTCCTGCTTTTTGTGCCAAGGTCAGTAACAAAAAGGTTGAACAAGATCGGTCCCAAGACAGATCCCTGAGGGACTCCACTGGTAACCTCCCTCCAGCTTGACAGTTCACCCTTCAGTATAACCCGCTGTAGTCTCCCTTTTAACCAGTTCCTTATCCACCTTACTATATTCATATTAATCCCCATCTTCTGTAACTTAACTAATAACTCCCTATGTGGAACTGTATCAAATGCCTTGCTGAAATCTAAGTAAATTAGGTCCACCGCATTCCCTTTATCTAAAAAATCTGTTATCCTTTCAAAAAAGGAGATCAAGTTGGTCTGGCAAGATCTCCCTTTTGTAAAGCCATGTTGTATTTTATCATAGTTACCGTTAGCCTCTACAACCTTAAGTACTTTCTCCTTCAAAATTTTCTCCAAGACTTTGCATACTACCGAGGTCAAACTAACAGGCCGGTAGTTACCCAGATCATTTTTATTCCCTTTCTTGAAAATAGGAACTACATTAGCGATTCTCCAGTCATACGGTACAACCCCCAAGTTTACAGATTCATTAAAAATCCTCGTTAAAGGGCTGGCAATTTCATGAGCCAGTTCCTTTAGTATCCTCGGTTGGAGATTGTCCGGACCCCCCGATTTAGTCACATCCAGCAGCTCAAGTTTGGCTTCTACCTCAGGTATGATAAGTTCCACATTCATGATCTCATTCTCATTAGCTTCCCTACCTCTACCCCCCAGCTCAACTTCACTCTCATTGAAAACAGATGCAAAGTATTTATTTAGACATTGAGCCATGCCTAGATTATCCTTGACCTCCACCCCATCCTCAGTTTTTAGCGGTCCCACTTCTTCTTTCTTTGTTTTTTTCCTATTTATGTGGCTAAAGAACCTTTTACTATTGGTTTTAATTCCCTTCGCAAGGTCCAGCTCAGCTTGACTTTTTGCCTCTCTCACTCTCTCTCTACATGTTCTGACCTCCAAAAGGTAGCTGATCCCTCCCCTTTTCCACTCTTTGTAGGCTCTGTGCTTCTTCCTAATCGCCTTTCTGAGATGCTTACACATCCAGCTTGGTCCACAGCTCTCGCCTATGAATTTTTCCCCCTTCCTCGGAATGTAGGCTTCAGATAGTTCATGCAACTTTGATTCGAAGCGATTCCAAGCCTCTTCTACATTTTATTCCTGAGTTCTTCTATCCAGTCCACTTCCCCAACCAATTCCCTTAATTTTCTAAAGTTAGCCTTTTTAAAGTCAAAGATCCTGGTCACTGATTTATTTTTGTTAATCCTTCCAATTAGTTTGAACTGAATTAGCTCATGGTCACTTGAACCTAAGTTGTCCCCTACAACCAGTTCATCTATGAGGTCCTCACTACTCACCAGTACTAAATGTAAGATGGCATCCCCTCTCATTGGTTCGGTAACCATTTGGAGAAGGAATTCATCAGCTATCACATCCAGGAAAAACTGGGCCCTCTTATTACTACTAGCACACGTCCTCCAGTCTATATCTGGGAAGTTAAAGTCTCCCATAATCACACAGTTTCCAGTAGTATTAACTTCCTTAAAGGCCTTAAAGAGGTCCCTATCCATGTCTAGATCAGATCCCGGCGGTCTGTAACACACTCCAAGCACCATTCCAGGAGAAACTTTAGTAGCTTTTTTCCCTAACATGATTTTTACCCAGATTGATTCTGTCTTGTTAATTCCATCACTTTGAATTGCCCTGCAGTCTATCTCCTCATTGACATACAATGCCACTCCCCCACCTTTGCCTTTATATCTATCTTTCCTAAAGAGGACATAGCCTTCAATAGCGGTACACCAGTCATGACTACTATTCCACCATGTTTCAGTTATCCCCATAATATCTGGTCTCACTTCCTCTACCAGTAGCTCCAGCTCCTCCATTTTGTTACCCAGGCTTCTTGCATTAATATATAAACATTTTAGTTTGTGCTGCTTGGCCTCACTCACGTTCTTTGCCTGATTTGGCACAGTCGTTCCACAGACAATATCACTCACTAGACTGGCATTTACACTACTCCTCCTTCTCGTAACCCTCATGCCGCTCCCTATTTCTGTGTCCTCTCTTATTTCAGTTTCCTCCTTCTCAACACTAATATCAGGCGCAGAGATTATTCGGGCATCTCCCAACCATCTCCCCCAGCTCTCTAGTTTAAAGCTCTCTTGATCAGTTGTGCTAATCTCCCTCCCAGAAGTCTATTTCCCTCCCTACTCAGGTGCAGTCCATCCCAGGAGAACAGTCTTCTGTCCATGAATGCCTCCCAGTGACCATACATGCCAAAGCCCTCCTTATAGCACCACTGCCTAAGCCATCTGTTTATCATCAGAGTCTTCTCACACATTTGTTGTCCTCCTCTAGGGACAGGCAGAATCCCACTAAAGATCACCTGAGCTTCTATTTCCTTGAGAGTCCTCCCCAGCCTGGCATAGTCACCTTTGATACGTTCCAGTGAGAATCTATCTACATCATTTGTACCCACATGAAGGACAGTCAAAGGATTCTTTCCAGCTCCCGTTAAGATCCTCTTCAGTCTCAGATCAACATCCCATATCTTTGCACCAGGCAAGCAGCATACCCTTCTGTTCTCGGGATCAGCTCTGGTTATAGGCCTGTCTGTCCTTCTCAACAAGGAGTCCCCAATCACATACACTTGCCTTTTCCTGGCACAAGTGCTATTCATTAGCCTATCCCCACTGCGTTCCAGTCGCAAGAAGTCAGTCCCCCTGTTTTTCTCTGCAATCCTTTGCATCCGCCCCCGAGTCCTTCTAGGGCTCTTACTAGGAGGAATCTCCATTGGCTCATCCCCTCTTTGGATATGACTAGCTGCTCTTCTTTTTTCCTTGCACTGCCTACATTAGTCACTACATGCTCTGCTCCTTCATTTGCTAACCCAGCAAACCTGTTTCTGAGCTCTATTTCTCCTTCGCTGGCCCATCTTTTCCTCTGCCGATTTCTCGCAGTCACATGCTTCCACCGGCCACTTTCATCTCCTGGTATTCTGGCCTCACAATTTGATGGTCCTGCTTCCATCTGCAGGTCTGGCGTTTCACTTAAAAAGTCCTCACCTGTCTGCTCCATCAGTTGTACGAAACCCCTTCTAAACTCAATGAGAGTTTTCACCTGCATCTCTAACCCCTGAATTTTCTCCTCCATCAATCCAATGAGGCGGCACTTCATGCACACATATGTCCTTGGAGGCGATCCCTCCAAAATCAAGTACATTCCACAGCTTCCACATCCTGCCATTCTTGCTGTTGCTTCCCCGGCTTGAATGTCCACTACGGTTGCCTCTGTATCTGCCATAGTTCTTGGCTTAAGCCGAGTCAGAACAAAATAAACCCCAACATCGCAAGACAAGCAATGCAAGACACACCCCATTCCCCCAAAACTCCCCCTCCAAACTCCCACTTAAACTCCCCTGTTCACAGCCCTGTTGACTGGCCCTGTGTGCCGCTGCAGCTGTGTGCCGCTGCAGCTGTGTGCCGCTGCCTGCTGGAGTGGCTGCCTTTATAGCTCCCTCAGCAGGGAAGCCCCACCCCTAGGTGAAGGCGACAGTCGAGATTAGGGCTGGATCCATGTTGCTGCAAAAAGGAGTTCCGGGAAGCAATGCACTACTGTCGAAAATGGGCACAAGTTGCTAGTAGCAACTCTCGTGACGCAAGGGGAACAGAATGCACCATGGGAAATCAAGACTTTACCCATGGTGCTACTCTCCTTCTACCCAGGATTCTTAGCGCTGAATCAGGATGGATGGAACTATGGGATAGGTTCCCACAATTCAATTGAGTTTCTTGTGAAATTGCGAATTGCAGGGGTGGAGCTCTGTTCCATCACAAGTGGCTCAGTGTGGACGCGATACCGTGCTACAAAAACCACGTGACTTTTAAAGCGCAATGGGCTTGTTGCGCGATTATTCCTGTAGTGTGTACATGGCTTGAGACACTGCTTCCTGGGACTTATTTTCGTGGTCACATGTCAGTTGGGGTGGCTAAGGAGAGCAACATGGGAGCAGCAGTGTTCAGGGATAGCTGGTGGCTGTTTCAAGCAGGATCTCCAAGGCAAAGGGGGAGAAGAGTGAGGATATGTACAAGTCCTGTTCCATGGCATCCAATAAGGGATTAATGCTCTACCCCAACAGCTGCAGCAGGTGTCTGCCCTCACATTACTGGGGTCAGTGGACTCTCCATGTGTCAGCCATTTCCTGAAGCTGTCCACTCCCACAGTCCTGCTTTCAGCAAAACAAACGCCCATGATCAGACCGTTGGCACCCACACTACAAGACAGCACCCATGGTAGTGTGGCACTGAGGGAGACCAGGAGACCCTGGGGAATTGCACAGCTGCTCTGTGATGCTAAGGATTTCCCTGCACATCTCACAACATGGTCACAATTGGTGTTGGAGGGCTGTGCCCTGGCGGCCAGCCAGCCTCATAACTTTAAACACAGCTGGCGATGTGCTATGGAAGGAAAGGTAATGTGTAAGCACAAATCAAACCTATTGTTCATCCTGAAACAGGACACCCAGAATCCTTGGTACTACTTATGACACTTCTAGCTCTATGGCACTAATAATTGTAGAATCATAGTAGATGAGGGTTGGAAGGGCCCTCAGGAGGTACCTAGTCCAACTCCCTGCTCACAGCGGGTCCAACCCCAACTAAATCATCCCAGCCAGGGCTTTGTGAAGTCAGGCCGTACAAATCTCTGAGGATGGAGATTCCAGCACCTTCCAGCACTCCTAGCTATCTTTGTGATACCACTGATTTCCTGAGGAAACTACAATCCATTGGTGATCTCCCAGAAAACACCATCCTAGCCACTATGGATGTAGAGGCTCTCTACACCAACATTCCTCATAAAGATGGACTACAAGTCATCAGGAACAGTTTCCCTAATGATGACACAGCACACCTGATAGCTGAACTCTGTGACTTTGTCCAGACCCACCACTACTTCAGATTTGGAGATAATCTATACCTTCAAGTTAGTGGCACTGCTGTGGGTACCCACATGGTCCCACAGTATGCCAACATTTTTATGGCTGACTTAGAACATCGCTTCCTGAAATCTCGTTCACAAGTACCTCTCCTTTACCTACGCTACATTGATGATATTTTCATCATCTGGACCCATGGGAAAGAGTCCCTTGAATAATACCACCGGGACTTCAACAACTTCCACCCCACCATCAACCTCAGCCTGGACCAGTCCACACAAGAAATCTACTTCTTGAACACCACTGTACGAATAAGGGATGGTCATATTAACACTACTCTATACTGAAAACCAACTGACCGCAATACATACCTACATGCCTCCAGGTTCCACTCTGGGCATATTACACGATCCATTGGCTACAGCCAAGCCTTGCGATACAACCGGATTTGCTCCAATCCCTCAGATAGAGACAAACACCTACAGGACCTTTACCAAACATTCCTAAAGCTACAGTACCCACCAGGGGAAGTGAGAAAACAGATCGACCGAGCCAGACGGATACCCAGAAGTCACCTTCTACAGGACAGACCCAGCAAAGAAAACAACAGAACACCATTGGCCATCACCGACAGCCCCCAGCTGAAATCCCTCCAACACATCTAAGATCTACACCCTAGTCTGGAAGATGATCCCACACTCTCCCAAGCCTTGGGAGGCAGGCCTCTTCTTGCTTACAGACAGCCCCCCCCGCCCCCCCAACCTGAAGCAAATACTTAGCTGCAACCAGACACCATGCTACAAGAACACTAACCAAGGTACCTATCCCTGCAACAACCCCCATTGCCAACTCTGCCCACACATCGATTCTAGTGATACCATCACAGGTCCCAACCACATCAGCAACACAATCAGGAATTCATTTACCTGCACATCTACTAATGCTATATATGCCATTATGTGCCAGTGATGCCCCTCTGCCATGTACATTGGCCAAACCAGACTCTCCTTATGCAAGAGAATAAATGGGACAAATGAGAACAAATCGGACATAAAAAATGGTAACATCCATAAACTGGTAGGAGAACACTTCAATCTCCCTGGTCACTCAATAGTAGACTTGAAAGTTGCCATACTCCTGCAAAAAAACTTCAAAAGCAGACTCCAGCATGAAACTGCAGAGCTGGAGCTCATTTGCAAACTTGACACAATCAGACTGGGTCTGAACAGGGACTTGGAATGGTTATCACACTACAAAAAGTAATTGTCGATCTTCACACATTCTCACCTTCTCTTCAGCTGGTGTGAATGAGCCTCTCCTGTGCCATTGAATAGACTTTGTCAGCACTTGCCATTATTATGCTACTCCTCCTGGCATGTGTACATATATCTCTCAACTGTTGTTTCCATTCCATGCATCTGACGAAATGGGTTGGAGCCCATGAAAGCTTATGCCCAAAGAAATTTGATAATCTTTAAGGTGCCACAGGACTCTCCTTTTTTGCTGTATACAGACTAACACGGCTACGCCTCTGGAACTTGTCACCTTCCTAGGTAACCCATTCTAGTCCTTCTTGTCCACTGTAACCCCCAGGTCTTTTTCTCCAGATATGCTGCCTAGCCAATCAGTCCCCGGCCTATGGCAGTGCATGGGATTCCCCTGTCCTGCACTTCTCCTTGTTGAACTACATTATATTTTCTTTGGCCCAATCCTTCAATTGGTCTAGGTCACTCCAGATCATTAATGAAAATGTTGGACAAAATTCGTCCCAAGACTGACTTATGTGTTACTCTGCTTGCTACTAGCAGTCAGCTAAACTTCAACCCCTTGATCACTATCTGTTGAGCCTGATGAACCTGCCAGCTTTATATCCATCATACAGCTGATTCATCCAACCCGTACTTTTTTGACTTATTGACAAGAATACTGTGGGAGACCATATCAAAACCTTGCTAAAGTCAAGGTATATCATGTGCACCATTTCCCCCACATCCATGGCCAATCATCTCATCAAAGAAGGCAATCAGGTTGGTCATGCATGACTTGCCCTTGGTGAATCCATGCTGACTCTTCTTGATCACTTTCCTCTCATCCACGCACTTCAAAATGGATTCCTAAAGGACCTGCTCCATGATTTTTCCCGGTACTGAGGTGAAGCTGACTGGTCTGTAATTTCCTCAATCCTCCTTTTCCCTTTTTTAAAGATGAGCAGTGGCATTATATTTCCTTTTTTCTACCATCCAGGACTTACCCCAATCATCACAAATTTTCAAAGGATATGACCAATTTCTCTGCAATCATATCAACCTTGGACACACTTAGTGGGTGTGTCTTCACTGGCAAAGCCGCATCCACACTGGGCTTTTCTTAAGTCAACTTAAGCGTTTCCTTAAATCAACTTAATAACACCTCCTTTTAGGTCGACTCCTTAAGGCCAGTGTATATGGGGATTAATGCTAAATTGACTTTATTAAGTCGACTTAAAGCCAATATAATGGCTCTCTCTGCTGTTAAGTCGACTTTAAAAAGTTGACTTAAAGTGTAGACAATTTGTTAAGTCGACTTAACTTTGTAAGTGTAGACATAGCACTTGGACTTGTACATGTACAGCTTTTCTAAGTAGTCCTGAACCTGTTCTTTCACCACCGAGGGCTGCTCCTCTCCTCCCCTTTCTGTGCTGCCCAGGACAGTATGCTTGGAACTGACCTTGTCTGTGAAGACAGGGGCAAAAAGAGCATTGAGTCCTTCAGCTTTTTTCAAATCATCTGTCAATAGGTTGCCTCCCATTCTGGAAGGGGACTACACTTTCCCTGACTGTTTTCTGGTGGCTAACATACCTGTAGAAACCCTTCTCGTTCCCCTTCACATCCCTGGCTAGCTACAACTCCAATTGTCCTTTGGCCTTCCTGATTTCACCCCTGCATGCGCAAGCAGTATTTTTATCCTCCTCCCTCGTCATCTGTCCCATTTTCCACTTCTTGTAAGTTTCCTTTTAATATTTAAGATCTCTGAAGATTTCTCCATTAAGCCAAACTGGTTGCCGGCCATATTTGCTGTCCTTTTTGCACATCGGGATGGTTTGTTCCTGTGCTCTCAAAAAGGTTTTTTTAAAATACAGCCAGATCTCTTGGACTTCTTTTCTACCTCTTGTAGTGTTTCGTCAGTAAATCTCATCCTCTTTTCAAATGCAGTTTACATCAGTATCCTCATTTTACAGGTGGGGAAACTGAAGCACAGCAGAAAAGGTCACCTTGCAGGCAAGGAGCAGAGCTGGCAGTACACACCAAGTCTGAGTCCAATTCCAGAGCTCTATCCACTAGGCCGCACTGCATTACCAGCCCCTGGCTATGATATCTGTGGTTCTAACTCTAGAATACCATAGTCCAGAGTCTTGGCTGCTCTAGGCATGGGCCTCTTTAGGCTACCAGGAGCAAAGGAGAGGTAAAGAGGAAAGGTGAAATTCTCTGAAGCTGGGGTGAAATTCCGCTGAGGATCTGGCTTGGAGAACCATAGGAAAGAATGAGCAATGCCATTTGAGTGAGACCACCATAAATATCAGTGGGACAATCCTGGGAGTTTTGTGATTGATTTCAGTAGAGCCAGAAGTTGTTACTCTCTGCAGGCCATTCAGTGCCCACAGTACAAACACCCCATCATAGTCGATCCCTTGTTGGCAGTGTCCATAAGATATTTGAAGAGAGCTGTCCATGGAGATTGCTTTCTCCTTTGCCTTCAGTGAGGCTTCTCCAGAAGACACACCTGCATGATGGTGCTGAATGGCTTCAATCTGCAGGTACCCCTAACAGCCTGAAAATTCCCAGAGATACACAAGGAGTTCAACCCTGCAAGGTTCTGCAGATCCTGAGATGTATACGCCCCACGAATTCATTGGAGGGGCAGGCGTTTCGCTCAGAAAAGGCTCCGTCCAAGCATTACCCTAGATAGCTATAATGTCAGGTAAGTCCCTTGAAGGCTCTGGAATATTGCTAACCCTCATTGAATTAGTTGCTTAATAGTTAATAAATCCTGGCTTCCTCAGTAACTTTGTAAGCCAATATGGCATTTTCTATTGCTAATTAACCAGCTAAGGAATGAGGCTTGTTGGTGTTTGTTGTTTTTCCATTTTAATTAACAAGCCCAAATTCTTTCGAGCTGATTAGGAGACTCAATCAAGCAGTGTGGAACAGTTGAGCAGTAGCCACTCTCTCTGCAGCTAGAGCAGGCTGCAGCTGACTGGCAAGAGGAAAGGAAATTGAATTGCTAGGGGCAAGATGTTGCACATTTTCAGTTCATTAACCAGGGTAGTGTGGTAACATTAGTGCTGCTGAATGGGGTCGTATTATTGACTGACTCACATTCTGATTGAATGCAGGGGTGAGTTTTGTCAGTAAATAAAGTCCATAAATAAGCAAACATTGAAAATATTTGGACGCAGAGCTATCAATAAATTGTCTGCAGCGTGGAGGGCTGGGAGATTATTACATCAATGCCTATATATGGGAGCTGGGAAGGGACACTGGAGTTTTAAACCTCTTTGGGCAATAATTCCCCAAATATTGGGAAAGCCAAGTGCTTAGTTTTAAAGAGGTAGTTGTGTCAGTCTAGTTCAGCAAAACAAACAAAAAATAGAATCTAGATCTGAGGGCCAATCTGCAACAATGGGGCTTGTTAGTCTTTAAAACTACCAAAGGACTCCTTGTTTGTTTTGCACAAAAGAATAAATGGACACAAATCTGACATCAGAAATAACAATCAAAAACCAATAGGGGAACATTTCAATCTCCCTCCTTACTCCATGGAAGATATGTTAATTGCCATACTTAAGCAAACTGATTATAAATCAAAGCTTCAAAGAGAAACTACAGAGTTGGAATTCATATGCAAATTTCACACCATTGCCTTGGATTTAGAGATACCTCTTGGCATTCTTATTACAAAAGGTGATTTGGCCTTCTCTTTACCTGTTCATCTTCTCCTTCTAATATGCTGTTCCACTCTGTTTAAATCTAAACAACTGCTTTGATTTGCTGTTACAGTCTGACCTGATCCTATGACTTACACTTCCCTGCATTTATTTTCCTCCCACTCTATAAGTTACACATCTTCAAGCGTCTGACGAAGTGGGATTTTCTCCCATGAAAGCTCCTGTGATAAATAAATTTGTTAATCTAAAAGTCCCACAAGACTACTTGGCTATGTCTACACTACAGGCTCTGTTAAGTCGACTTAACAAGGTCACTTTAAGTCAACTTTAGTCGACCTTGTTACACCAAAAAGAGTGCCCAAGATCTTTTAAAGGGGAAAAGGCAACATGCCATGTTTATTATAGAAGAGAACAAAATTATAAACTAACTTATACCTACACACATTCATCCATGCGCCCAAACATACCAGAAGATATTCTGCAGTTCATACAATTACCAGTCCTGATTGTGGCTTTAGTCCGTTGCTGGAGATCGTTGCTCGTGGCAGCTACCTGGCCAGGGAAGCTGAACACGAGGAAGAGCAGGGTCTGTCAGGCGCGCACCGACGCTCCTTCTCTCAGGTGGTATGCAGAACTGTGTCCCCCCAAAAATTTGGAGTCTCACCCAGTCTTTATAGGTCACACTGCTCCAGGGGCTTTGTGTGTCCATTGGTCACCAGCAGCTGCAGACATGACTTACAGCTCGTTTCTTGATAGCTTGATTAATTTTATCCTTTTGTCTCTGGGATGGATCCTTTTACTTTTGGGGTTGTGTTCACATTCTTCAGCCGTTGGAATGGACTTCGCATTCATCAGGACAAGCTGGCAGTTTGGGACTGGTTCACACATAGATACACCCTCCATCCACAGCTTACTCAGACAATATAAGCTATTCACTCTAGAAATAATTTCACACAAGGTAGGGTACATTGGTCAAAGATGGAGTTTAACATTTTCAAGGCGGAGTTTAACATTTCCAAGATGGAGTTTTCCATTTTCAATATTACATTTTCAATATGGAGTTTTACATTACTTCAAAAGTGATACTTTAAATACTGCAGTGACTGGGTAAAAAGAAGTGTCATGCCTATTGCCTAAGGGCATATAGACGTAGATTTACACAGCAATGCAAACTGGGAGAGAGCTCCTCAGAGGCGAAAGGCCCCTACCTCCCCAGCCAAGAGCACCCCAAGACCAGCGGTTTGAGTTCCGCGCTGCCCAACAGCCACACAGAGCGCAGGGTCCACAATCCTATTAACAACACAAGATATTATAAAACAATGTTGCAAATAGGGACCCATTACAAATGTCAATCATCATGAACCAATTAGGGTTAGAGAAGGATTGGTACAAGTTATGGATGAAATCAATAAACCAATTAAGACCAATGATACAAGGATTGACACATGTTATACAAACAGCAAAATCACCTGCATATCCCTACACTTTGGAGGAGCATGCCAGGCTCTCCCCGTGCTCCTCCCGCTCCCTGGCAGGAGGGCAGCTTAGGAGTACTCCAGGTCTACACTGGCTTAAGTCGATTTAGGCCTAAAGTCGAATTAAAAGTAGGTTTAATAAAAAGTCAACTTAATTTTCATTAAGTTGACTTTATTTTCCTTAAGTCGACATAAGCAAGCTGCTTAAGTCAACTTAAGGAAACTGTAGTGTAGATGCAGAGAGAGACATTGTACCCCCACTTCCACAGCTGGTCAGTGACAGAGAGGAAACTGTACAAGTCAAATTCTCAGTTCTAACACTGGGCAACCTCTTTATTCCATGCTGATGTCACTCTAGATTCCCATCTCTTACCCTGGTGTCAGTCCAGAGTTACTGTGAATGTACAAAGTAAAACAGAGATAAGAGTTCGGCCCCCTAGATCCAAAAGCTTCACAGCTCAGAATAAAGTACCACAGGCCCAAGCCGGCAGTTAGATATGCACAGATGAACTCTTATGCCTTCACAGAGCTGACTGCAGGCTCTGGGCCCAAGCCAGCACATCAGCAAGCCAGGTTGTGAAATACCTATTCTCCAAATAGAAGGGGTAAGCCACACTGCATTGATGAGCTTACAGCAATAACACCTACATACGGTAGTGTCTGGTACTCTAGGTGAGAGAGATTCATTCCTTGGTTAATTAGTTAAGGTGCCCATGTGACTAAAGCACAGGACTGTGTTTTCTATTCCTGACTGCCATTGATTCACTCCATTATGGCAACAGAGTGAAGAAAAATCCACGGCTGGCCCATGCCAGCCAACTCAGGCTGTTTCATTTCTTTGTAGGCTTTTGGGCTTGGGCTGAATCCCAGCTCTAGCACCCTTTGGGGGGGATGGTCCCAGAGGTCAGACACCACCCACAGGTGTCTAGTTGCTGAGTAGACATACCGTGCGTGATCTTGGGTTTGTGACATATTTTTTCAATGCCTTTGTTTCCTTATCTCCAAAATGTGCATGGTATATTGCTACCCTTATTGTTAAGAAGTGCTTTGAGATCCTCACAGGAAGGCATTATAGAAGGACAAAGTATTACCAAAACATCGCAGAACATCAGCTTAAGTAAACATGAAATGGTGAATTTAATATATTAACTAAATGGTTTGAACATCAGCTAATGTGTCTGGGAAAGCTTTGAATCCCATGATCAATGTTTCCATTTCCCTCATTCTGAGCTATGCATGTCTGGGAAAAGCAGGACCTTTTGGCTAAGATGTCACCTTATCCTGCTGCTCAGTTCCCCAGCCCCATGCCTCATTTGTGACACAACAATCACAGCTGGAAGCTCTTTCAGCCCTTACTTTCATCTGGAGGAAGAAGCAGCAGGAACAGCACCTCCCAAGCAGGCTACAACCTTTGTTGATCTTGCGCTCCCTAACAGTGAAGGAAGTGAAATCCTAGACCTAAATTATCAAAATCCCTCAGCCAAATTGTTCTTTGATCACTCTCTCTTTCACATTTCCTGCACAGCTCTTCATACACCAGCAGGTAATCCCACACAGTGCCATAAACTGAAAGATTAGCAGTAATGTGTCTGATTGCCCCCTATTGGATGGAATAAGAACTTCTCTGTAGCAGTCTGTCAGCATGTGACCCACCTGTAGGGCACTTCCTGGTGATGATCTTGGAGAATATAGTTCGAACGGCCCCCTCTAGGCGGTCATTGCTCTGCCTTTTAAAACACCAGACTCTGCCCTTGATTCCTCTTCTGGGATCTCAGCCCTCCAGCCAAGTCCCATTAGTCCATCCCTTTTGGGATACAGTCCAGCTGGCTTCACTCCTGACCACTAGTTAAAAGGGCTGCTTTCCTCACAGCCCTCCAGTCACATGCAGGTCCTCACCAGCCTGGAGTCCAGCCCCTGTCTGCTCCTGGATCATTGCCCCAGACCACTGCTCCAGCCACTGCCACAGTCTGCTCCTTTCAGGTCCCCCAGTACTAGTCCGCTCTCTGTGGTGCCTCATACTCAGAGTTCTGCGGGGTGCTGGCTACCACAGCTAGCTAGCCAGCCAGCCAGCCAGCCAAAGAGAGAACCTTCTCCCCCCAGCTCTTCCAGCAGACTGAATTCTGTGGCCTGCTTCTGCCTCCCTTCTTATAGTGACAGCCTGTCCTTGATTGGCTCACAGCCCCAGCAGCTGATTGGCTGCCACACACAGGCCCCCTTAAACCCTGTGTGCACAGTAGTGGAGCAACTGCACTGCTACATTGTCAACTCTGTCATAGTCCCAATGCTGCCAAAAGATTCCCTGCTACAGAACAAATGCGTGTGTATATGGAGACCCTGTTCCATGGCTGTGGGTGTATTAGGAACATCTTGAGTAAGCCCTGGCCATTTGTTAGAGAGGGCCCCACACCAGAGCCTAAGGCCTAAATCTCCTCCTCCACCTCATTTGGGCATGGGAGATGTTGTAACTGAGTGCTCAGATCTGAGCCAAAGGCCTACAGTTTTATTTCCCAGGTCAGATCCAACACCAGAAAGGCTTATTTGGCATTTGGATATAGCTCAAGATGGGGAAAATGGTTTAAAAGCAGCTGATTTCATGAGCTCTCCACCATTCAAGAAGGCAGATCTTTGAGGAGATGTCTGCCATTTTGGAACCAAGAGTGGTGTGTCTGCCATCGAATCCAAACCTGAACTTCAGAACCCATCCCACCCTAAGCCTCATTCCCACTCACATACTGGCTTCTCGGCCTAGTTTAGACTTGCGTATCATGCATTGATTGCCTGATGCCATCCTGACTTGAAACTGGCCAAAAGAGTTTAGTTCCTTTTCCTTCTGGCTACAACATACGGGAGGGCATTGGCCATGAAGTCATGCACAAGTTGCTCTGCACCTTCCACGATCTTATGAAATAAGGAGTTTGCAGAGTGAGGGATAAAGCCAGCAACACATCCATAATCACCACTGGTTCTGACCGACATCATGAAAAAAAGCTAGGAGACTTTTTTCTCTATTGAAGGATGGGTTTTATCCTTATTATTCCTTTATAATTTCTGTAGAAGATCCATGTCTTTGAGGTGAAACTGATTTGTTTGCCAGTGACGCAAATCTTTGAGCTCACTCTCTTGGAGGCAACGGGAAAGTCATTCTGGCAGCTTCCAAGTTATCCCAATGTTCTAAGCCATTTCAAAAGGAGTGGGAGGGATCTAAAGCATCAGCGACATAAAAACCAGATGGGAGAATCATGTTCTTTGCCAGCTGGAATAGCTGCTTTCTGAGCCTTATCTTGACGGAACAGACAGAGGAATAAGATACAGAGAAGTCAGCATGCTCTGCCGAGAGCTTGTCAGCTCAGGGAGTTTACCAGTGTAATCTGGAAGCTTTGATTTCCTTGTTAAATATGATATCAGCACATGGCAGCTGGGGCTGGAGCAGAATGACGATGGCAATCTGTACTCCCCAAAATCACTGGCCTTATGCAGGGGAGCACGGACACAGTGTCTCTATTAAATTGCCCTCGGTTCAGATTAAATGCTTTTCAATACAATCTAATTAACTCTCAAATTGAATAGTAATGCTTCAGCTAATATACCCCCTTCAGCACATTTTTTTCCCTTTCCTGTCACATACCGTGGCTGAAATGTAATCAGGGCTGTAGATTATTGCATGTGGGAAATGAGAGTTCAACCCTGGTTTAATCAGATAAAATACTGGTTAATTGAGCCTCAGACCAGCTGACACACTGGTGGACAGGGAAGGGGAGAGGGCACTGTCTGTGTGGGGCAGCTGGGGCTCGAGACAGACTCTGTGTTAGAGCTGGTCAAAACAGGCCCATCTTGCTCCTGACACATGTTTTCCTTTTTCTTTTCAAAATTCCCACAAAAATATTTCAGGTTTTTGATGAAAAAAGCAAACATATTTCATGTTTTCCAAAATAAGGTTTTGGTTTAACAAAAAAATCAATTTTTGGAAAATTAATATTTTGGTCTTTCAGTTGTCCATGGAAGAAAACTGAAAATTTCAACCAACATGAAAATTTTCTCTGAAAAAAGACACTTTTCGCCAGAGCAATAATTTGATGGCAAAGCGTTGCTCGGCTGTGTTATCGATAGAGTCAGGTATCTCAGTACTCCTCCAATGTTGTCTAGTTTTTGTTTCGGGGGGGGGGGGGGGCATGGATAAAATGAGAACATGAAGAGCTACCTCTAGCTGCCCTTCAGCATCTGATCATCCAAGGTCACTGACTGTGTCTCTCATGAGAAGCAGTGAAGTGTTATCATGAGGTCTCCCATATTCAGATTTTTAGAGCCAGACGAGCCAATCAGATCTGTAGTCTGACCTCCTGTATTGCACTGGCCAGTAAATTGTGGCCAGTTTGTCCTCTGTTGAACCCAGTGACTTTGGGATTAGCTGAAGCATCTCATGCAGAAAGGCTTCCAGTGTTGATTTTGAAGACATCAAGAGATGGAGACTCCACACTGAAAGACTCAGGAGAGCTGGGTTTTGTTCCCTTTCTGTCACTGGAATGCTTGTGCAAGTCACTTCCCCTCACTGTCTGTAGCTCAAGTTCCTTGTCTGATGCTACCCTCATTTATAAAGCGCTTTGAGAGCTGCTGCTGAAAAGTGCCATATGAGTGCAAGTTCTGTAGGAGCCAACTAGAGACCATGCCCTTCTTGACCTGCTGCTCACAAACTGAGAAGAATTGTAGGGGAAGTAGAAGTGGGTGGTGCCTGGGCAGCGGTGACCATGGGATGGTTGAGTTCAGGATCCTGACAAGAAGAAAAGAGAAAAGCGGGATATGGACCCTGCACTTCAGAAAAGCAGATTTTGACTCCCTCAGGAAACTGATAGACAGGTTCCCGTGGGAGGCTCGTATGAAAGGGAAAGGAGTCCAGGAGAGCTGGCTGTATTTCAAAGAAATCTTATTGAAAACTTAGGAATAAAGTGAAACAGGTGCAGAGAGGGGCTACCCTCTACAAAGAAGATTCGCAGAATGGAGAACCTGCCTTGTGAGAGGAGACTTAAGGAGCTAAGTTTTGCTTAGCCTAACCAAAAGAAGGCTGAGGGAGATATGATTGCTCTGTATAAATATGTCAGAGGGATAAATACTAGGGAGGGAGAGGAATTGCATTCAGTGCCAATGTGGACACAAGAACTAATGGATATAAATTGTCCATCGGGAAGTTTAGATGTGAAATTAGACACAGGTTTCTAATATTAGAGAAGTAAAGTTCTGGAATAGCCTTCCAAGGGGAGCTGTGGGGGGCAAAAAAAGTAGCTGGCTTCAAAACTGAGCTTGATACATTTATATAAGAAATAGTATGGTATGACAGCCTAGTTTGGCAGTGGACTGATCTTTGACTGCTGGTAGGGGATATGCCAATGGCCTGAGATGGGACATTTGATAAGGTGGGTTCTGAGAGTGCGTCTACACTACATTAAGTCGACTTAATTTACTCCATGTCCACACTGGACTTTCCTTAAGTTGACTTAAGCTGTTCCTTAAGTCAAATCAAGGAAAACTTAATTCGACCTAATAAAATCTAGATTTAGGTCGAATTAAGGCTTAAGTCGACTTCTTAAATCAACTTAAGCCAGTGTGGATGCCATAAGTTGACTTATGACATAAGTCGATTTAGGGCAGGGGAACAAGGGAGCCCCTGCTCCTTTCTCCCCAGATGCTGTGGTCATGGGGAGAAGGGCTCCCCAGCCAGGCTTCCAGCTAGAGGGAATCCCCTGCTGGAACTCTGGGTTGAGAGCCCTGGGGGGGCTCCCTTCTCCCCAGGAAGCTGCTAGCGGCTCATCCCCGGGAGAGCCAGCCCCACGTGGGGCTCATTCTCCCCGAGACCGGCAAGCTGCTGCCATCTCTCCCGGCTCCCTTCTCGCCGGGACAATGGGGTCCCGGGGAGAAGGGAGCCCCGCGGTCCCTTCTCTGGGACCACGCTCCAAATCAGCTGGAGGTCCATGCAGGCAATTGTCGGCTGGAGCACGCTCCCTTCTTGCCCGGACCCCATGGTCCCGGGGAGAAGGGAGCCAGGAGAGCTGGCAGCGGCTTGCCTGTCTCAGGGCGGCTTGCCTGGACTCTCTAGGTCGACATAATAAGGTCATCTTTAAGTCAACTTAAGAGTCTCGTGTAGACTCTTTAAGTCAACTTAATAAGGTCGACTTAATAAAGTCAACCTAAGTTTCTAAGTGTAGACATAGCCACAGTTATTACAGAGAATTCTTTCTTGAATGTCTGGCTAGCCTCATGCTCAGGGTTTTCTTGTTCACCACATTTGGGGTTGGGAAGGAATTCTCCCCCAGGGCAGATTGGCAAAGGCGGTGGAGTTTTTTGCCTTCCTTTGTAGCATGGGGCACAGCTGGTTTGTTGGTGCATTCTCTGTACCTTAAAGTCTTTAAACCATGATTTGAAGACTTTAATAACTCAGTTATAGGTTAGAAATTTATTACAGGAGTGGGTGAGTGAGATTTTGTGGCCTGTAGTGTGCAGGAGGTCAGACTAGATGATCATATTGATCCCTTCTGACCTTAGAGTCTATGAGTTGGTCCTGCTTTGGGAAGGGATTAGCAACCCCTGGCACGCATGCCAAAGATGGCATGTGCGCCTGTTTCTAGCGGCATGCAGGGCTCCCGGACCTGTAGTGCCATGGCTCCTTCCTCTGGGCTGGCCCTGTCCATAGCAGGGGAAGGGAGGGCGGGACCAGCAGGGAAGATTTCACATGAGGCTCCCCTTCCCTGCTGGCCCCGATCCCCAGCGCGGGGACCACTGGTGTGTAGCAGCCACTGGCTGTCATCTGACCAATATTGTCTCATTGCTTCCTGGGGCTCCTGCAGCTCTTTGTATCCATCTGGTACCTCTTATCTTCTACTTAGATGTGAGCTCATTGAAGCATGCCCTGTTTTTTTGTTTTGTGTTTGTACAGAACCTTGCACAATGGAGTCTGGTCCATTCGGGCTCCTGTGCACTACAGTAATACTAAGAGGAAACATGATTTACATATCTGATCCAAAGCTCCTCTCAAGTTGAATCAGGCCTTCAATCAGGCCTGTTTCCACACAGGGAATCTGTGACAGCCCAGGAACTGAATGCAGATGTCCGGAGTCCCAACCTAGTGCCTTAGCACAAGACAGTCCTTTGGCTTTGGTTCTGCAGAATATGGCTTTTCAAGCCAGCTGTCTCATTGTAAGGTGTCCCACGTCCCGGGCGGGCGCCCCCTTTCGGTGCTGTCGGGGAATTAGCAGTATCGGGGCCCGGTCCCTGGCCCGGGGTCAGTCGCCTCCGGCCCTTCAGGCAGGGCGAGGCAGGCACACC
>ML685911.1:561633-609550 GCA_007922175.1 Pelusios castaneus | reverse complement strand
GCCGAGTCAGTCGCCTCCGGCCCTTCAGGCAGGGCGAGGCAGGCACAGCAACCTCCGGATAGGGTTGCTGAGGTTGGTGTGCGCTGGATGGTTAGGGAAAAGGGGTGAGGGAGGGGGACGCAGGCCCACCCACTCCACTGCGTCCCAGCCCAGGGCCCTATTCAGTGGAAGAAGCGTCTGCCACTGCGGTCAGCGGGGCTCCAGCCGAAACACGCTGACCGCAGGTTGCTCCGCCCCTCGCTAGGCGATAGCCAACCGCCCCTGGGCTGCTTCCTCCCTCCCCTGGGTCTTGGAGTACCTGTGTCCGCCAGGTAGGTTGCTCGGGGGATCCCAATCAGCCCCTCAGTGTCCATTGGCGGGAGGTCCGGGAACTCCTGGGACTCCTCTGCAGAGGGTAGCTCCTCAAGGTCATAGGGCCCAAGTGGGGGTGTCGGTTCCTCGGGGTCCTCAGCCGAGGGGAGTTCCTCCAGGTCACAGGGGGTCAGGGGTTGGTCCGCTTCCTCTGGCTCCTCCGGGGAGTTGGGCTCCACCCTTGGTTCCAGGGGGCACCAGGCCAGCCGTCTCCGGGTCCTAGGTTCCGGGATACCCTCCCAGTCGCTGGGGCCCGGTAGGCTAGGTGGGCCGTATTGCCCCTCAGCCCGGGGTCCCTGCAGCCGCCCTTCAGGCAGGGCCCGACCTAGTCTAGGCCGGGGCCTCTCAGGCCGCGCGTCTTGCCTCCTCGGCTGCTTCCTTCCCACTGAGCTGCCTGGCTGGGTTTTTATCCTGCCTCTTCCTGCTTGGGCCCCGCCCCTCCACTTCCGGGGCTGCAGGCCTGTAGTATGCCTCTCCGGCCAGAGGGGGCGTTCGGGCCTCTCCTCTGGCCCCGGCTCGGAGGAAGGCCAGGCGCCTTTTCTACACTCATGTTCCTCCTTTTTGAGGTGCTCACATGTATTTGGTTCTCTCTGCAGCAGCCCTTAGACCATAAAAGGAGACTTCATACAGGGAACTCTCCTTTCATATAGTGAGTGGGACAAAGCAACGGAGAGATTAATTCTTCTCTGGCACCTTCCTGAGTATTTACACAGAAAGGAAGAAAAACACGGAGATTTTTCCTCTAATCATGCTAAGCTGCTCAGCAATTTTTCTCAGATATGAAAATCTGCACCTAGCTCATCTTCATACCAGGGTGGGAGCTTGGTTTGGTATTACGGCAAGGGAAGGGTTTATTATCGAGGGGACCCAAAGCTAATATGGAGCGTGGAGACTCTGATTTAAATGCATCTTTGTTCACAGGTGAAACAAGTTGTGTGTTCTCAACCTCACTCCCTTCAAGACATTTATCCACAGCAACCAACGGGTGTGTATCTTTGCACTGAGAGAGCACAGGGACTTGTGGATCTAGGCGAGAGACATTGGCACTGCAGGAGTGGAATAGCCAGGCATGCTGCAATCCAGGGCGGTTATTTTCAGTACCCATGGATAAAACAGTAGGATGTGTTGCACAGGTCAGCACTGAGGTGCATTGGCACAGTTGGGGGGCAAGGGAAGGGAAGGGGGCAGAGCTGGCCTAACAGGTGGCTGCAGGTCAGGACCAAGGTGCATTGTAGAGCTGTATGAATGCCTCACCACACAGTGCCAGCCTCTGGCATTGCTGCCAGTCCTTGCTCAGAAAAGGGGCAGTAGGGAACAGCCTCATGTGAGTTGACTTCTTGGGATCGTCTGCCCCCTGTTGTGGCTAGATCTTTCCCTGGTGATGAGATCAGGGCTGCCCACTTTATCCAGCGGGTGCCAGTGAGGGGGCAATCCCCAGGGTTACTGCACCTGTGGCATTGATCATTACTCCAGTCAGCTTAGTCTCCTCTTGCTTGTTTGATGCTGCATAAGGAGTCCAGGGCTCTTTTCCTTCCCATTCTAACTGTCCAGCAGATGGAACAGGATCATAGAATCATAGAATAATAGGGTTGGAAGGGACCTCACGAGGTCATCTAGTCCAACCCCCTGCTAAAAAGCAGGACCACTCCCCCTAAATTATCCCAGCCAGGGTTTTGTCTAACCGAGCCTTAAAAATCTCCAAAGATGAAGATTCTACCACCTCCCTAGATAGCCCATTCCAGTGCTTCACCACCCTCCTAGTGAGAAAGTTTTTCCTAATATCCAACCTTGACCTCCCCAGCTGTAATTTGAAACCATTGCTCCTTGTTCTGTCCTCTGTTACCCTCGAGAACAGCCTAGCTCCCTCCTCTTTGGAGCAACCCTTCAAGTAGTTGAAGGTTGCTATCAAATCTCCCCTCAGTCTTCTCTTCTGTAGACTAAATAAGCCTAGTTCCTTCAGTCTCTCCTCATAGGTCATGTGCCCCAGCCCCCTAATCATTTTCATTGCCCTCCACTGGACTCTTTCTAATTTGTCCACATCCTTTCTGTAGTGGGGAGCCCAAAACTGGACACAGTATTCCAGATGCGGCCTGACCAGTGTTGAATAGAGGGGAATTATCACATCCCTCGATCTGCTGGCAATACTCCTACTGATGCAGCCTAATATGCCATTGGCCTTTTTGGCAACAAGGGCACACTGTTGGCTCATATTCATCTTCCCATCCACCATAACTCCCAGGGCCTTTTCTACAGCGCTGCTACTTAGCTGATCGGTCCCCTGTAGCAGTGCATGGGATTTTTCCGTCCTAAGTGCAGGACTTTGCACTTGTCTTTGTTGAACCTCATGAGGTTTCTTTCAGCCCAGTGTTCCAATTTGTCCAAGTCTCCCTGGATCCTGTCCCTGCCCTCCAGAGTATCTACCATTCCCCACAACTTGGTGTCATCCGCAAACTTACTAAGCACGCAGTCTATTCCATCATCAAGATCATTAATGAAGATGTTGAATAGAACCGGCCCCAGGACCGACCCCTGGGGCACTCCACTCGTTACCGGTTGCCAACCAGACATCGAGCCATTGATTCCTACCCGCTGAGCCCGTTGATCTAACCAGTTTTTGATCCACCTTACGGTCCACTCGTCCAACCCATACTTCCTTGGGGGATGTGGAGGAGTTTGCAGGGCCTCTTGCATGTCTGATTGGAACCGGTCTATTGGGAATGGATTCTATCTCTTTCTTGTAATCCCATCAAGGCCAGCCATTGATTAAACAGAACATCTCCCTCACCCCGCGTTGCCGGGGAACCATTTTACTCAGGGACTGTCAGCAGTGAGACTTGGCTACGGTGCTCCCTGCAGGAGCTCATAGCTCTGTACAGTGCTGTTCCATTAGCCTACATTGTGTAGCCCTCGTGGCCGGAGATGAGGATTACTGGGAAGAAAGGAAGAACAAGGGATGGGGCTGGGGCTGGAGGTCAGGCTGCACTGCCCAGAAAAGCTCAGGGCAGATCCGTCCCTGAAGCTGATGTGGGTTTTACCATGGTTAAAGGAGAGGGCATTCTAATATATGCCCAGAGGGCACCTGACCCCAGTTGCAGCAGCCAGACTGGGATCTGGGCAGACCTTCCAGGCTATCGATCCATGCCAGGGCTGGATCATCAGGTGCCCTCAACATTGGGCTGGATCTCATGGAGGCCCCTTCAGTCTATTGGCTGTAGCAGCCACCTGCCCCTAGCACACCCCACAGAGCCTCTTCTCCTCCCCTTGCCCTGCACCTAACTCACCCTGATTCACTGGCCCCATGGCACCATCTCCTCCAGCCTGCCTCCACCTTGATGCCAGTGCCCTGGCACCCCATGCAGCTGCAGGAGCAGGCACTGGATTCACTCACACATGGCTGAAGGCTCAGCCTTGAGTATTTCCCAGAGCAAGCAGCAGACCAGGGAATTGGTTCCCCTCTGGGTTTAATTAGTGGAGCAAATGATTTATAATGTGTGAGGATAAACAGCAAATCTTGGGGAGCCAGCCAGCCACTCACTGGCTGTGCATTGCTACCTGTTGCACCCGCCTCCTGATTCCCCCAGTGAAGCCAGACTCCCAGACACACCCTGATCATCACAGGTGCAGGAAGCTGGCCCAGCTCCATGGTAATAAAGACTTGATCCCCAAACTCCTTGCCAACCGTCACAAAAAACCTTGTCCTGCAGCCAGTAAATTAAAGGGGGGACCTAACTGCAGCCGCCATGGGTGAAGGTGCATTACAGACACTCTGGCCTGAGGTACAAGCTCTAGCCATCTCTTCAATGGCCCTGTCCAAACCCAGCCGCCAGAAATAGCTTTGTGCGATTTCTTTCATGTACACTATGCAACAAACAAGGAGTGCTGTGCCACTTTTAAATACTAACAAATTTATTTATCGCATGAGCTTTCATCAAAAATCCCACTTCATCAAATGCTTTGAAGTTCTTTGATGGTCAATTCTTCAAAGTGTCTGACGAACTGGGATTTTTCTCCCATGAAAGCTCATGCAATAAATAAATTAGTTAGTCTTTAAAGGTATGTCTACACTGGAGACTCTGTTAAGTCGACTTAGAGAGTCCACACTGAAAACTCCAGTCGACTGCCAGCGTGCACCCTGGCAGGTGCTAGGTCAACGAGGAATGGTGCATTGTGGGTAGCTGTCCCACATTGCACCGGGGCCTGGAGGCCAAGTAGGTCGACTTAAAGGCAAGCCCGTCCACCCTGGCTTAGGTCGACTTAATAAGGTCGACTTAAGCGTTAAGTCGACCGGCAGAGGTGGTGTTACTAAGTCAACCTAAGGAAGCACTTAAGTCAACTTAATCAGCGCCCAATGTGGACGCAGCAGTCTTTAGGTCAACTTAATCATCCTTAAGTCGATCTAAGGCTCCAGTGTGGACATACCCTCAAAGTGCCAGAGTCCTTGTTTGTTTGGCTGACCTAGACTAACATGGCTACTCCTTTGGAACTATGCAACAGTTACTGGACTGGAGCTGTTCCAACAAATGTGGTCTTAATGAAGGCAGGATAATGACACACATGTACCACAACAAACACCCACACTGGGTTGATAACACCATCCTCCTAGACATGTAGGGGAGGAGGTCAGGTGAAACCTGGGAGTCAGGTAAGGATGTTCTGTGCATCATGAGCTCCATGACTTGAGACAGTACTGGGTCAACACATGTTGCTCTCTTTACTTGAGTAGCAGTGACAGGTGTATTTTCCACCTGTTCAAAGTAAAAGATTCCTTCTTAGCCCAGATCTTGATCGTATACTGGTAAGGGTAACCTTGAAAGACTATCTGCGTTGCAATGCAAAGAGGATTTCCTATACTTGATCTTGTATGTGTATCCAGAAAGTATCAATGCCCATTATTGCATATGACTGGCAGCCAAGGGTGGAATGCCTGTGTATGTCCCCAAAATTGACATCAGGGGTCAATGGTCAGTGAGAAACATGAACTTCTTTCCCAACAGTCAAACACCAAAAAGAGTGCCCAGTGCTTCATATTCAATTTGGGCATAGTTAGTTTCTGCCTTGGTCAAGGTGCGTGAAGCAAAAGCGATAGGCCTCTCTTCACCTGAAGGCATAATGTGGGACAATACTGCCCCAACTCCATTAGGGGAGGCAACACAGGCCAGCTGTAAGGGTAAGGATGGATCAAAATGTCTCAGAACCCTAGAGTTTATCAGGAAAGTTTAGCCTTTTTGAAATGCAACATCACAGGCTTCAGTCCAGTTCCAGACCTTGTTTGGCCCAAGAAGCTCACGCAGAGGTTTCAGGAGCATTGCTAATTGTGGAATAAACTTGCCATAATAGTTCAATAATGCTAAAAAAGAGCAAAGTTGGCTTGTATTCTGAGGGGATGGAGCATCCACGATAGTCTTAGCCTTGGCCGGAGACTTATGGAGGCCAGCAGCATCAATTATATGTTCCAAATATTCAACTGAGGGCTGGAAAAATTCACATTTGTCCTGGCAAACATGTAAACCATATTCTTCCAGTCTTTGAAGGGTAGCTTTCATGTTCGTAAGATGTTCCTCATCATTTTGGCCAGTGACCAGGATGTCATCAAGGTAGCATCAAGGTACTCCTTATAAGCCACTCAAAATCTGGTCCATGTCCCTCTGGAACTAAGCCAAGGCTGAAGTAATTCCAAAAGCCAGTAACTGTACAACCCTTTATGTGTTACAATAGTCAACAACTCTCGAGGTTCTTCTTTGACATGCATCTGTAAACACACTTGCCTCAAATCAATGTTCCTGAATTTTTGTCTCCCGGTCAAACCCATGAAAATATCCTTGATGCGGGGAAGAAAATATTGCTCCGCACATAACACTAGTGACCTTGAAATCTCCCTAAATCTGAATGGAGCCATCTTTCTTCACTATTGGGATGATGGGTGTCACCTATTGGCTGTGAGTAACTGGCACTAAGGCTCCCTCCTTGACTAGCCACTCCAAGTTTTCTTCCACCTTGGATCTGATGGCAAATGGTACTATTCTGGCCTTTAATCTGGCAAACAGGCCTAACATTTAACTTCACGGTGATTCCCTTCATACTGCCTAAATCTTCCCTGAAAACAGGAGCGTGTTTCAATAGTACCACTGCCAGACTTATTTCTTCTTCAGTCAATTGATCCAGTTCTGCCCAGTTCAGTTGGATCTTCCTAATCCAAGATCTTCCCATTAGGGCTGGGTAATAACCCTTCACCACAAACAATGGTAGCCTTGTGGCCTGTCCATTGAGCTCTACTTTCACATCAATAGTACCCAACAGGGGAACAGCCTATCCTGTGTATGTCTTCAAAGCAACTATTGTTGGCTTAAGTGGCAGATGTCTAAAGTCCTTCTCATACACGATGTTAGAAACTAATGAAAGGGCTGCACCATTGTCCAGTTCCATGCATACTGATTTACCTTCTGTCACAGGTGTCACCCAGAATTTACATGGGCCAGCTGTTATATACAAAATGTGGAGGGACTCTTCATCTTCTGATTGGGTGTTGCTGTGATTACCTGGTGCCTGCTCTACTGTATGCAGAATTTCCCTCTTTTTTGTCGGTCCACCGGCTCATTTCTCACCAGTCTTTTTGTGTTTGATTCATCCCTCTTTTGTTTGCAGACACTTTCGATGTGTCCTTTCTTTCCACATTGTCGACACAGTAGTTCCTTGGCACTTGGATGCAAGGTGACCCTGCTTTCCACAGCGGTAACATTCCTGTCTCCCCAGTCTCCCCAGTGCCCTATCGGTAGGTTCTGAGGATACCTTGTACACTCCAACTGTGCTACCAAGAAATTCTGAAAACGTGCTGTGTTCATAGCCCAAAAGTCTGAAGATTCCTCGAAGCTTGGTTGGGAATGAGGGGGCAGTGAGTGAAGCCATGGTGCCACAGTGCCCTCTTGTGGTCATTATCCCCATCTACTGCCTTTTTCTAGGCACACAAATCAGATTTCATTTGAGAGTAAGCTGTGTCCTCACCCCCCCACCCCCACCCCAGGCATACAGCTCAGATTTCCAGTGGGCACAATAATAAACAGTAAAGAAAAAATTGAATTTTTCTTACAGTACCCAGACTTCTGGTTATTTGGTGTTTCCACGCCATCCTGTGTCACCAGTATTGTGTATAGGTGAGTAATGAGATAATGAGGAGGCAGCATACTTGGGACTCCATACTTAACCTTTTATTGAAGAGAACCTGAAAGTAGAGGAAAACAGACAGACAGGTTTCCCTACCACTAAAACACCCCTCCCCCAATCTATCACTATGGCAGGGGTCAGCAACCTTTGCTGGCCCCTATGCCAGCCCCCCCCCCCCCCCCCCCCGAAGGTGCCAAGGACAGGGCCAAAAGGGGGTGGGGCCAGGGACTCAGTGTGCAAAACTTTTTCTGAATAAAATTTTTGTGTAAACTCACACGACAGAAATTATAGGCATTAATTGAAGTTAAAGTGATTGTAAATAGAATTAATTAATTGTGGTTAATTAATTGAATTTAAATGAATTTTGAATTGAAATTTAATTTTTAGAAAGGTTTTTATTTAAAATTAATTTTTAAAAAAAGAAGAAAGGAAAGAAAGAAGGAAGGAATGAAGGAAGAGAAAGGAAAAAGAAGAAAGGAAGAGAAAAAGAGAAGTAAGAGAAAGAAAGAAAGAAAGAAAGAAAGAAAGAAAGAAAGAGGCAGGATACAAGAGAAAGAAGGAAAGACAAAGGAAGGCAAAGAAGAGAGAGAAGGAAAGAAAGAAGCCAAGAAAAGAAACAAGAAAAAAAGAAAGAAAGAAACCGAAGCTGCTGGCGGCGGGGACCCGACCGTGGCCCCGGGAGCCGCCGGTAGGGCAGAGCAGAGCAGAGCAGACCCCAGCACCAGAGGCTGATCCTGGCCCCGTGCCAGGAGGCCGAGGCCATTGGCGGAGCGGAGCCAACCCCGGCCCCGGGCCAGGAAGTCAAGGCGGCCGGTGGGTACAAACCCGGGAGCCTGCTCCGGCCGCGGCCATCCCCTGCCCGCATGGGGCAGGCAGGCCTGCGCACCTGCCCCAGCCCTGAGCCTGCCTGTTCCGCCCTGGGGGCGGGCCCGGGAGCCCGCTCCGGCCGCGGTCACCCCCTGCCCGCATGGGGCAGGCAGGCCCCGGCCCTGAGCCTGCCTGTTCCACCCTGGGGGCAGGGAGGGCCAGCCCAGAGGCCAGGCTCAGGCCGGGTCTGCCGCAGCAAAGCCGCAGCCCTGGAGGTCTGGAGGGGGCAGCGGGGGCTGCCAGGCTGCGCAGGGGTCCCTCAGTGCTGCGCGGGGGTTGCAACGGCCGCTGTGTGGCCACGCACCCGCGCAGCTTAGAGGGAACATAGGTCCACAGGCCCCTGCGCTGGGCCGCGCCAGCCCCCGCTGAGCCCCAAGCCCCACACCGGGCTGGGCTGGCCAGGCCCCCGAGCTGGCCCCAGAACGGGGCTGCGTCGGCCCCCCCAAACTCCGTGCCAGCCCCTGTGCTGGGCTGACCAGGTCCCAGAGCCGGCCCGAAAGCCGGGCCGCCCCAGCCCCCCAAGCGGGGATGCGCCGGCCCCATGCCGGGGTGGCCAGGCCCCTGAGCTGGCCCCCCCGAGTCCTGCACTGGTCCACACCGGTCCTCCCCGACCCCCCGCACCGGGCCTCACTGGCCCCTGAGCCCGCACCTGCCCCCGAGCCTGCCCCTGGACTGCCGCAGAGCCGAGCTCCCAACCAGAGGCTCCACCTCCGCCCCACAGCACGTTGCTGTGGAGTCAGGGTCCCAGGGACTGGAGCCTCTGCCTCCGACAGGACAGAGCGGGGAAGTGCGGCCAGGGAGCCACAGCATGCGGCTCTTGTGGCCCCAGGCCATGCAGGGGGGCGGGGCCAGCAGGGGGAACCTGAGCAGGGCTGCGTGCCACTCAGCATTGTCCCACATGCCAAACTTGGCACGCGTGCCGGGGGTTGCTGACCCCTGCACTATGGCAACCCCAATGACCGAAGTTAATCCGAAACACCACAACCGCTATCAAATAAAAGGTGTAAACTGCAGCCATTATATTGGCTTTAGGTTGACTTAATAAAGTCAATTTCGCGGTAATCCCCGTCTACACTATCCTGAAGTCAACTTAAGGAGTTGATTTAAGGCTTAAGTTGACCTAAAAGGAGGTGTTATTAAGTTGACTTAAGCTTTCCTCAAGGAAATGCTTAAATTGACTTTAAAAAAGCCCAGTGTGGATGTGTCTTTGTTTAGGTTGACTTAAGCGTCCTTAAGTCAACCTAACTTGCCAGTGTAGATGCACCCCTGAGATTTTTGCACTGAAGAGAAAGAGCCAATGAAGCAAGGGGAAGCCCTGGACTACCAGGAGAGGGGCTCAAGTCAGAGGATTTGAATCTCAACTTTACACCCAAGCTTTTGGTTCAGCCCATTATAAAGATCAGGGCCCTGTGCACATTTTGGCTATGTCTACACTTGAAAAGTTAAGTTGACTCTGTTAAGTCGACTTAACAAGGTCGACTTTAAGTTGATTTAAAGTCAACCTTGTTAAGTCAACTTAACAAACTGGCTACATTTTAAGTCAACCTTGTTAAGTTGACTTAACAGCAGAGATAGCCGTTATACTGGCTTTAAGTCGACTTGATAAGGTCGATTTAGCACTAATCCCCAACTACACTTGCCTTAAGTCAACTCAAAGAATCGACTTAAGGCTTAAATCGACCTAAAGAGGTGGTGTTATTAAGGAAATGCTTAAGTCGACTTAATAAAAACCCAGTGTGGACATGGCTTTGTTCAGGTTAACTTAAGCATCCTGAAGTCGACCTAACTTGCCAGTGTAGACGCACACCCAGTGCCTATCTGGCCCTTATCCCCATGATACCTGAGCACTGCACCTCCCGTTCTTGGATGTATTGATGCTCGCACACCTCTGGGAGGTGAGAAACGTACTTTTATCCTGTACCGATGGGGGCCGAAGCAGAGAGGGGCTAAGTGACTTGCCCCCAGTCACACAGAAAGGCTGTGGCACAGCAAGGGACTCTCGTTAGTGCCTAAAGCACTCTGGATCTGGATCTGGTTCTTACTGATGCCAGTGTTGAGAGGGTGTTTGAGTCAGGGGTCCAGCCAGCAGCATCCTTCACTGATTTTGAAATGCAGCAGTTAGTGGGCGCTGTCCTGTGGAGGAGGGATGTGGACTCTTTCCAGCCTGCCCTGGCAGAGAGTGCTTGTACACCCCATCTCTCAGGTCGGAAGAGCCCGTTCAGCTGCCCTCCCCAATAGGCTGTGCTCACATGCCTGTCCCCAGCAGTTTTACCAGGGAGCCGTTAGCTCTTCTCTTTGCACTTCTGGTTGGAGCTCAGGTATAGCATTATTTATCAGACACTCCTCAGTGCTGCTGTCCCGCCATTGGGAGCTCTGCTTGCTGAGCGAAACAGCCAGCAGACTGTCAGTCTCGCTCCGTGTGATCGTGGGTTGAGCTCGCTGGCAAATCACTTTTCTCTCATGAGCAGAACTCCTGCGAAGTTGCTGTTTCCCAGTCTCTCCTGGTTTCTGTCTCTCGTGTGTAAGGTGCACTTCAAGTAGTGGCTCTCTGGGTATGTCTACACTAGCAATTTAGTTCGACTTAAGGACCCTTATGTCAACCTAAATTGTTCCATGTCCACACTGGGCTTTCATTAAGTTGACTTAAGAAATTCCTTAAGTCAACTTAATGAAAGCTTAAGTCGACTTAATAACTACCCCTCCTTAGCTCATGCGATAAATAAATCTGTTAGTCTTTAAAAGTGCCACAGGACTCTGTTGTCTTTCTACAATAGACTAACACGGCTACCCCTTTGGAATTTGACTACCCCTCCTTAGGTTGACTTAAGCCTTAAGTTGACTTTATTAAGTCGACTTAATGCCAGTGTGGACGCCTATGTCCAATGTTAAGTCGACTTAATAAAGTTGACTTAAATGGAACCACTTTGTTAAGCTGACTTAATAAGGTCGACTTTAAGTCAACTTAACAAAGTCAACTTAACTTTTTCTAGTGTAGACATACCCCCTCAGCACAAAAAGGTTCAATCAGCCTGCTGAAGATGACTATGAAACCATATTTCCATTGGTCAGACGTGAACCAATCCACCTGAAATGTCTCTCTTGTGTCTTTCCCTGCCCAGGGATTTCACAGTGACAATCACACACACCATTCATGCAGTAGAAGAGCTTGAGCAATCAGAGCTTTGGAAACAATTTCAGTATTTCCAAAGGGACTTGGCACAAAACCATCCCCATTTCATGCATTGCATTATACTAATCTTCAAAGCGTCTGACGAAGTGGGATTTTCTCCCACGAAAGCTCATGCGATAAATAAATCTGTTAATCTTTAAAAGTGCCACAGGACTCTGTTGTCTTTCTACAATAGACTAACACGGCTACCCCTTTGGTAAGTGAGGATGGTTACCTTTGATTCTGCTTGGACAGCTGGCTGGGACATTTTTAAGTTATCACCTCCAGTTTGGGAGAGATTCCAAGAATTTCAGGTGGTCTCATGAGCATTATAAATTGGGGGCTGATTTAGGCTTCCCAATGGCTGGAGGCACCAGGAGTTTGACATGTGCCCCTGTTCAGCCGGCCAGTGTTCCAGTTCAGTCTCCAAAGTGTCCTACATGGGTAGAATTCTGCACAGTGGAAAATGGCACTACATGGCAGAGACGGTAACTTAGGGTTTAATGGGAGTTTTGGCACTGAGTTTAGTGAGGCCAGGATTTCACCACAGTGTGCCTGACAAAACTCCCATTACTCAGTGGAGCTGGGATTTCCCCACATACATGCATGGCTGCTGAGCTTGACAGACATCCGTGCACTGGCCGTTGTGCTGCGGTGGATAATGAGGCCAGAGCCCTGCTGGAATGAGAATCACAGGCTTTGCGCTGCTTATCCCAGGCCCCTGGCTTTGGCCAGGTACCTAACAACTAATCTGCGGATCACTGCAGTGCTGCACAGCAACCCTTGCTATTAATTAACCAGAGTTCCAAAGCAAAATCCCCACATGCCCTTTTAGAAGGGTAGCCAGTGGGGGAGGGGGAAAGGGTATGCTGTGGGGAGACCATTGCACCGCTCTGAATGCAATTCGGAGCTCACACACAGCCCCCAGAAGGGACTAGGGATTGCCAATGATCACACACATGGCCCTTCGACAGACTCGTTTTACTCCTCTGCTGCCCCATGTCTCCAGCAGCATCACGTGGGGATTCATATTGCCATTCCCAGTTGATAGCCCCATCTGGACAAACCCATCTTATGCAAAGAGGTTTCCACACAGCATCGGCTCTGCTGCATCTGGCCCCATTCACCAAGAGTGTGATCTTTTGTTTACTTTATAAAAAAGAGACCAAAACTGCTGATGGCACTGCAGTCCCCTCTGGGCTCTGGCAGCAGGCCGTGTTGATAGGCTTGGTAATGAGGTTACACTGAGGTGCTAGAGCAGCATGAGGGCCGAAACTGAATTAGGAGCGGCATTAATTGCATTGCAGACTAATTCAGATGTACGAGTCTGTCAGATGTGTCTGAGATGGCGGCCAGAAACAGACAAAGACACCTGACAATCACCCTGCCCCATGCTGAGCATGGAACATAGTGGACTCCTGTAGCTGCCTGATACTGTGCACCTAATTATTTATAGCAGTAGTTGAGTACCTTGTATCTTTGAGTTGGTCAAATTAACATTTTTCTTCTGCCAAAGAGAGGAAGGATGGCCCTGTAGTCAGGTCGTGGGGCAGGGTCGCTGGAGATGTGGGCAACATGCCTGCCCTGCCACAGATTACTTGTGTGACCTTAGCCATGTGCCTCAGTTCCCCATCTGTAGTCTGGACCTAACAATGCTCTCTTGTCTGTTTAGACTGGATGCTTTCCAAGGTGAGGACTGCGTACTCTTTGTCTCCCCAGCACCTTGCACAATGGGGCCCAGCCTTCGGTTGGGGCTGGAGGAGCCACCGTCTAATAACACTCAGATAACTGAGCCGGCATGCTAAAACATCAGCCCTTGTGGTGTAGGTGATGGCCCCAGTGCAGGCTTGGAATGGGCAGCTACAGTGCTGTTCCTGTGAGCCTCTCTCCAGCTGGGGCCTTCCACCAGTGTGTACAGTGTGCTGTGTAATGGGCACCAGGCCTGAGCATGCTTAGAGCAGCACCAGCCAATAGAGAGGGCCCCAAAGCAGAGCAAGGGCTCTGGGCCGTTTGGCCTGGCGTTCAGATCTGACCTTGGCAGCTCAGTCCCCTATCCAGCTCCTCTCAGAGTGGGTGGGATGGCTCTCCTTGGCTGTGTGGGGAGGGGGCCCAGAGTGGCTCTGGTTGGTGCCAGCTCCCGTTCTGCCTCTCACTGGAGCCCAGGGACCAGAGTCCTCATGCCCTGTTGCACGCCCAGCTCCCTGCCCGCTCTTCCTCTTGCTGCCCCCCTTGCAGCAGCCATGGCAGAGCATCCCACCCTTCTGCCCACATGGCCAGGGCTGCAGTGCCAGATGCCTATGTACTTCAGGGGAGGGCAGAGTCACATGGTCTCCACATCTCTTCCAAACCACAGGTAGCAGCTCTTCTGGCCAGCTGAGGAGTCCTTTCTCCCATCTGCTTCCCCACACACCCTTCCATGGTTAGCTCATAGGAGCTCATCCCCCACCCACTGCCTCAACTTGCCTCCCCTCATATTCCTGCTGGGATTCAATTGGCCCCTGCTTATCCAACATTTCTGCGTCTCTCCCAGAGAGTCTGTCACTGACTGCACCCCCAACCCCTTCCATTTCCTTTCTGAACTCCCTCTTCATTTCTCTGCCGATCCCCAATCCACACTCCAACTGCCTGACACAGCCTCATCCCCAGCCTACTGTCTTGCCAGCATTGCTTCTCCTTGTGCTTACAGGATTGGGACTCTCACTGCACTGGAGAGAATTTAGATAGTTTAGTCCAAAGTGAACCACAAATAGTTACAAAACAAAGAGATATCAGAAAATTTGCTGCTTGAGAGACAAGATGGCAGATGAAATTCAGTATTAATAAATGCAAAGTAAAGCTCATTGCAAAACATAGTGTCCACTGTACATACAAAATGGGATATAAATCAGCTGTTACTCATCAAGAAAGAGATCTTTGAGTCAGCGTGGATAGTTCTCTGAAAACAGCCACTCAATGTGCAGTGACAGTCCAAAAAGCTAGAATGTTAGGAACCATTTGGAAAGGGATAGATAGTAAGACAGAAAATATCATAATGCCTCTATATACATCCATGGTATTCCCACATCTTGAATACTGCATGCAGATCTGGTCACCCCAACCCAAAAAAGATATGTTAGAATTGGGAAAGCTACAGAGAAGGGCAACTAAAAGCTTCCATATGAGGCAAGATTAAAAAGCATGAGACTTTTCAGCTTTGAAAAGAGATGACTAAGAGTAGATATGACAGAGGTGTATAAAATCTTGACTGATGTGGAGCAAGTGAAGAAGGAAGTGTTATTTTCTCCTTTTTAATAATACAAGAAGTAGATGTCACCAATGAAATTAATATGCAGCAGGTTTAAACCAAACAAAAGGAAGTACTTCTTCACACTGCATAGTCAACCTGTGGCATTCATTGCCAGAGGATTATGACAAAGCCAAAACTATAATGGAGCTCAATAAAGAACAAGATAAGATGGAGGCTGGGTCCATCAATAGCTATTAGCCAATATGTTCAGGGATGCAAAACCATGCTCCAGGCATCCCAAACCTGTTTGTCAGAAGCTGGGACACACAACACTTGATGGTAGCCTGTTGAATTCATTCCCTGTGAAGCACCTGGCATTGGCCACTGTTGGAAGACAGGATGCTAGGCTGGAAGGACCATTGGTCTGACCCCATCTGGTTGTTGTATAGGCTCTATATGGCACGAGACAGTCTGCAATTGTTTTCCTAGTCCCTGGATGCTGAATGTGCATTTCTAATTATGACCCCTAACAGAGTGTATATGAACGAACCTCCTGCAAACAATAGGCATAGACAAGGCTCAAGTTACAAATTTATGCAATTCCTATGCATGCAAGCTGATCATGCAATCATGCAATTGCCGGCACAGCGGTACTCCGGCTGCCAGGAAGCCTCCAGGGGGGGCTTCCCCACCAGCTGGAATGTCGTGCTGGCAATCGCTGGTGCTCCAGCTGTTTGGGGAGGCCCGGGGTCTCCCCACCAGCTGGAGCGCCCTGCCAGCAATTGCCAGCGCTCCAGCTGGCGGGGAAGCCCCCGGGCCTCCCCAATAGCTGGAGCATGGTCCCAGCCAGAATGGAGCTGCCGCCGCTTCCTTCTTGCCGAGACCTGCGGGTGCCACTGGGACCTGCGGGGGTCTCAGGCAGAGGGAAGCCACCTGCTTCCTTTTTGCCAGGACCCGTGGGGGTGCTGGAGGGAAGGGAGCCCGGTGGTCCCTTCTGGCTGGGACCACGGGGACCGCTCGGTCCTGGCGAGAAGGGAGCAGGGGGGCTCCCTTCAGCCCGGGACCTGAGCAGCCCCAGCCCGAAGGGAGCCGAGCAGTCCAGTCCTGAAGGGAACTCCGCGCTCCCTCCTCCCCCAAACCGCTCAGGCTTCCTGCCTCCAGGACAGCCAGCCCCATGCGGGGCTGGTTCTCCCGAGGACAAGCTGTCCTAGCTTGGGGAGCCGAGGCTCCAAAGAAGCCTCGCCTCCCCCTGGACCTAACTAGTCAACTTAGAGAGTCTAGTATAGACTCTCTGGGTGTGTCTACACTTGAAAATTAAGTCGACTTAAGGAAATTCAAAGTCGACTTTATAACACCTCGTATAGAGTCGACTTTGAGGCTTAAGTTGACTAGTTAAGTCAACTTAAGCCAGTGTAGACGTGGGGTAGCCCTAAGTGGGGTAGCCCTGGGAAGTCCCGAGCAGAAGGGAGCAGAGTGGTCCAGGGCAGAAGGGAGCTCCTCGCTCCCTTCTCCCCGGGACCGCTCAAGGGCTTGCTACCCCTGGGAGAGCCAGCCCCATGCGGGGCTGGCTCTCCCTGGACCGAACAGGTCGACTTAGAGAGTCCAGTGTAGACTCCCTAAATCGAGTTAGTAAGACCCCCCTTTAAGTCAACTTAGGAGTCCAGTGTGGACTGTCTAAGTTGACTGAATATGGTCAACTTAAAGTCGACTTATTAAAGTCGACTTAGTAAAGTTGACCTAAATCCCTAAGTGTAGACATAGCCGGTGTGATCCACTGGTCACTGTATTCTGTGTCTGCTTCTGTGCCTGAGGCAAAGAAAACATGATTGTGTTCCAGCCAAGCTCTTTGGCTCAAGTTGTAGCAACTCATGATTGTACCTGTGAAGGTGCATAGTTCAGGCCATGATGACAACCATCATAGAGGGGGGCTTGTTTGAGACTTGAACTGCTGTCAGAATGAGATGCCTCTGTCCAAAGATGGTGTGCAACCCTCACTCTGCCCGAGATGACCACTGTCACAACCCATCATTTCAGTCCTGGCCCAGAGTAGGAATTTACAGTGTTGGAGCTGAGTCAGCCTGGGGTGGTGTCAGCAGTTGTCCCTTCCTGCACACCTGGCTAGGCCATTAGCTTGCCTCACTCTTCAGATTTCCCCTTCCTTTTCCCCCTTGTTTGGGGAGGACTGAGGGCAACAGTCCATAGCCTAGTTACATCATACAACAGTTTTCTCCCTTCTGCCTTAGCATCCCACACTGGTGGGGAATGAGGGAGAAGTTCTAGCAGCCATGTGAGGAACAAGAGCCCATGTGGCGTATGGACACAAGGTCCTAGTCTGGGCCACAATTAGAGTGAGGGCTGAGTCAAACTAGATGACCTTGAGTTATCTGGGACTGGGAGAGCATGGGGGACCCTAATTTGCTGGGCTCAGTGCTTCCAGCCTCCACTCCCGTGTCCTTAATGCCAAGCACCCAGCTCTAGAGCAAGTTCTCACTGGAGTGTGCTGATATCTCCACAGACAAAGATCAGGATATGGCAAGTCCATAAGTAAGGGAAAGCCTATAGAAGGCAATTACCTTGGCTTTTCTTTCTTTTCCTAGGTGGCTCCCATTGAGCTCGAACGCAAGAAGTCCCATGTTAATCTGTTGCTGGTGAGTATTCACAAGGGTGCTTCCACCATGACTGACCATTAGCTGTGTGGTTGGGATCTGAGAGTCAGATCAGGTCTTTCCCTGGGGGCAACACACCATGATCAGGTATCTGGTATATACGAGGACACCTCTGTGACAGCAATGTAAGTACTGCTACACGAGCAGACCATTTTCCAGCCATGTTCTGCCACTTACTGCACAGGATCATCCCCATCTACTCTTGTGGCTCACTTCCTGTCCATCTAGTTCAGTGTCCTGCCTTCTGGCGCTGTCCCTCCACCCAATGGTCCAGCCACCGTTTTGTTCCACCTCCTGCCACACTGCAAAATGCTCCACCAGGTTCAGCACAAAGACTACAGTGTGACTAGTAACAGGCCCAGTTTCAGGTAAATCCTGACAAGAGCCCCATAGCCTCACTCTGGATTGGGAGTAGCACCTCCCAGAAAGGCAGGGGTAATGGCATGGAGCTTATTCCAGGAGCAGCAGCTGTGGCCCCCATCCTTTTCCAAGCTTTCCCTGGCAGTTTCGGATTGTCTGGGTGGCTGGCTGCCAGTCTCAGCCCTGCTGGGGACTATTGGAGACAACACTGCACTGAGCTGCATGAGGCAGCTCACCCTGCTGAAATCTAGTGTTTCTAGCTATCTGCAGACACAGGCAGAGGTCACTGCTCCAGTTGCACTCAGGTCACATTTGCCAGGAGAGGTAGGAAGCGCCAGTGTTTGTAAATAAAACCTGCAATTAAAGTGTGATCACCTCACTCCTGGAGCTGGGCCCAGGCACCTATACCTTCCTCCAGCCTTAACTAAGAACAGAGACTCAGTTCCCCACTTGAGGCCTCTCAAGGTCAGGACTGAGGAACTTTGTTGAGGGAAGGGGGGAAGAAAGCTGGTTCTCCCTTCATGACCCTGCTCTGTGGAGACACTGAGGCTGTCATTGTCCAGCTGTCTGTCCAGCACCTATCACGAGGACTAAAGTAAAGGCAGACCCAGAGTAAATAACAACCCGGCTTCTCCCCCATTCTGGCCCTGGCTCTTGGAGAAAGAGTTCCAGATTGGTGCATTATTGATGGGGCAGTTAATGCAAGCTTCATAAAGCACACAGAGCCTTTGATTAAAAATTCATGGTGTGGTCTGTGGTGTTATCATTGACTGGCTGTGGCTCCATTTGTGTTTTAATGAACTCTGAGTGAGACCTGAGTCTGGGATGCTGTGGTGGGCAAGGGAGAGAACAGAACCCCGTGGGGCCTCTCCACATTACAGCTCTGGGTTTGCCAGTGTTGGTGAAATGCCACAGTGCCTTCCAGAGGAGAGGGGACACAGCTCATGTTGTGGTTACCACTGACCAGCAGGATGGCGGGCAGGGGGCTGGCTGGTGAGGTGGTGTGCAGGGTAGCAGGCAAGGTGCTGGCTGGCTGTCAGGGCAGTGGCAAAATCAACGTGACATCTGCCGCACTGGGGTGTATCCCTAAGGCTCAGATCTCTGCTGGTTCAGCAATATTAAAGGACAAGGTGTAAATCAGGCAACCCATGGCCACCACAATGGAGTGCAAGGAGCCCTGGATCCATAGAGATGGAAGCCAGCTGCAAGCAAGCACACTACAAGGGATGCGTGATGAACGTGCAGCCTAGAAAGCCCCATCCTCTGGAGGTGGAGACTCCACCATATTCTGAGCAAAGCAGTGGATGGTCAGAAGCAGCAGACAAAGGATTCCTACCTGGTCAGCTTGGCAGGCTCCAGAGCTGTGTCACCAGCTCACCCTTCAGGATTACTTTGCCCAGATGGCTATCCCTTAACAACAAGCTTGAGGAAAACCTGAAATGTTTCTTATTTCCTATGGCCACGTGACTGGAGAGGAACCCCACCAGCTCCCTTGACTGACAGCATTCTGCCTAGGAGTATCTGGCAAAGCCCTTTGGTTGCACTGTGAGGACTTTGCTAAAAGAGCCATCCTGGAGCATGCTCTCTGACGTGCAGAGGGTAGGGCCTCTCTTTAGAGATGTGCAGCACTGGGAGTGAAATCAATGGGGCTATGTCTACACTTGCACTTTTAAGTCTACTTTAACTAAGTCGACTTCAAGTCGACTTAGTTAAGTCGACTTAGTGTGCCTACACTTAAAATTAAAGTCGACTTAAAGGGGAACTTACAAAGTCGACCTAGAGTCTTAGATGGGCGGGTGTGAACAACCATTGTCTCCTTAATGTAAAGGAATCTGCCAGGGAGTATCCTGATGAGCCATTAAGGAGACAATGGTTGTTCACACCCTCCCATCTAAGGCATTTGTCCAGAAGGACACAAGTTAAAGTATGGATATAACATCAAATTCTTAACTTCTAATCGAAATAGAATTCCTAGACATAAACTATATAATCATTCCCAGCAAATTACTACCTTTCTATTGATACCAAACATGACATAGTTCCTATGGATTATAGCATTTATGAGATATCCATAGAAAATAATATCATAAATGCTTCCCTAAATCCAGACAGTGTCACACCATGTCCACATGCCCTGCCCTTTGGGGGGCATGCCAGGCTCCCCCTGTGCCCCCCTGGCAGGGAGGGCATTGGTGTAGTCCTGGGGTAGCCCTAAGTCGACTTAGGGCTACCCCAGGGCTACACTAGCTTAATTCGACTTTAGAAAGTCGAATTAAGCCTTAGGTCGAGTAAAAAGCAGGTTTAATAAAGTCGACTTAATTTTCATCAAGTCGACTTTATTTTGCTTAAGTCGACTTAAGCAAAGTGTAGTGTAGATGCAGGGCACATTAAGTCGACTTAAGCCAAGCTTAAGTTGACTTAATTTGCCAGTGTAGACGCAGCCTGGGGGCAGCTGAAATAAATAGGCTCTGTGGCTATGTCTACACTTGTCAAAATAAGTCGACTTAGCATGTCTACACTCAAAAATTAAGTCAACTTAAAGGGGACCCTGCCAAATCGACTTAGAGCGTCCACACTCCTAAATTCCTAAAGTGTAGACATAGCCTGAGAGAGGATGGAAGAGTACAGATCACGAAGAGTGGAGATGGGAGCAGAGAACAGAGACGGGATCTGGGGGGTTGAGGTAACCCGTTTACCAGCCTATGCTGTGTTTCTGTCTGGGTAAGGCGCTGTGGAAGGGTCCTTGGGGGCCATGGGGAAGGATGCTCAGAGAGTTTTTTTGGAGGAAGAGGCTGGGTGAGGGGTGTTGGATTGGGGATTCTCCATCTTAACTAAAAACAGAGTGCATGCTGAACTGCGTTTCAGCCCTCAACCAAGAACTGGGCTCTTCATGTGAACAGCTGCCCTTTGCCTGCAACTCTCTGGGCAGCCCTGGATGTCCTTGAAGTAGAACTTGAAATGATCATTTCCAGGTGCCCAGTGGCTTCCCGGGCAGGGAGCAGACAGAGTAGGTGATGCAGGCTTTAGCCCTGGGAACATGTAGTGCACAATCTGTGCCCATGCTGCCTCTGCCTTTGGAGTTACAGCCTTAACACCCCCTCCCCACCCCCCGACTCTCAGCTTCACCCGTGCTGCTGCAGGGCCTCATCTGGGAGTCCTGCTGGGCCCCAGTCTGGTGCTGCTGCAGGCCCAGCTAGTCCTGTCTCAAACCTAGGTGAAGGTTGGGCAGCTAGCCAGGGGATCGGCAGGAAATGTCCCTTTAGGCAGTGACCTGATGGAGGGCTCCAAGGGTGTGCTGCGGGAGCACTCAGCTGTCAGCCCAGGCATTAACTGTTCTCTCTTTCCTTCCTGTCAGAGGAAGCGATCCCCTGAGCTTTGCCAGCAATACCATGACGACATACATATCTTCTGCTTGGCAGAAGGAATAAGCTCCTTCTATCTGCCCCTGGGTTCTGTGGTCTCTTCACCATGTTATGTGAGAGACTAGGAAGCTGTTGCCGGTGTGAGGTGTGCAGCATGAACTCACTGGCTCCAGGGATGGGGGGAGTGGTGCAGGGCAATGAGAAAATGCTCCAAGGAGCCGCCAAAATGCTGACCTCTCCCACTAGCAAACTGCTTCACCCTCCTACTCTGTGTGGTCTCAGGCCCATCATCACTAATCCTGCCATCAGGGAGCAATTAGAGCTGCTTCCGCTCATCAGGATCCAAACTGAGGATCCAGCCATGGTGACTGTGCCTCAGTCTGCTCCAGGCTGGACTGAAGGCTGTAGTACCCTGGATTGAGCATGTTGCCCATGGTGATATATTTACCAGCTCTCAAAGGGCCCCAGGAGAAGGACAAAAAAGTTTTGAGATCTTCAGTGTCGTGCTGGCTGATCCCTAAAACAATGTCTGCTTTATAAGTAGTGGCAATAATTTGCCAAGGAACCCTTAAGGGATTCCTCAGGGTGATCAACTTAAGGTGGTTTAGCCATGGAAGACAGGCTGTAGAGAGATACACTGGAACCTGCCTTGTTCCCTTTCCAACCCAAAAAGGTCACGTATGACCCAGCTCTTCAGCAATGCTGGACAGCGGAAGAGCTGATGAGCTCTCAGTCCGGCTTTGGAGTGAGAATGGCTGATGGTTGACACAGTCAATTTGTGGAACTCATTGCCAGGGAGGTTGTGAAAGACAAAACAATAGCAGGGTTCAAAAAGGAACTCAAGAAATTCCTGGAGGATAGGTCCATTAATGGCTATTAGCCAGAATGGGCAGGGATACAAAACCCACGGTCTGGGTGTCCCTGTTTGCCAGCAGCTGGGAGTGGATGGCAGGATGGATCACTCAAAGATTGCCTGTTCCATTCGTTCCCTCTGAAGCACCTGGAGTGAGCTGCTGCAGAGGACAGGATACAGGGCTGGATGGCCTATTGGTCTGACCCAGGGTGGCTGTTCCATTGTTCATATGAATGTGTGGCTAGCTGGATGAGCAGAATCAGTGATGAGCAGGCCTTCCTAGGGCTGTGGTGGTGTGACTGACTAGAGATGGACAGCAGTGCTGTTACAAACGCCTTCTCTGTGCAAAGGGACCTTGTATGACTGATTTGGAGAGAAGCTTGTGGTTCGATTCTTGGCTATCACTGCTGGAATGACAGCATGCCTCTGGCTCTGGGAATAACATGACACCATCAAGGACACTAGCTAGTCTTCTCATTCCTAAAACTACCCAGCACTCCTGGCAACACCAGTTCTGAGTGTGTGAGTGCACTACCACTGACGGTCTCTGGAAGGCTCTTGTGATCCTACAAAATGATGCCTGTGCATGTGGAGAAAGCAGCATTACATCACTCGCCCTTACATCCCCACACAGGAAATTTGTCAAGGACCCACAGAACGCTAGCTGGTTTATTAACCTGGTCTTAATGGGTTAATTAGGTTAACCTGGTCTTAATGGGTTAATTAGAACCAAAGCATGCTTTCTTGTGAAGTTTTGAAACATTTGGGCCTTGACAGAGTACAGCAGTGCATGGAAATAAAAAATAGGGTGGAATAAAGCAGATATTTCACAACCTTCCTACAAGGCCAGTAATAGAGACATAATGGGCTTAGAAGCCATGTTGGGGTGTTTTGCTTTTTTCTGTGTGGGATCTCTTTTCCTTGCCTCTAACATGTCCTTTTCTAAATCAGACTTAGTGGGGTGAGTGTGAAGTTGTTATATGTAGGGCCAATTCCCCATGGCTTTACCCCTTGTGTAATCATTGACATCTGTGCAGTGTGAGTAGAAATGAACACAGAATGTTTTATACCCGCTTCGCTCACGTGTGAGTGATGACACAGAAATGCACAGCAAGGGAAGATTTTTTCCTGTAGTAGTTTGCTTATAGAACACTGTTTGTACAGAAATCTCTCTTTTAAAAGCATCACTGTAGAGTCAAGTTTGGCCCAAGGATGAGGCTTTGTAAATTAGTTTTAGGGACCAGAACATCCATTGAAATGGGTCCAAATACAGATATCACATTTAAATGTTCAATGGGCCCTAAAGTTAAATTTCCCATATAGTGTTGCCCCTCCAGGAATTGCTGTACTTGGACTCTTGCATGTGGAATTGAATAGACGCTGACTTGCTACATAAGTGAAACTGCGCGCTTTGTTTTCATTGTCCCAGCGAAAGAGAAATGCAAAGGATAAAATAATCAACTCAGTGGTAGAAAGTCAGTGAGATTTGTAATGATCTACGGGTGATAAAGATAAAGAAATCTACTTCCCCAGCAGGTGTAAATCTGCATAGCTTCATAAATTCCTTCTATCACTGACTTCAATTTAGGGATGCCATTTACAGGCTGGCCAACAGCAATTCTGGGCTCCAGGACAAAAGTCAATGCCCCCTTCCCCCATGACAGCAGCAGGGGACAAGTGGGGAGGAGAGACATGGTAGCAGGGAGAGCAAGCAGGAAAGGGAATGTGGAAGAAAGGGGGGAGAATGAACAAAAGGGATGTGAGGGAGGAGGGACGCTGCAGCAGTGGGCCAGCAGGGGTGAAGTGTGAGCGGGGCCACAGGTAGAACAACGGGCAAAGGAGTGTTGCCCACTGCCCTTGGCTCAGGCTCTTTTAAAATCATCAGGCCCCTGGGCAGTTGCCCCTTTTGCCCCCTATAGGCAGACCTTTCCATTTAGGAGCTAAGGGTCTGGCCTGGGGTCGTGTTTTTCACTTGGCAATGCCCATTTAACAAATTGCTTGGTCAGAGACACAGACCAATGCCTGTGTTGCTGGAGGTTTTTCAGCCAGGCTAACATGCAGCCTTAGAGACATAACTAGAAAAGGCCTGACTTTCAGGCTCTGAAGTCAGTAGGGGCCTGGTGCTCTGCACCTCTGCTAATTAAGCAGGTATCCAAATCTGCATTTGCATACCTGACTTCAGGCTCTTGGCTATCCCCCAGAGCAGCTCACACATCTGCTCTGGCTGTGGGAAAACCTGGGGTGCGCACTGAGGACACTGCTGCTGGAGTTCATTAAGAATGGTTGCTACGAGGAGCCTCCTTGTTGTAGCAACAGCAGCACAGAGTGTGAGCTGCCAAGGCACAAAGGGAGCAGGCAGTGCCAGCTCCAACCCCTCTAGCTAGCAGAAAGCGCCTCAAAGACACCTGGCTCCCCTTGTTCTACAGCTCCTCTGTAAGTTCGATGTCCTACTGCCTTTTCCTAGGCAGCTGCAGTCAGCTTGGGGTGTTCAGCTAGTCCCCGCTGGCCAGGACAGCTGATCTGCCTTGTAGCTCTGAGGTTTCTGTGGGTGTTGCTGTTTGAAGTGACAGGCACCTGGCAACTAAGTGGTTATTACGGATGGCTGGCCCTCCAGGGAAGGGCGATGCCAGTTCTATCTGGAGCCAAGAGTCTCTTCAGGAGCAGCAGCAGCAGCTTGGGGGAGCCCGCCTCATGGCTTGGGATGAGCTGGTAGGAGAGGAGCCAGGTACGGGTGGCGGATGGCTTGGTACTACAGGCCATTCTCCTCAACCGTGAGTATCCAGGACTGCCAGCAGGGGTGGGGGGACATGTGCTATCACTTTCTGTAAGTACTGATGAAGCATGCCAGAGAGAGCTCTGGGACCAAGCTCTTCTCATTAGCAACAGAACAGACACAGCCAGACAGTGCATGCTGACCCCTCCTGCCCCAGGCCACCATTTGGAGGCACAATTTCAGAGCAGAACAAACAAGGAGTCCTGTGGCACTTTTAAAGACTAACACATTTATTTATTCCATGAGCTGTTACAGTCTGACCAGATCCTATGACTTAACACTTCCCTGCATTTATTTTGCTCTCATTTTGTAAGTTCCACATCTTCAAGTATCTGCTGAAGTGGGATATTCTCACACAAAAGCTCATGCGATAAATACATTTGTTAGTCTTTAAAAGTATCACCAGACTCCTTGTTTGTTTTGCTGGACTAGGCTAACCAGCTACCACTTTAGAACTTCAGAGTAGGAGTCCCATCGCCATTCAGTCTTTAGCCTCACTAGTATCACAGAAGGCAGCCCACTGCAGCACCTCACAGCTGTAACAAAGCAGGGCTCAGCTATAAGGAAAAAGAAAGAGGAGCAAATATCACGACAAGGCACAAATCATTGTAAATAGCAGAAGTGCCAGTGAAGCAGGGATTTTGTCACAGTGACTGACTAGCAGTTGGGAAGAGTGGCCCTGGTTGGTTTATTCTAGCACTAGAAAAGGTTCAGAAAAGGGCAACTAAAATGATTAGGGGTTTGGAGAGTGCCTCGTATGAGGAACGATTGAAAAGGCTGGGCCTCTTCAGCTTGGAAAAGAGGAGACTGAGGGGGGACATGATAGAAGTATATAAAATTATGACTGATGTGGAAAAAGTGGACAAGGAAAAGTTGTTTAAATACTCCCATAATACAAGAACCAGGGGTCACCAAATGAAACTGATAGGTAGCAGGTTCAAAACAAATAAAAGGAAGTTCTTCTTCACACAATGCACAGTCAACTTGTGGAACTCCTTACCTGAGGAGGTTGTGAAGGCTGGGACTATAACAATATTTAAAAGGGAACTGGGATAAGTTCATGGTGGCTAAGTCCATAAATGGCTATTAGCCAGAAAGGGGTTAAGAATGGTGTCCCTAGCCTCTGTTTATCAGAGGATGGAGACGGATGGCAGGAGAGTGATCACTTGATCATTGCCTGTTAGGTTCACTCCCTCTGGGGCACCTGGGCACTGGCCACTGTCGGTAGACAGATACTGGGCTAGATGGACCTCTAGTCTGACCCAGTTCGGCCTTTCTTATGTTCTTTCTTATGTTCTTATGGCGAAGGTGGGAGAACTGAGTTTCACTAGGTGGCTGTCACTTCAGCTAAGAAAATCAATGCTTTTAAAATTGCCAGGAGAGAACTTTGTTTGCAATGACACCGCTGTTTGATTAATTCAGTGATGTATGTTGTTTGCTGAACTAGATTAGTCCCTGATAATTAGGCTTCTACAAATCAGATGTGAATCACTAATTTGCATGTGGCATGTGATACAAACTGTGCACAGTTTCATTTTCATGGAACAAACAGCTGCAGAAGACTGTGTGTTCACCAAACACACCCAGTAGGCTTTTCTCAGTTCTTGGGTAGCTCACAGTGCCGACAGGGAGGTCTGAGACGACCTGTTTTGTAGATAGGCACTGGAGGCATAGAGAGCTGACATGATGTGCCCATGGTCACGTAGGGAGAGCTAGGAATTGGATCCAGCTTTCCTCAATCCTACTCCACTGCTTTACGTACTAGGCCATCCATCCTAGCAGATAATTTAACCCTAAATTTGCACTGAAATGTTGAGGCTGCCTGAGAATAGTGATCAGGCCAAAACATTTAAGGGAGGCTGACAGTAAATGACCCCTCTGAAATTGTGTCTTAGAACCAGAGTTAACACCTCTGGCCAACACCTAGTGTGATCTTGGACCCCATGAAGTCCTGGGCTCTGCTCTTCATCTCATCTGAAAGGTAAAGCATAGGAAAGACCAAAGAGGGCCAAGTAAAAAGCAAGAGCTGATGATCTCTTAGGAAACACAGAGCGTCTCTTCAGACAAGCGTCCTACATAAAGAGAGAAGGAGAGGAAAGGTGTAGGAGAGCTTCTGATACAGTGTCAGGCTGGCCTCTGCATTAGGGTCTGAGTCTGGAAAGCAGCATTCCACAGAAGGCAGCAGAGCTCTGTCAGCTGATACCAGCAGAAGATCTGGCCCCAATGCTCACCCAAACCAAGGTGTTTTGTTGTATGGTACCAGCCCCACTTCCCTTAAGCTTTGCTCCATAGGTGACTTCTAAACTCCCCCTTGCAGCTTCATCGAGATGCTGTCTCTCTCCCACCCCCTGATGCTGTAGCTGAGATCCTGCCAGACAAGCAGATGCTGCTCTATGAAAAGGCATCCATCCCAGCAGACAGTGATGTGGATGATGCAGACATGTTCAGTAGGTATGAGGAGCTGTGTCCCAGCTTGGGCTGGAAATCTCTTCTTCTTTGGTAGATGTGCCCCATGACACCTCCCCTGGTTCCTCTGGCACCAGATACTCCCTCCTGCCTCCCATTGGGGTCTGGGTGGTCCATTGCTAGTGGCATTTTAGGAAGACAAGGATGGCAGACTGGATGCACCCCAAGGTGCATCTAGCCCAGTGGTATAGGAGGAAGTTGTCAAACCCCTGCCATGAGAAGCTATGGAATAACTTGCTCTGGGGGGAGTTTCCTCCTGCTCTCCATTATGTTCTGTTTGTGACTGTTTTATCCCTGCTAGTAAGAGATTGACTGGAGCCAGTTATATTGTGGGCAGTGGCTGGGCGATCTTCCCACAAACCCAGGCTGGCCAGTGAACCTACTATAATCCTGCACCCCTCCCCCATTGGGCAATGGCCTTGCGTCCGTCACCCCTCTATGCCAGCCCTGGACTCTGCTGAGCAGAGAGAGAGAGGAGTGGGTTGAATTGGTCCTAGTGCAGACATGCATCCTGAAGGCTGGATGGATGTGTCGGTCAGTCCCTCTTCACTAGGGCCATCCGTGAGATTCTACCCTGGTCCCAACAATGCAAGAGTGCAGCATTAGTGTGGGTCACACGTCCTGGCTCATGGGGCTCTGGCTGGTTCCTGAGGCATTCCCCAGCCTCTTAGCTGGCTCACAGGCCCAGACAGGTAAAGTCAAACCACCTCTCGCCATCTCCTGCTCAGCGCTCTCCCCTACCACTGCCAGTCGCCCTTCTCCTCCACCCACTTCTGAGTTGGCTCTACTGCAGCCAGTCTGGCCACGTACTGACCAGTACACAGAATGGCGCAGAGCACAGACAATCAAGTCACAGGTCTGTCCATAATGCTCTGCGGTTGGACCCAGCACAGCAGGACATTCTGCAGTGGGGCTAGTTCAGAAGGAAGTGAGCTGGTCAGGTCAGTCCAGGCATGGGAAAGCACTAGAGGAGATGGGGAGAGAAAAGACTGGTGGGATTTAAAGACCCAACATCCTCTGCAAGGCAAAAGGTCCAGTCTCCCCTTCCCATCTGAACCCTCATCCCACCTACCTGCACTGCCAGCTCCCACCTCTCTGCAGGACAGCCCAGACTGCCCTGGTCTCCATCTCACCCAGCAGAGTTGGCACAGGCTTCTCCAGCATCACCCAGTGAACAAGTTGAGACCCTGTCCTGACAGTACAGAGCTAATGCCTGGAGGCTGGGGCAAGCCATCAGGAGAAATGGCACAGGCTGTTTCCAGTCCTCGGATGAGGGAGCTCACCTCTTTCTCCTGATACTGGCTAGTGACTTGGGGCTGCCTCTGGTGCTCAGGTAGCAGTGGTGGCCGAGACTTGCTTTTATCCATCTACCTTTGGCCAAAATATCAGAGACGTCTGCACAGACACCCAGGCCTTGTAATTTCCAAACCCTAACCCTAACCTTGATTCAGAGTCCACGGAGGCCAACAGAAAGGCCTGCATTGACTCTAATAGGAGCTGGATCAGGCCCTGGATCAGTGCAGTGGAGCACTGGCTGCCTGCCAGACACACAAACTTCATAGCAAGGGAATGTCAGCCTATGCTCCAAGATTTGCATGGCTCCCAAGCAGTTGAGGGGGTTGGTTTGATTTAGTGGCACCCAAAATGGATTGAAACCTGCCTGCTCCCTCCCCAGGCCATGGAAGGACCAAGGGAAGGGGCTTCCCTAGTTATTTCTTGCTTTGCTGAGCTTGTAGTTTGCCTGGCTGTCACCCCTGACTCTTTGCTTTCTGCTCTGCAGAACCCAGGATATCACCAGGTTCCATCTGGATCAGGTGAGTAAACAGGACCACTTGTTTTCACTGCTAGAGGAGCCCTGATGGTAAGGAACCAGGGAGTGTGATGGATGAAGCAGTCTGGAAATGAGGGTAAAGGCCTGGCAAGGTAAGGCCACCAAGCCCACAAGCTTCATGCAGCTGTCGCCCCATTCTGGGCTCCAGCTCAGAAGCCTGGCGGTGGGAGAAAAGGCTGCACGAACTGCATGGTTTAGCATAACCTCCCAGGGGGAACAAGGGCCATTCAATTCGTAACATACAGATAAATAGTTTGGCAGGATGGGTGTTGTAGGTGCAATGGGGACCTGGCTTTTTCCAGAGCTCACTGACATCAGGGAGGTCTTTCCACCTACTTTAACAAACTTTGGAACAGACTCTGAAAACAGCTAAGCCTGTATGTGGCTCCCACCTACACAGCAGCAAAGTACAGAAAGGACAGGCTAGAGCTGCTAATGAGCCACTCCTCCCCCCCCACAGCTGCACAACTTTGTATTTGTTATGAAATGCTGCCCTCTGTAGGAAGGAGTAGAAAGTTCAGGAACATCATACAGAAGATCATGAAGGGATTTGATTTGAGCAGGGTTTTGATTTTGTTTCACAGATAATTCCACAATTTCAAAAGAAAAAAAATTCCATTTGAAGTAATAGAGAAATTTAAACAATCAAAATTTCCCACAAAACAAAATTCTGCTGTTGTGTTATGTAGAATCAGCTCAAGTATTGGGGCTAAAGTGCAGGGGTTCCTGTCTTCTAGTCTCCTGCTCCGTCCAGAGAACCACATTTTCTGTCGGCACAAATGAGAGGAGAGAACAGTGCAAGCCCGCTTTGTGTATGACTCTCAGTGTAACTCAGAGCCCTTTCAGGTGAAGGTTCCCCATGTTGCTGCTGACTTGTCATCTCAGACAGCACAGTGCACACGGCCACCTGCCAGCGGAGGACTCCAGCATGACAGGACTCAATCAGACAGGCCAGCAGCCACAGCACTGTGCTGACGGCCAGACTCTTAGCCCACGAAGAACCAAGACAAATTACAGGCCCACCCAGATCTTGAGCTGCCACAGGCTGACCTGAGCCAGCTGCATGGCCAATGAGGGGCTCTTCAGAGCAGCTCTTGGGCTATCTCTCTTGGCTGAGAATGGTATGAAGAACTCCTTGCCCTGCAGGAAGGTCCTCTCCAGGGTAATAGAAAACAACAAGCTGCTTCTTGGATAACCACCTTCTCGGTCAATGGGGGACTCTGTGCTGCCTACAGGAGGTGGTTTATAAACCCTGGAGGAAGGATCTCAGTCTCTGTCAGTTCTGTAAAGTTTGTGAATCATGTTTTTAAGGATCTCATAGGTTTCATCCCTATTAAAATCTATTCAGCTTTCCCATAAGGGATACACTGGAAGAACAGCATTTGTGGCAGGGTGTAGGGTGCAGTCTTGGGGTCCTTGGTACATGGGGCCCAGAGTGGCTGCTCTGTCTGAATGGGTGCTAGTTGGTCACAGTGCATGGTGCACTCTGGCAGGACTGGTGCCCCACTGGAGTGAAGAAATGGGACTCTAGCAGTTCCCAGCTGATAATGTTGCCTGTTTGAAAACAAGCAAACAGGCCTCCTCAAGGCTCTGAGCCACATGCAGCTGGCTGGAAGGCCGTCACCAAGGTTGAGTGCTGGCGCACAGACTCTCTCATGGCCATTTCTGCCCAAGGCTCCTAGCGATACAGCTGGGGCAGCTGTTGTAGGGCCGATCCACTTGCAAATCAAATATGACCATTTCCTTCTGTAGAGGCAGCTGCTTAAGCTACCTGCTGCTGGTATGTCTGGGCACATCATGTGTACTCACTTGATTCCCACAGTGCCTCAAACTATTTAACTGGAGCAAACGGGATGGCCTGCTGAGGCTAGAGATTCATAGCTTTTAAAGTCATTATGCTAATCAAATCTGATCTCCTGAGTAACACAGGTCATAGAACATCACTCAGTAATTTCTGATTCACACCCATAACTTCAGGTGGAGCTATAGCATCTTTTGTGGAAAGAAATCTAGTCTTGCTTTAAAGACAGCAAACGATGGAAAAGCCACAACATGGTTAATTACTGTCATTGTTAAAAATGTGTGCCTTAGTTTTAGCCTTTGCTTGCTTTAGCTTCCAACCACTGGATCTCATTATGCCTTTTTCTGCTAAGTTAAATGCTGTTTACTATTAGATATCTGTTCCCCATATAGGTACAAGTGTGTAGACTGTTCTCTAGTCACATGTTAATCTTCTCTTGCATAAGCTAAATAGAGTGAGCTTTTTGAGGCTCTCATTCTATGGCAGGTTTTCCAGACCTTGAATCTTTCAGGTAGCTCTCTTCCTAACACTTTTCAATTCATAGACAGCCTTTCTGAAATGTAGACACTAGAAATGGGCATAGTAGCTAATCTGGCTCACTATCAGGGCCAGATTAAGCGGTTCTTGGGCCACAGGCTGCCAACCACCATGGACCCCCCCCAACCTGGGGTTCTGGCCCCACCACCATGGGACCCTTCCCACCTGGGACCCTGCCCCCCCCACCACCATGGGCCCCCCTGCCTAGGGTCTCAGTCTCCCACCACAGTGACCTGGGGGCAGGCCTGCCCTGAGGGGACTCTGGGACCAGAGGCTGTGCTCCGCGGCGCTCCCGTCCTGCCCTGCCCTGCCCACCTCCCCCCGCCGGCCAGCTGTGAAGGGAGATAGATGCCATTCCACCCCGCCCCCGGGGTCAGAACAGCAGGTCTGGGGATGGGGTGGGAATGCCCCGGAGCGCAGCCTCTGGCCCCAGGCTCCCCACCCCTGCACTGGCAGGAGCTATCCCAGCACCCCCAAGGTCCCACTGGTGCTGTGCCAGAGTGGTGGGGGCTGGATCACACAGGGGCCTTAGGGGCTGCAGCTCAGGTCCCCCATTTAGTCCTAGGCCCAGTGCTTCAGTCTCTACAGCCCCTGTGTTGATCTGTCTCTGCTCACTATTGCAATGAGCACCTGCCTACTCCCACTTGATATTTCCTGTGTGTACATCCAAGTACCATGTGTGTTCTCTTAGCTACAGCACTGCACTGAGAGTTCATATTCATCTGGCAGTCTACCATACGCCCCAAGTACTTTTCAGATTCATGGTTCTCCAGGATACCACCCCCCATTTTAGCAATGTGACCCACAGTCTTTGTTTCTAGACGTATACCCTTGCATTTGGCTATGTTAAAGCACATGAAACTCAGATGAGCAGCCCATCCAAAGAGATCCAGGCTGGTCTGAATAACTGAGAGATCCCTGGCTGGAAGTTGAAGCTAGATAAAGTCAAACACAGGGAGGGTAATTAATCACCAGAACAAAGTGGCAAGGGTCATGGTGTATTCTCCATCACGGCAATTTGTAAATCCAGATTGGATAGGTTTTTAAAGACATGCTCTAGTTCAGAAGGAATTGTTTTGGGGCAGGTTTTTGGCCTGTCTTACACAGGAGGGCAGACTAGATGATCATAGAGTTCCTTCTGGCCTTGGAGTAGGGATAGCTCTTAGCTCTTAATGCTCCACAAATTCAAAGCACTCTCAGCAGCCAGGAAGACAGTCAGTCGATGTTCCTTCAAGCCTAGGCTTGAAGTCTTCTGTATATGGCCGGGAGCGATGTTGGCTCCCTAGAGAAGTGGCTCTCAATCTTTTGCGGTTCGTGACACACTTGGCAGCATTTTGCAACCCTACTGGACACATCAGCCCACCCTCCCCCAGGCCAAATCCAGCCATCTCTCCGGCTCTCCGTGACATACTTACTGCTGTGTGGCAACACACTAATGTGTCACAACAGTGGTTGAGAACCACTGCCCTAGAGGATGGGTAAGAGCCCCACTATGCAGCTTCATTGTCCATCAGGTACATTGTTACCTGGTCTGCACAGACATAGCTGGCACCTTCATCAGCAGAGGGGTGACTGAGACTCACCCCACATCTGTGAAATGTGCAGCACAGTAGGTCTGGTCTGCCTGGACATGGCAGGGAGCCTGGAAAGCTTTGCTGGCTCTCTGGGGCACCCCAGGCTGTGTTCTGTATGTGGGTTAGCCCTGGAGTGCCTTGCTGCAGCTCTGTGGAGGTGGGACTTGGCTGGCGCTCCCTGGGACTCTGTTTTCCTCAGCTCTGACCTTGGCCACGACACACACACTGCTCTTGGCTAACGCAACTGGTGGTGTTTTTGTTTCATCAATCCCTGATTTGGGGCTCCAGGATGCCCTTGCCCCCTGGCTCTGCCTTCAAACCATGGTAACGTTATCACTCTCCCTACGTGTCTTCTACCGAATGCCTCCATGTGCAGCAGGCTGGAGGCCTTGCAGGGGGAGATGGAGAGCTCTTCTCAGAGAAACACAACAGGCCAAAATCTGTTCTTACCCCTCTGAAATGCCAGTGGCTGCCTGGAGGTATTCTGGGGAGACGGAGAAGATCTGCTCAGTCCCAGTCCCTCAGAAAAGATTGCACTGAGGGTTAATAAACCCCGTCTGTCTCCATTTTGCCAGACTGATTCACTGCTCCCTTTCCAGCAGGTTTATTCCTCTCTCAGGATTTTCACTACATATTAATTGGATTGGTGCGTAGGGAAGTCATTCCTATAACACTAGGTGGGCAGACTGGGAGGCAGTGTGATCTAAGGCTTAGATAGGAGAGTGTGGTACTAGGAAACTGGCAGGTATTAATGATATGCTGTGTTCAGAACTCTGGATGTTGGTTAGGAACTATTAGCTGGTTTACAAAGTGCCATTTGGTCCTATTTGCACTATTGCTGGAGAGGTGAAGTTGTTGGTTCCATTTGCTGCCCTCTCCCAAGGTCGGCACATGCTGTGGAGATAAATGGAAATGAAGCCAGGAGGGATCATGTGGTGTGCTGCTCCCAATGTGGCCAGCTGGTAATTCCTGTTCGTAGGACCCTTCAAGAACCTTTTAGGTGTGGAATATTCCCTGAGAACATTGAGATTGATGAGAGCCTTAAGAAGAAGAACCAAAGAATTTGCATGTTCCCAGGGCTGGTTCCATCACTTGGTAGTTAATGTGGGGCAGGTGGGCTTAGATCTGGATTGCCCAGAAATGTCTGCCAGAGGCTATGTGTGGGAAGCCCAGAGGTCCTTCTGGAAGGTGGGTAGTGGGCAAACCTTGTAATGCAGCTCCTATGTTGACTACTTCGTTAGTCACTGATGCTTGGCTTGTTATATGCCATGGAGGGACCAGTGAGGGTCCACCAGATAGATGGGAAGGGAGAAGGATATGGAGAGGGGTTTTTGGTGGCACCCAGGCTGGGAAGTGAGGACAAGGCTGGGGGAAGGTGGTGCCCACCCCCTGGAAGCTTCTGTGAAATGAGAGTAGAGGTGGGAAGGGTACTGCTTGGCTCTGGGGTATGCTAATAAGATAGGGAGCCTGCTGCCTCTTGGTCATTCTCTTGACAGTGGTTGGCTGTCTGGTGGCCCCTGTGTGAAATAGGATTGATGCCCTTAGTCCAAGGCCTACTGGACAGGTGCCACATCATATTGTCTTAACTGGCATTCTGGTTGTCAGCCTTTGCAGAAAGGCCAAGGACAGATTGGGTTATGTGGAGTGATCTCCCCTTGAGGTCAGCATTGAGGCACATGTGTGGTGTTGGGGAAGCTTCCTGCTGGACAAAGAGATGGGAGTCAGGTCTCTGGAGCTGTTAATCTAGCCCCCTCAGCACTAGATGGACACAATGCTTAAAGCAAGGAAAGAATATCTGACCCAGCCTCACCGCTGACATCAAACAGGAAGAACTTACCCAAAGCTTCCCCCAGCTTCCCCATTCCACCTGTGACTGGAAGCCTGACTGCTGAGTTAGCACAAGACAGTGTTACCATGGTATTTCCAGTGCCAGCAGAGGCAGGTAGTGATGAAAACCTCATCTGACAGTGACTTATGATGTCCAAGAGTCTCAGAGAAGACAGTGTGGTCTCCTTGTTAAGGTCACTAACTAAGAATCAAGAGATTTGAGCTGTAGTCTCCATTCTGTCACTGATTTATCTGGTGACCTTTGATAAGTCATTTCCCTTTCCTTCTTCCCCATCTGTGACATGTGGTGAGTAATATTTACCCACCCTCCTAAAGTGCCTGTATGGATGGAGAGCTAGGTGGGTTCAGTAAATGATGGTGCAGGACTGGATGCTATGGCAATTGTATCCTATGAAGATCGAGTGGAATATTAGTTGGGAAACTTTCGCAGCTCATTCATGTGGTTTGCAGTTCTCCCATCTGCACCCATGCTATTGCTCTGACTGGCTCCAGCAGCTCCCTTTGTCTTTGGAATGGTGGGTGGGTAGAAGGGACCTGGGTAAAGATGTGTCTCTAAGTGGAGGTTTGCCAACTGAGCATACCTCACCCATAATGGCTGCTCTTCTATGACCTGCAGGAGATGGATAATTACCGTACAGCCATGAAGAAGATGGCAGATGACATCCTGTCTCTCCGTAGGCACGTTGCCAGCCTAGAGGCAGAGAACAGCACCTTGCGCTGCAACCTAAGCATGCACGAGGAAGTGGGCCGTACACTGCTGAATGATTTGGACATGGATGTCATGACCAAAGCAGAGATAGTGGATAGGATAGGTAAGATAGGCGCCTCCCACCCCACCTCTGCATGGCCCATCAGGGAGCAGGGAGTGAGAAAGCTGCCACAAGGAAGAGTGGGGCATGTCTCTAGCTATGGCATTACAGGGAGTGAGAAAATGAAGGGTTGAGCCAGAATCATATGATACAGGGCCAGTATCGCCCACCCAGATGTGGCAGTGCCACTCAGTCCCTGCTCCCTCCTCCAGGACCCTCCATGCTTGTCCAGTGCCTTCAGTCTTCACCATCCAGTTTAGTTTGTATCTGAATGTATAGATCTAACAATCTGACCGGGCCGTCTTGGTCAATAGCCATGCCCCATAGCTATGCTCCCTGTTCCCGGGGAATCCTGGAAGCTGCTTGCATCCCTCAGGCATGTTCCATGTCCCAGGTGGTGACCTGGCTTTGTGGTCTCTTGCAGTGGCCCTCAAGCGCAAACTGGCTGCTGGGACAGTGGAGCTGAGCAGGATGAAGGACCGGGTGCAGCAGCTGCAGAATGAGCTGATCCGGGTAACCATGCCGTCGCCAATGGCTTTTGCCAGCTGGGTCCCTACTCCACAAAGGGACACAGATCCTCTTCTGTGGGCCTGGTGGTCTAATGCAAACAGCTATGGTGCTCAGCCACGAACATGAGGCCTGAGCTGGCACTAGTGAGAAGCACTGGGAAGGCATTGCATGCAGGAAGAGCATTAGATGGAGGAGATGGCTTGGCACGTGGCACAGCAAAGGTTGTTTCCAGTGGATGCGCAACGCTGGGAATGCTGCAGGAATGGGTCTGGGTAGAGCTGAGCAGAGCTAAGGGAAGGGGGCAGAGCGGGATGGAAGCAGTGGAGCAGCAGGACATCTGAGCAGTGAGGCCTGCGTGGCGGGAGGGGAAAGAGTCGAGGGGCAGGAGGGCACAGAGATCTGAGGGGACTGTTAGAAAAATAAACAGGTTGTCCCAGAGGTGTATTGGGTTGAATGTTGCCCTTTCTCGCCTGCTTGTTCCACCTTGATGCCGCATATGAGCGAGGAGGGGCTACCTTACAATTCTTTTTATCCAAAACAGTATGGAAATACATACATGACTGACAACTTTTCATGGACCCTTATATGGTTACATTAATACCTATATAATGAATATTGTGTGTGTGTGTGTGTGTGTGTGTGTGTGTAATGCATATAATTTTCCCTGCCCCAGTTTACTATTTACAGGTTTTGCATATATTGTGCAGATGCTTTACCTTCAAACTCCTTATTTTCTACAACAGAAATTACTTCACAATCCTTAACAAGCAGTGAGGAGGGGAAAGAAAGGTGATAAGCAACATTCCCATCCAGGACCTTATGTAGGAGGGGAAGCTAGAGAGAAAAAGGACAATAACATAACTTTTAACTAGAATCTCATTTACAAGACAGCACGGCTTGCCCGTCGTAACCCCATTACCACTGTAGCTATCATTCATGCCAGGTGCTCACTGTAACTCTTTCCTACGGGGACAACAACCCTGCTGTGGGACAGAAGATTGGCAGTAGGTGTGGAAGGCAAAGGTGCCATGTTGCAGCCCCCACCTTTCCAGTAGAGGGGGGCTGAGCTGGTTTCCCTTTGGACTCAGCCTTGCTGATTCTTAAAGGGCCAGTGCAGTGGCTCACTTCACACTCCTCTGGGCCTGAGCCTGTCAGCAGCTTTCCATCACTCCTCCAGGCCAGGCTTGAGGTGAAAGTCAGCTGTGCTGCACGGCCAACACTCTCTGCCTTTTTCCTGCTGTCCATCCTCTGGGTTTGCCCTCCAAAGGAGAAGGAGCTGAGTGCTAGGAGCAGCACATTCCTGGTTAAGGAGGAGATTCATGCAGAAACGGGGAAGGCAGCCTGGTGCTCAGGATCCCCCCAGGGCAGGCAACTTGGAGCTGGGGAACCAGCTGGGGAAGCAAATATTTCCAGATCCCTGGACTATCTCACTGAGCACCTAAAGGTTAGGGCTGTAGTTGAGTTTGTTGATGACTCTCCTCTCCCAGCACGCCAACCTTCCCTGACTGAGTGAGGCCTAGGCCTAGGTGAGTGGCCTAGGTGATCGCAAGGTGTAGTTCCAGTAACTTTGGCTGCTCAATGCAGGTCATATACCTCCATGGTTCAGCAGCCCACTCGCTGACTGGTTGGGGATCCAAAAAAAAGCATCCATTGGCCTGTGTCCATCAGCCTTTGTGCATTCAGATTCCCATGCTAAGGGATCTGATGAATTTTCTTACTCTCTGCCTACCAGAAGAATGACCGAGAGAAGGACCTGGTGATGCTTCAGCGTGCGCATCAGCAGCAGCAGACAGTGCTGAGGAAGTACCAGGAGAAAATCACCAAGATGAAAGCCCTGGAGGACACTGTGCGGCAACAGGAGAGGGTGAGCAGAGCACAGGTGTCCTGGAGGGGGCAGGGGAGATCTCCTGGCTGCCTGCACCTCAGAGCTTTGCATTTCTTCCATGCCTGAGCAACATGCCCTGTGCTGATAGTGTCAACCCATCAGGGACTTGTTCTGGTATCATGTTTATCAGCTTCACCCAGGCCCACAGGAGCTGGGACCCACTCTCTCTTTAGCAGAGCAGGGTCATCCTGCCTCCATTTGCTGCCCTGTGTTGCCCATTTCCTGGTGGCAGGGCCTGTGTGCAGGTTGTCATGCACAGGAGATGTTGGATACATCGCTACAACCAACTGCACCGGCATGGGCCAACCTTCCACATTTAGTGCTTGGCTTTTCAGGCTCTTGTGTTGGAATGTGGTGTGGGGACAGGAGTGCCAGCTGCAGGGATCTGCTCACATAGTGGTGGCTAGCTTCGTCAGGCATCAGGGAATGGAACACTAAGGTGCCGTGGGTTCCCCAGCCCAGAACTTTGGATGCAAATGCCTGCACTGGGTTTCTGGTATGGGGCATGGTGACAGTAACTGATACTAGCTTTGCCGAGCAGCCACTCACCTTTTCCAAGCCTACAGTCTGGACAGACTCAGGAATCCTGAGATCCAAATATCAGCTATCCCTCAAGTCCCAGGACTGCAGATTTATAATAGAATCATAAAAGAGCTTTGTGGAGTTGTGTCCTTGGTTTTGGTATCGGTTTTGTTTTGTTTCTTTTTTTCCCCTCCCCTTCAGTTTGCAGGAGCTGGTACTGGATGGTGTACTGAGATCAGCTGACCCTATTGGGGGCGGGGCTTCCCTAATCAGGGTGCTATGAAGGCAGCCACTCAATCAGGCAGTGGCTCAAGAGGCAGCAAACCAGGGATCTTGTGTGGGAGCTTACTACTAGGAACTGTGTGATTACGAAAGACTTTGACATCCCAGATATAGACTGGAGGACATGTGCTGGTAGTAATAATGGAACCCAGATCTTCCTGGATGTGATAGCTGATGAATTCCTTCACCAAATAGTTACTGAACTAGCAAGAGGGGATGCCATCTTAGATTTGGTATTGATGGCTAGTGAGGACCTCATAAAAGAACTGGTTGTAAGGGACAACCTTGGTTCGAGTGACCATGAGTTAATTCAGTTCTAACTAAATGGAAAGATAAACAAAAATAGATCTGTGACTAGGGTCTTCAGGTATGTCTACACTGGCAATTTAGGTCGACTTAAGTAGCCTTAAGTCGACCTAAATTACTCCCCGTCCACACCGGGCTTTCATTATGTCAACTTAAGAAATTCCTTAAGTCGACTTAGTAAGAACCGCCGGTTAGGTCGACCTAACCCTTAAGTAGACTCCTTAAGTAGACTTAAGCACAGTGTGGACATGGATCAACCCTTAAGTCAACTTTATTAAGTCGACTTAAGGGCAGTTAAGTCGATTTACTAAGCCCCGTTCAGGGTAACCATTTTGTTAAGTCGACTTAATGAGGTCGACTTTAAATCGACTTAACAATGTCAACCTAACTTTTTCTAGTGTAGACATAACCTTTGACTTCAAAAGGGCTAACTTAAAAAAATTAAGGGAATTAGTTGGAGAAGTGGATTGGACTGAACAGTTCTTGGATCTAAAGGTCTTGGAATCACTTCAAGTCAAAGTTGAAGGAACTATCTGAAGCCTGCCTCCCATGGAATGGAAAACTTGCCTTGTGAGAGGAGACTCAAAGAGTACGTCTACACTTGCAAGTTAGGTTGACTTATGGACACGTAAGTCGACCTAAATAAATCCATGTCCACACCAGGCTTTCATTAAGTCGACTTAAGGGCTTCCTAAGTTGACTTAATAACTACCGGTCTTTAGGTCGACTTAGCCACTAAGTCGATTTGTTAAGTCGACCTAAAACCAGTGTGGATGCCCTAGGTCGACTTAATTACTTAAGTCGACCTAAGGCTGGGGACAAAAGAGCCGCAGCTCCCCAGGACAAGGAAGCCATGGCTTCCCGGCAACAAGGGAGCCACAGCTCTCTTCTCCCCAGGACCTGCAGCTTCCCGGCAGCAAGGGAGCCACGGATTCCCAGGGAGAAGGGAGCCATGAGGGGTTCCCCAGCCAGGGCTCCAGTGGTGAGGGAATCCCCTGACACCTAGGCTGGGGCTCCAGTGGTGAGGGAATCCCCGAGCGGCGGGGAATTCCCTCACTGCTGGAGCCCCAGCAGGTCGGTGGGGGATTCCCTCACCACTGGTGCCCCAGCCAGGGTGGCGAGGCATTACCTCGCCGCTGTAGCCCTGGCTGGATAACCCCGCCCTGCTCTCTTCTCCCCAGGAGCCGCATGCAGCTCCCTTGTCCTGGGGGGAGCCGCGGCTCCCTGCTTGCTAGGGAGCCAGCCTCCCCTTGTCCCTGGAAGGCTCCCCTAACCCAAGGAGCCTTGGCTCCCTTCGGAGCCACAGCCCTCTGTGGACCTAGCCAGTCAACTTAAGAGTCTAGTGTAGACTCTCTAAATTGACTTAACAGAGTCGACTTAGCATTTCTAGTGTAGACATAGCCAAAGAGCTTAGCTTGTTTAGCTTAGTCAGAAGAAGGCTGAGGGGAGATATGATTGCTCTGTATAAATACATCAGAGGAATAAATACCAGGGAGGGAGAGGAATTATTTAAATTCAGCACCAATGTGGACCCAAGAACAAATGGATATAAACTATCCATCAGGAAGTTTAGACTTATAATTAGATGTGGGTTTCTAACCATCAGAGGAGTGAAATTCTGGAATAGGCTTCCAAGGGGAGCTGTGGGAGCAAAAAAACATAAGTCCTTCAAAACTGAGCTTGATAAATTTATGGAGAGGGTAGTATGATGGGATAGCCTAGTTCGGCAATTGAGTGATCTTTGACTACTGGATGGCCTGAGATGGGACATTTGATGGAATGGGTTCTGAGGTATGACAGAGAATTCTTTCAAGGGTGGCTGACTGTTGAGTCTTGCCCTCCTGCACAGGTTTTAACTGATCACAGTATTGGTGTTGGGGAGGAAATTTCCCCTAGGGCACATTGGCAAAGGCTTTGCTTTGAGGATTTTGCCTTCCTCTGTAGCATGGGTCACAGCTCACTTGTTGGTTAATTCTCTGTTCCTTAAAGTCTTAAAACCATGATTTGAGGACTTTAATAACTTGGATGAGGTTTTGTGGCCTGCATTGTGCAGGAAGTCAGAGTAGATGATCATATTGCTCCCTTCTTAGAGTTTGAGTCTGTACGAGAGGGACCTCTGGACCCCCCTACTCAAAGCAGGACAAACTTCAAATAAAGCTTCCCACCCAGGGCTTTGTCAAGCCACATCTTAAAAACCTCTAAGGATGGAGATTCCCACACCTCCCTAGGTAACATTCCAGAGGTTCACCACTCTCCTAGGGAAAAAGGTTTTCCTAATATCCAACCACGACCTCCCCCACTGCAACTTCAGCACATTGCTCCTAGTTGTGTGATCTGACACCACTGACTAGCTCCATCCTCCCTGGAGCCCGCTTCACGTAGTTAAAGGCTGCTATCAAACCCCTCTCAATCTTCTCTTCTACAGACTAAACAAGCCCAGTTCCCTCATACCCTCCTCATATGTAATGTGCTCCAGTCCCCTCATCATTTTTGTTGCTCTCCAGTGTACTCTCTCCAATTTGTCCACATCCTTCCTGTAGTGGAGGACCAAAGCTGGACACAATACTCCAAATATGGCCTCACCCAGTGCCGAATAGAGAGGAATAATCAGGTCCCTCAATCTGCTGGCAATGCTCCTACAAATGCAGCCCAATATGCCATTAAACTACTTGGCAATAAGGACTCACTGTTGACTCATATCCAGCTTCTCATCCATTGTAACCCCCAGGTTCTTTTCTGCTAAACTGCTGCCTAACAGTCCCCAGTCAGCAGCAGTGCCTGGGATTCTCCTGTCCTAAGTGCAGCACTCTGCACTTGTCCCTGTTGCACCTCATCGGATTTCTTTGTGCCTAATCCTCCAATTTGTCTCCCATCCCTACCCTCCAGCTTATCTAGGACTCCCCCAGCCTAATATCATCTGCAGACTTGCTGAGGGTGCAATCTAGCCCATCCTCCAGACCATTAATGAAGACATTGAACAAAACTGGCCCAGGACCGACCCCTAGGGCACTCTGCTTGGTACTGCCCAACTAGACATTGATCACTACCTGTTGAACCTGATGAGCTAACCAGCTTTCTATCCACCTTACTGTCCATTCATCCAACCCATTCTTCTGTAAACTACTGGCAGAATACCGTGGGACACTGGATCAAACACTTTGCTAAAGTCACGATATTTCACATCCATCATTTTCCCCACACCCATAAAGCCAGTCATCTCACCATAGAAGGCAATAAAGTTGGTCAGGATTGACTTGCCTTTGGTGAATCTATGCTGACTGTTTCTGATCACTTTCCTCTCTTCCAAGTGCCTTAAAATGGATTCCTTGAGGACCTGCTCCATGATTTTTCCTGGGTACTGAGGTGAAGCTTTCTGGTCTGAAGTTCCCTGGATCTTCCTTCTTCCCGTTTTTAAAGATGAACACTATATTGCCATTTTCCAATTGCCTGGGACTTCTCCTGATCACCATGAGTTTTGAAAAATAATGGCCGGTGGCTCTCAAATCACATCAGCCAACTCCTTCAGATGCATTGCATCTGGTTTCATGGACTTGTGCATGTTCAGATTTTCTAAATAATCCTGAACGTGGTCTTTCACCACCTCCTTCCCATTCAGTGCTGCACAGTGCAGTAGGCTAGGAGCTGACCATGTCTGCAGAGACATTGAGTACTTCAGCTTTTCCCAGCATTTCCAGTTAAATTTCCAGTTAGAAGCCCACACTTTCCCTGACCTTCTTCTGGTAGCTACCTTACCTGGAGACACCTTTCTTGTTACACTCCACATAGCTTGCTAGCTGCAGCTTCAGTTGTGCTTTGGTCTTCCTGATTTCACTCCTGCATGCTCAAATAGTATTTTTATCCTCCTCACTGGTCATCTGACCAACCTTCCACTTTTTTTAAACTTCCTTTTTGTGTTTAAGTTCACCAAAGACTTCTTTGTTAAGCCAAGCTGGTCATCTGCCATATTTGCTTTTTTTTCCTGCAGTTTGGAATGGTTTGTTCCTGTGACCTCAGTAAGGTACCTTTAAAATACTACCAGCTTCCCTGAACTCCTTTCCCTCTCATGTTAGCCTCCCAGGGGATCCTACCCATCAGCTCCCTAAGGAAGTGAAAGTCTGCTTTTCTGCAGTCCAGGGTTCATATCCTGCTCTACAACTGCATTCCATGCTCAGACTAACTGTCCCCTTGCCCGATGCCCATAGTTCCTGGTCTCTTAGGGTCTTTGCAATGCACACTAATCCTGGGTTTTTGGGATCTGGGCTGGCTGATGTAGTGTTTCCAGACTCATGCTTGAGCATGCACACTGCATTGTAAATCTGGATTTACAATGGCTGGACCTAGGTCTGACTGCCATGGTAACACATCCACACTGCCTTTCTGACTCTGATCTGCAGCTTGCATTGCATCCACACTGCAAAATGAGAGTTTGGACTTGAGTCTCATGGAGGTGGATTAACTTCACTGACAGGAGAAGCTCTTCTGTCAGGTTAGTAACATCTTCACTGCACCAAGGCAGTATTTGAGGCGCCTGGGGGCAACTGAACACCCCCTAAAAGGACTTGAGGTCCATTGTCTGTGGCTTGCACCTAGCCTCCTCCAGTGATGGAGCAAGCTGAGCAGGAAGGGAGGCCAGCAGCAGCATTGCAGGACTAGCATGCAGGACTAGCCTTTTCCAGACTAGCATGTGTGAGTTAACACATTTTTAAAGTCTAGCATAGCCAAGGCTGTGCCACCTTTACCAGGTGCTAACCTAGCTCCACTCAGCCTGTTTAGCATGAATTAAAGGCAGTGTGCCTCGTGCAGACTAGACATTTAGACCCTGTTAGCGACCATGTGCTCACATCACGCCCCCAAATCCAGCCTAGCCGAGGCCTTAGCTGTCAGTGGCCCCTTCTGCTGTAAGAATACATGATGGGAGTGCCCCCTCTTCACTGACCAGAGTCCTCTCTTTCCACGAAAGGTGATTGAGAAGATGGAGCGCATGCTGGAGGAGAAGGTTCCTGAGGCTGCCAGGACCAGTGAGCAACCACTGAGTAAATCCACTCCTCTCTCCATGTGTGAGAGCCAAGGGGCTGGGCTGGGCTGGGACCTGTTTTACATGACAGCCAGGTAGTTCCTGAGTGATGCAGAAGGGTAGGGAACTGCCCAAGTTCCAGCTCAATCTCTCACGTGGGAGGCTGTCAGGAGAAGCTCTTGGGGAACTACCAGAGAGGCTCATTGTCCCAGGCCATATCCTTCCTCTTCCTTACACAAACATGGTGGGTAGCACCAACCGAGGAGCTACTTGTGGAGTAGGGTGCTGCTCAGCATGATGTCTGGCCATATGGAAAGGAAATTGACATGCAGAGCCCCCTGTCATGGAAGCATGAGGTCCCCAGCTCCGTGGTATGCCAAGGGCTCTCCTGTCACAGATGGGCTCTGATTCCAGCATAGTGGCTTGGCAGGGGCAAAGGGGAGGTGAAATGAACTGGGCTCCCCTAGCCTCTCCCTGCACAGCAGGTGGGGCTTGAAGGCTGAGCAGCCTCTCTCCTCTGCCCCCCAGCTGACAGCTTCTCCAAGACTTTCTACTCCACCCTGCTGGCTGAGAACATGAGATTGCGAGAGGAGCTGGGCAGATCTCACTGTGGCTCCTCCCCCATCATCCTGCAACAGCAAGCCTTGCCGGTGAGATGGGTTGATTCAGGGCCATGGCCTGTTAGCCCTGTTAGGTATCAGGAGCGATTCACTACATGCGCATGGCAGATTGGTTGCTTTATCAAGTTGTAAGTGCTTTGCGGCGGGGCCTTTTTCTCCTAATAGGGTTCTACCGCACCTGGCACACTAGAGCCTTCATCTCTGATTGGGGCCGCTAGCCACTACTGCAATGCATTCTTATATTGTCTTTGAATAGCTGCCTTCACCACAGCCACCTCAGATACTCAGCACATCCCTTGGTGGCTTTTCCCCCCCACCATCAGCACCCCCATTATTGGGATTCCTTGGAGTGGCAAGCAAAAAGGGGTCACAAGCCGCCTGTATCATGATGGGAATGGGATGGAGGATTAGAATGTCTCAATCTCATTTGCTAACTTTCCTTTATAAATTGCATTATCTTTTGCTTGCAGGAAATATTCTCCACCAACTCCGAAAAGCTGTCCTTGCTGGCCAAGCTGGAGAAGGCTCAAGGTCGCATCCATGTCTTGGAAAGCCAGGTAATTGCTCATTGCCCCAATATGCATATCCAATCCCCAGTCCGCACCCAGAGTGTGGTCCTATGACATGAATGAGAAGGACCTCTGACTGCTCTGAGCACTGACTCACCCCTTTGTGAGCCTCTGGGGACTGGCATTTCCTTCAAGGTATCTATACACATGACCACCACTGTACTACTTGAGTGGATTCATACTCAACACAGACAAAGCCTTCTCTCTTCTCAGCTCCTTTCCCGGAGGAGGGCAGGCCCTGTTATGGTTTACTGGGTGGCAAAGAGCTGGATCTCATGCTTGGCCCTGAAGGCAATCAATTGCTGTAAATCTTGTTGGCAGAAGTTCCACAGTTGTGGGCCAGCTGCTGAAAAGATCAGTCTCATGCAAGTCCCTTGAGTCCCATCATCGTGTGGGACCTAACTTGGAGGCAGAGGTGTCGGTTTCTGACATAGCCTAGGCCCAGTCCTTGGAGAGCTCAGATGAGCAGCATCGGTGCCAAACACGCCCTCGCCCACCAGCATCCCGGGCACTGCATTTTTATAGGCTTTCCCATAGATGCCAGTTCAATGTGATCATTTGGGACTGAGGGAGGCTTCAGCTGTGGGTCTAGCACTAGTGGGGGAAAGGACACCCCAGGTATGGTCTCAAATATCCAGTGCCCAGGTGCCATGTTTCCTATTTGCCTAGTAGATGCTGCCTCCCTTACTCTGGCAGGGTTTTGTTGTGTGGCTGGACGTAGGTGACAGACAACTGCCCACTGGGGAATGTTGGGCTTCCTGGGAGCCCACAAGTGGAAGTGAGCAGAGTGGGGTGTGATGGCTTCTGCCCTTTGAGAGCCAACCTGGGGTGAGCGGGCAGGCAGGGGAGCACTACCATAGTGAACTAAATATCTCTGGTCTCCCTCTCAGCTGGAGGAGTCTGCGAGGAAATGGGGGCGGGAGAAGCAAGACCTCAGCACCCAGCTCCTGGAGCAAGTTCACGGCTTTGGACGCTCATCCAGCACCATCCTGCATGATTTCTCACTGGTCAGTGATGTGCCGGACAAGCCACGAGTGCCCCAGGAAGGGGGAGGTGGGCCCGCTCAGCTAAAGGGCTGACACGTCCCATGTCCAGCTGCTCATCATCCAGCTGTGGTCATTCTCCATCTCTCTGCTATAGAAGCCACCTTCCTGACTTCTAAAAATGTCCCTCTACTTTTCCTAGCCAAAAACGGATGGCCAGGACACGGGACTTGGTAAGGGATCAAGCCTCTGACTAGGGCACAGGAAACCATCAAGGAATGCCCTCCACCCCCTTCCCACAAGCATATCCAGACTGAATGTATCTTTGGTTTCCGCTAGTTCAGTACTCCCCTTGCCCCCTTCCACTACCCACCAGCACCAGTAGGAGAGGGGAGGAAGAGGAGAACCAGGCAGAGCAAGACAGGTGGAAGAAGGGCAGAAAAGCAAGTGGATGCCCAGAGCCATGCACTGTTGGGTTGACTTCCCCCATCCACCCCTACAGAGGCAGCTCATTGGTGCCGGAACATCTGCTCATAACACATCTCTGAATCACCGGCGTGTCTGCGGGAGGCAGGTTTAGGGCAAGGCTTCCCTCTGTCCCGATCGCTCCATGTGCGGTCTGGACTGAGCAGCAGTCTCTCAGCCCTAGGCTCCATCACTTCTCTTTGGCTAGGGCCTTCTTTACCTAAGCCCCTTGACTTCTCCCCATGTTGTGGGCAATGGCTGCATTTGTTAATGGGGTAAGCTGGAGCAGAATCTGCCCCCCCCCCCATTCAGCTGGGTGGGTTCTCCTCCACCATGGCCTGATCTGGCCCACAGTCATAGGGTTTGTCACATGGCAGGTGGGGGAGCATGTCACAGAACAGCATAGAGGGTCCCCCGAATCTCCTCATTGCTATACTGAGAGGAGGGGCACAAGAGCACCAGTCCCAGAACCTGAGAGCACACTCTTGGAACCAGGAGTTTGGGGCACTGGAAACAAAGCGCTCTGCCAGCACAGAGGAATGTAGGGACTGGAAGGAACAGGTGGGGTAAGATTTCAGTAATATCTCCTGATGTTCATTCTCTTCTCCCACACAGAAAACCTCACCAGACCCCACAACACACATCAAGAGGCGTCAGACGCTTGATCCTCTGCCATAGCACTTCCTGCAAGATGGGCTTACTGGTGTTGCTGCGAAAGATTGTGAACTTGTTCTCTGCTCTTCAGCAGTCGCCCGCCCCACCACCAAACAGACCTCTCATCGGGGCTGTACTGGAGATCTTTATTAAATGCTTGGTAGCCAACCCCCCAAGTGCTGTTCCTGCTGACCGGACGGCTATGGGAAGCATATGTGCCAATCCAAGCCCAGATGTTTGTCCACATGATGGGGGGTCAATCTAGGAAGCTCAGAGCAGAGTTTGGAGAAATGGCAGCGATGGGTATTTCCCAGAACAGTGCTGAGCATTGGGGACTTTGAATATAGTCCAGGACACTAGCAAAAAAGCCCCCTCCCTGTAGCATCTGGTGTGGGCCCGGCAGGGTTCAGCTCCCTTTGGGCGGGGCAGGCCCAAACACAGCAGTCTCTGGCCCCC
>ML685911.1:534089-561623 GCA_007922175.1 Pelusios castaneus | reverse complement strand
CTCTGGCCCCCTTTGGGCGGGGCAGGCCCAAACACAGCAGTCTCTGGGATTAGGGAAATAGTCGGCTCACGGCTCACAAGTGCGTATGGCTTCCGTGAGTAGGTTCACACTGGCAGGGTCGCCCTTGAGGGGGAAGGAGTAGGGGGCCGCAAGCCCACCCATCTCCACTGCGTCCCAGCCTAGGGCCCTATCTGTGGCCTCAGCCACGGAGTCAGCAGGGTCCCAGCCGCAACATGCCGACTTATTTACCAGGCCCCCTGGGCTACTTTCCACCTCCCTTCCCTGTGGTACCTGTCCATCCTCGCTCTCATCATAGTAGTACCCTGGGGTAGGTTGTACAACCCCTCGATATCGTCTGGGAGCAGCAAGTCTGGCAGCCCCTTGGGGTCATCAGCAGAGGGCAGCTTCTCCAGGTCACACCCTCTGGGGTCTCCTCTCGGGGGTCAGCGTCTGGTAGCTCCTCTAGGTCTGTAGTCTCTGAGGGAACCACCAGGCCCTTCCAGTCGGTCGGAGCCGGAGCACCTCCGGATCCACAGCCTCCGACAGCTCCTTCAGGTCACAGGCGGTCAGTATCTCGGCCTGGATGCGGGGGGTGCACGCTGTCTCCATGATTCGAGCTGGCAGACTGGTGGCATACAGGGATCCGGTCCCAGTCTGCTGGCAGCTCCCCCTGTGGGTACTGGTCCCATGGTCAGGGCAGCTCTGGGGAGGGGGAGAGGCATCCTTCCCCTCTGAGAACTCGGGGCCAAGTGAGATATGGGGCCAGCCTCCTTTTATCCTTCCTGCCCCGCCCATTGAATTCCTTTCTAAGGCTATGTCTACACTCAGAATGTTAGGTCGACTTTCTTAAGTCAACTTTCTAAAGTCGACTTAAAGGTGCTCCTATTAAGTCAACTTAGAGAATCTACACTAGACTCTCTAAGTCAACTGGATAGGTGGAGGGAGAGCCAGCTTTGCAGGGCTGGCTCTCCCCAGACCAGGAAGCTGCTCGTGGCTCCTCCCAGCGAGAGCCAGCCGGCTCTCCCGGAACCGAGAAGCCACTCGCAGCTCATCCTGGCAGAGCCAGCTGCTGCACAGCCGGCTCTGCCGGGACCAAGAAGCCATGGGCGGCTCTCCCGGCTCCCTTCTCCCTGGGACTGCTCAGGTAATTGCCAGCCTCGCGTTCCAGCGGACAGAGGGAAGCCTGGGGGTTCCTCTGTCAGCTGGAGCACGCTCCCTTCTTGCCCGGACCCTGCAGGTCCCGGGGAGAATGGAGCTCAGGGCCATTGTCCCGGCCTACCGTTGTCCCAGCCAGAAGGGAGCCCCCGCTCCTTTCTCCCCGGGACCTGAGTGATCCTGGGGAGAAGGGAGCTGGGAGAGCCGCCCGCAGCTTCTCGGTCCCGGCAGAGCCAGCCGTGCGCCAGCTGGCTCTGCTGGGACAAGCTGCCTGTGGCTTCCTGAGGACAAGGGAGCCTCCCGGGCTCTCCAGCCAGGGTTACAGTGGGGGATTCCCTCCAGCTGGAGCGCTGGCTGGGGAGCCCTTCTCCCTGGGACCACGACTCCTCTTGCAGGGAAGCCGCGGGTCTGGGGAGAAGGGAGCAGGGGCTCCCCTGGAGACAGGGGAGCCATGCGGGTCTCCCTTGTCCCCATCCTCTCCCTGCCCCCCGCCCTAGGTTGACCAAGTCGACTTAGGGCATCTACAATGGCTATGTCGACTTAATAAAGGCGACTTAAACACTAGTTCAAATTATAACGAGGTGTTATTAATTCAAACTAGTTTTTCCTTAATTCGATTTAAGGAGCAGCTTAAGTCGAATTAAGGAAAGCCTAGTTTAGACATGAAGTAAATTAAGTCAACTTAAACCTGCTTAATTTACAAGTGTACATGCACCCTAAGGGATAGGCTGTTTCTGGCTTCTCCTAGCTGGGTCTGGCCCCTCACTCCTTGTCTGCCTCTGAGGGAGGCCAAACCCCTTCCCTACAGACCCCCCTCTATTAAGTCCGGCTCCCGTACTTCAGGGCTGGGCCAACCTCCCTCCCCCAATCTGGATAAGCCATCCGCATTCGGATGCGCCTTACTGGCTTGATGTTGCTTTTTGAAGGAGAATGGTTGGAGGGCGATGTACCAGTGCATGAGTCAGGTGTTAGTCTTTCATCATTTGCAACCACCTGAGAGATACTTGGTCTGTCACCACGGTAAAGGGTCTCCCAAGGAGATAGTACCTACCTAACTGCTAGGGACTCCTTTTCCATCGTGTAATAGTTCTGTGCCCTCGGAAGGAAATTTCTGCTAATGTACAGCACTGGATGTTCTACTCCTTCAACCGTCTGGGAGAGGACTGCACCGAGCCCCACAACCGAGGCATTGGGGTGGACCACAAAGTCTAGGTCGAAGTTGGGGCTATATAGGACAGGCTTCCAACTCAAGCAATCTTTCAGTGCTTGGAAGTCCCTTGCACAGTCAGGCGTCCATTGAACTCTCTGCAGCTGGTCCTTAGTCAGAAGCCCTGTTAACGGGGTGGCCATGGAGGAGAAGTGAAGGATGAAGCGGCGGTAGTAGCCAACCAGTCCGAAGAAGTGCCATACCTGCTTCTTGGTTGTCGGTGCAGGTTGGCCTTGGATGGCTTGGCGCTTTCCTACAAGGGGACGTATCAGTCCTCTTCCTAAGAAATACCCCATGGAGGTGGTCTCTTGGAACCCAATCTTGCATTTCTTGGGGTTCGCGGTCAGCCTGGTGTCTCCTAGTGGCAACAGGAGGAAACAGGAACATGTAGTTCAGCCAACGGAGCTCTCCAGTAGAGCTAGTGCCTGGTGGCAAACTTAGCAGGTGCAAGAGCTGTCCACTGCAGTGCATTGATGCTTTGCTGCCCTGTGCCAGCCTATGCCCCCACAAGGAAGTGCTAGGTAGAGATGCAACACATCTTGGGCCCAATTCATCCATGAGATAGCCCTGCTGACTCATAGACTCTAAGGTCAGAAGGGACCAATATGGTCAGCTAGTCTGACCTCCTGCACAGTGCAGGCCACAGAACCTCATCCACCCACTCCAGCAATAAACATCTAACCTCTGCCTGATATATTAAAGTCCTCAGCTCATGGTTTAAAGACTTTAAGGTACAGTAGAGATGATTGAGGTACAGTAGAGATGCCAGCTGGCAGTAGTGATGGGGCCTGGGGAGAGCACAGCAGCATGTGGCCACAAGGTGCCTTGGCTCAGGCTGCCATTCCTTATGACTGCAGGGCTCCTGTGAAAACACTCAGCTCCAGACTCTTGCAGCCAGGGTCACACGTGCAGGGCAGACATGTCTCATTCTCCTCACGCCCACAAGTGGGCTCACAGCCTTTGTAAGCCCCTGGTTGGTGTGTGCTGCATGTCCCCCTCAGCCTGAGGAGCAGAGGGAGTGTGATGGCTCAGTGCACAGTGTGTACTGTTGAGACGGGCTGTGGGCTTCCGGGTTCAGTCCCCAGTTATGGCCAAGCTGGCAGCCAGCACACACACCCTGCAGCTCCCCCTGCTTTGGGTGTGACAGTGGGGGGCTGCCTCCCTCTGGTCCAGTTCTGAGCACAGCATGCAGGTTCTGCTGGAGCTGAGTGAACTATACCTGTTACAGAAAAGTCCCCTCAGGTGCTGCTCTGGTACAAGGGGCAAAGGGAAGTGGCCGTGGCCCATGGCAACAGAGGGTGGACATCTGCCTTGTTGCTTTAAAGGGGTGGCCGTTTCAGCTGAGAATGTGGCCCTGTAAGGACATCTGGCTGGTTTTCCCCTTCTCCAGCACAACACAAAAGATGAGAGCCCAGCCTGCAGTGATGGGAGTGGACTGTAACCTGGGGGGGGAAGGGGGCAGATGGAATTTAACAGGAAACAAAGGAGCAGCTCCCCAGTGGCATGCAAGGAGCAGGAACACACAGCTACGGTAGAGCATGGCACAGGGAATTGCCACATCACCACCCAGGAAGGCAGCTTTGGAACATTTATACTGGGCCCTCTGGCAATGCCCAGTCACGACCTGCTGCCTGAGGATGCACTGAGAGTTACTCCATGAAGCAAGGTGCTGGCGTGGAGATGTGTCTGGTTTTTAGATGAAATCCTTGCTCAGCCTGTGTGACTTATGCTGACAGGGACTTCCTGTGGGGCAGGCGATCCTCAGCATTTCAGTACGTTGACCATATATCCCAGGTCCCCGGTAAATATTCTCCAGCTGCACAGACATCCAGAAGATGAGAAGAATGAAAACCTTGCCTGAGTGCAATTCCAGTAGCAAACCCTACCCCACCTGATGAAATACACTGGAGAGGACACAAATGAATTTTTTGAAAGCCATCTTGGCTTAAAACATTTATTGTTTGCTCTTGTGTAGTTCTTGGAACAGCATCATCCCTGCCAAACATCCCTAGATACTGTTGTTTAAACATCTTCCTTGAGGCCAGTACAGGATTCATTACTGGGAAAGAAAATCAACCCCTTGTGAGCCCAAGGACTGGAAAGCAGACAGCAGTGTTGATGACTTTGAACACAGTGGTAACAGGCCAGCGGTAGTTTCCCTGATGGTTCCAGTGTGTCTAGGAAGCATCACAGTATTTCTTTCACACAAAGGTAAAACACTGTAGTACAATGTATTGTCATTAGTGGGCCCCTGAAGCAGCCATTATATTGATCATGGCTTGCATGAAGCTAATCACAAAGCTAGCTCAGTGGTATCCTTGGTGGGAATACCTGCCCTTCAAGATGTATAATCGCTCAACACCCTAGCAATGCAAACACAATGTGAGAGTAACATTCACTGCAGGTGTAAACAGCTACAGTTCCATTGAAGTTAAGGGGAACTGCAGGAGTGTAATCACAGATCAGAATTTGGCTCCTTTTTCTGCCTCTGAAAGGCAGCTACCGCTGACATAGATGTCATCTGCTGCACCACACAATTGCTTCAGGCGTACATTTAGGCCTAGAAGTGAGGAACAGCACTTTCCAATTGAAATGCAAGCAGAAATGTAAGGTAGCAGAATCAAATGGCCAGGCCCAGGGGTTTAGTAGATGCTTACAGTCAAATTAGTAGCATTCGCTTGCTGCTGGCCTCAAGTTACGTTTGGATCAATTGCAGCAAGAGTGAGAAGAGAATCAGCAGCTTTGTGGGGTCCCATTCTCTCAGGTCTCATACCAGCTGTGTCATGTCATGTGAAGTGATTCTTCTCAGGGCCTTGGTTCCCAGTCTAATGCGCCTGACCTAGATAACAGGAGGGGTTGTGAGGCTAAATTCAGGAACAGTTGTGAGGCCCTTTGAACGTCCCAGGGTATGTTTGCACTGACTCAGGAGGTGCCATTTCCACATTAGGTAGACATATCAAGCTGATTCTGAGCCAGCTAGTGTGCAGAAAACAGCAGAAGAGCCATAGCACCTCACATACAATCCACACGAACCCCTCGGGATATACACAGGGGGCTAGCCAAAGCCATGGCCCAGGCAGCCCTGGCTACCTTGCTGGTTTTAGCATGTGAGCTGGAAGAGAACTGACACAGGTACAGATACATCTCCAGCACCATGCCACCATCCCTTCAACTGAAGGATGCTACAAAAGAGCAAAGCGCTGTATTTTCCCAGCGAGGCAGCATTCTGGCAAGCACAGGGATGGGAGAAAAGGCAGCACAGGAATGCCTATGGAGAATTTGACAAAGGCTGTGACTTGAGTGGTTGAAAGCTGATGGGCATTCCAGTGCATTCAGTGGCTATGTCTACACTTGTTAATTTAACAGAATCCTGTGGCACTTTTAAAGACTAACAGATTTATTTATCGCATGAGCTTTCATGGGAGAAAATCCCACTTCGTCAGACGCTTTGAAGCACCTGGTGACGGCTGTTAGCTCCCCCTCAAGCTGTCTCACACTGATCAGCAGCAAAGACAAAGCTTCACTTAGATCCCTGGCGTGTCCACCCCAACCCCATTCATTGTGCCTTCCTAGAAACAAATTACCACAAGGACGTAAATGGAAAGTACAGATTGTCCCAGACACAGCTGACAGTTCTCCAGCCAGCTCTGGATGGGTTGATGTTGGCTGCATCACCCATTGGCCCAGACAGGTCACAGAATCAGCAGGGAGTGGCAGCTTCTGTTCTGTTCATGGCTGGGAGTCCAGAGCCCGTAACGTGAGGTGTATTGGTTTGTCTGGGATCAGGATGAGGTCAAACTTGGTACCGATGTCCACTCCTCTCTTGGTTTCTATCTTGAAGTTCTCCAGCATCTGGGAAATAGAACAACGGACATTGAAAATCTAGAGATGCCAGCTCCTCTTATTTCAGTCAATGAGGCAACTGGAAGGGAAGGGTCTCATTGCATTGTGGCTACGTCAGATGCTGTACAAGCTTCCCTCAACATCCCAGCAGCTAAGCCAATTCCTCTCACTGTGACCTACACTACAATCACAGCTGTTGGCCCTTGGGTTGCAGTAGACAGTAACCTCCAGAAGACAATAACACCTTCAGTTGACAGTCTCTATGAACCATCTTTTCCAACCTGTGGAGCAGTAATTTCTTGCTCTAAGCCACAATCGCCTTCTGGGCTGTCTAGCATTACCCACCCCAGTGCAGAGGTTTGCAGGGCTGAGAAAGGGAGATGGGTGGCATTACCTCCCATGATGGCTGGATGTTCAGTGGGGTTGTAGGTGAATGACCATGACAACAAGAGGATGAGATGAAAGAGCTCTGGGAAGACGGCAGTGTGGGGCAGCTCCACAATGTAGTTTGGGTGAAATGACCTTATTTCTAGCATTTGGCTGAGGGAAACACTGTTAACTTTGGGTTTGGACATCATTGTACCAGATGGTGTTTGTTCTCTACCCATACATGCTCCATTGGGCAGGAAGTGAGGTGCACACCCAAAAATGTTGCTAATTTGTGGGTGATTTTGTACCATTCCAGTTTTTTTGTTTTTCATAAAATTCAAGTAAACTGCAAAAGTCCTGTGTAAGCTGCCATAAAACAAACCACCTGACTTGGGAAGCCTGCATTGGGAATCCACCTTTCACTGGGGAAAGCGGCTCATTGGCCAGAGGAGTTCAGGACCTTAGCTAGGTTTTTTTTTTTTGGTGTGTGTGTGAGGGGGGGTTGCGAATAATTTTTAAATTTACCATGAAATATTATTACTCTTACAACCACCCAACATCCTTACCTGGCCTCCATCATTGATGTATCTGGGCAGCTCAGGCTCTTTAATGTATTTTTCTTCACACAACCCAGGGTGGCAGGACACTGTTATTATTCCCATTGTACAAATGAGGAAACTGAGACACAGAGCAGCTAAGTGATTTGCCCAAGATCACCCAGGCATTCTGTGACAGCGCAGAGAATAGAGCCTGGCTCTTTGACTGGCTCCCAACCAGGTTTGGCTATTTGTCCTTAATCTTTTGCATGCTTCTAGCAGGAAGCTGGCAGCCTCTCCAGGTACATCTACACTGCATTGTAAAGCAGTTTTTGAGGGCCTTTTTCTTGTAACCTCAGTGCTTCCGAGGCTCTGCTCGAATATCATCACAGCATCATAAACCTGAGTTTAGAATTGCTGGAACAGACCTCACCTCCATGACAACATGTCCACAATGTACTATACAGACTGTCTGACTTGAGCTCCATCCACACTGTAGCATGTCAGGGTTTGAGCAGGATTCAGACTCAGACCCAAACTCCTAGCAGCATCCTAAGTGCTTGCTGACACCAGTCAGACCGAAGCCTAGTCTTTACTGATGATGGCAAATTTGCCGTCATCAGTTTGAATTTCCTGATGGACTGAGCAGCTCTGTGTGAAGGTCCACTCAGCCAAGCGGGAAGTTTGATCCTGGAACACCACCCCACCAATTGGGTTAGCAGTAGACAAGCCAAGAGTAGGGAAGTCAGAACACAGATACACAGGTTATTTTAAGTAACTTGAGTATCTCCATTCAACTCCTGCTGGAAAGGGCAGGCAGTGTAGACCTGCCCTAATTTGTGTGTGGAGAGAAGCGGGGGGTGAGCTTGTGCTCAAACCCAAGTCAGAGCCCCAGCTTAGTATACAGTGTAGACACAGCCTCAAAGCCCAGTGTGGGATCCAGGGGGAGAAAAGAGCTTGTGGAGTGCTTTTTATATGCACTTTCACCATAATTCCCATGCAACATTCATTCTTCTTGTGCAAGCCAGCCAGCCCACCAGCCAACGTTCCCTGTTTCCCAGCAGAGCCCCAGCTTTCCCTGGTTCTCTGTGCAGCTGTGTGCCTCTGAGACTAAGAGCTTTGCTAATTTGGGGGCTCAGCCAAGAAGGAAGGCATCAGACTCACATGGATCAGGAAGAGCTGCATCTCCAGCTCAGCAATCCGGCGACCGAGGCACTGACGCGGCCCGAAGCCAAAGCTCAGCCCCCTGAAGTATGTAGAGTCTGTCTTCAGCCATCTCTGAGGGTCAAACAGCTCTGGCTTGGGGAAGAACTTGGGGTCCCGACCCAGTGCATAAATTCCAACCTGCACTAGTGTCTGAAAAGGAGAGGGGAGCGGCAATGGTCTAATGGCTGTTATCGCCACAGCATCCACCATTCACAGTGGCTATGCCAGCCTTTGGGCCTGGCAGGAAAGTGACTCTGTAGTCATGGGAGGGGGACAGCATCTGCCCTTACACCAAGTGAGATACTGGCCGCTGTGCCACCACAAGCAGAGCCCCACACACGGGGCCCAGTGGGCAGTCCTCCCTTGGGGTGGGTGAAAAGCCCCACTGACTTTAACAGTGCACCATCAGCAGAGCTGTACACCAGGGCTGTGCAATTTTCACTCGGTCTACACAATGCTGTTGAATGGTTAGTTTCCCCTTGTTTTCTTTGCCCCCATCTAAACTGCACTGACAACCAAATGCAGTCGTCATATCTACCACGGCTTCCCTTCACCAGGTGAGTTCCCTCCCTACACACCTTTGCATCAGGTGAGGGGGCTGTGGGAACAGCAGAAGGATCCTTGTATACAGTGGGGGAATAGTGCCTGGATGGTGATGGAGGGACATGTGAGGGGCTGAGGGTCAGCTTGCCATGCCACAAAAATTCTGGGCAGAGCAATGGTCTGTGGGGCAAGTTATAAGGACAGTTGCAGGTTAGACAAACCCTTAGGTTGGCAGATATTCTAGCCCACAGAGAAGCAGGTGAGCACAAGGTTGTTTAAAGCCACTTTAGTCGCCTACCCCCAGGCTGTGAGTTCTGTGATCAGCCCAGACTCCAGCCCTCTAATGTGCCTTGTCTGGCCAGTTTGGATGAACCTGGGCTCTAGCCCTTGGGTTGGGTTCAGCTCCATGGCAGAGCTGGTTTCTTTTTGAATGCGGCACTAACATGCTCTGGCGCTGGCCTCACTGACCAGCCCAACCATGGTTGGCCATAAGCAAGTTAAGCTTAACCAAGGCTTCACTCGGCTGTGGCCTCTGCTATCAGCCAAGAGGCCTCAAAAGCTGCAACAATGGGAAAAATTAAGACAAAAGCTTACTGGAGGCAAAGCCAAAGTTGCATAGCTTCCTGTTCCCCTCCTTCCTGCTGACTCTTACCTTGAAGCTTACCTTGCTGGGAATGAGATAGTCCTGGAGGATAATCTCCTGCGCTGTGCATCTCTGTAACGTCACTGCCACCGGGTGGAGTCTGCAGGAGGAGGGGCACCAGGAAGGGATTTACTCATCATTTACAGTCGATATTGCCCCAGTGGGCAAAATACACCCACAGGCTGTGTATGAGCCCAGCCACCTGAGCTGAAGATAAAAGCTCACCCCAAAGAATCCCCAGGCCATTCCACTCCCATGCTGAGAGAAGGCGCACCTCAGTAAAGCCAGGTTGTTGAGTTGTTGTTTGCGAAGAGCTGTACACATCCCATGCTGTCCAGGAAAGGGTTAACAAGCTGCTGTGGACTGAATGGGTGCATCTACACTGGCAACTTAGGTCGACTTAAGGAGGTTTAAATCGACCTAAACAAAGTCACATCCACACTGGGCTTTTATTAATTAAACATTTCCTTAAGGTGACTTAAGTAAGTAAGTTGACTTACTAACACCTAGTTTTAGGTCGAAGTCAACCCCTTAAGTCAACTTAAAGCCAGTGTGGATGGGGATTAGCCCCTAAATCAACCTTAATAAGTTGACTTAACGTTTAAGTCGACTTAAAAAGGTCCACCTAGGCACTACTCTGCATCTCCACTGGCTTAAGTCGACTTAATAAAGTCGACTTAAGAGCTAGTTCAAATTAAAATGAGGTGTTATTAATTCAAACTAACTTTTCCTTAATTTGGCTTAAGGAGCAGTTTAAGTCGAATTAAGGAAAGCCCAGTGTAGACCTGGAGTAAATTAAGTCAACTTAATTTGTAAGTGTAGACACACCCATACTGATTCCAGTCACAGTTTGTGCTCTCATCAATCTGTTCTAGCAACATTACCTGGAATACTTAGCCTAGCCTCTCCTAGCTGCAATGTAACATCACGTGTTGTCCAGTCTGCCTCGCTTGCTTGATTGCTGTCCTTTTCATGCTATGCCTCACAGACAGTCACCATGCATCGCTGTTGTATATGTTCCCACAGAGAATGTGCCCAGTCCTCTCAAGCTTTCTCCATGGGTCTTACATGCCATGTCTCCCATCACTGGAGCATTCTCCTCTAACCTCTCTCACCTTTTCAAGTTGCTTTACACCAGATGCCTGCTTCATATCCTAAAGACATTTCCTGATATCCTTAGGGGCCCCAATCCTCCTCCTAGGGCAAATCAGGAGTCACTTGATGGACTATCTATGCAATTCCACTGGCGTAAATGCTCAAAATCTGGCCCAAAGCTCATAACACACGTGTTAGTTTCAGGAAAATCATCATTTTTTAGTGCAATGCCATAGGCATGGTCTAGGACCCACTGAGCTTGGTGCTATCTAGATACGCAAAAAACAGTCTCTGCCCCAAAGAACTCCTCGGGCAAGTTTAGCAGCCATTATATGCACAGGAAGCTCTCATGGAGCCTGTGTGTGAGGAGCTAGTTCATGGCAGGGATGGAGATGGCCTTGAAATGAGAGATCTTCCCTGTAGTCTTTGTGGTCTTTGCTAGAAGCTGTTTAATGTCCACCTGGCCACTGGCTGAGATGAGCAGAAGCTTGGGGCCAGATCTTCAGCTGGAGTAAGTCTAGGTAACTCCAGTTAAGTCAGTGGAATGACACCGATTTACTCTAGCTGAGATCTGACTGGCGCAGTAAGTAATGCCCGTCTAGCAGGCCAGCACCTCCCTGGCCCCAGCAGTTTAGTGTCTGCAATGGGAGGTAGGCTCAGGCCCAGCATGGCTCAGGTAAGCATTCTCTTTGGACAGGTTTCCCTTCTCCCATTGCCCTGTCTGCTGAGCTGGACACCCAGACCTTTTAACTTTTCCTTTGTGAAGCAAGCACTGCAATGGTTTACTGCTGCAAATGAGGAGTAGCCTGCCATTTCCCAGGTTAGCTCTGGTGTTGGTGACAGCTGGAAACACTGTTATGGGGATCACTGAAGGATCACTTTTAAAGCTGTCCTGGTTTTCCTGGCTGTGTTTCTATGTAACCTGCACAGAGTTCTTGAGGACATCTCTGCAGATTCATGCTATTTCTTATTAATCCCCTTTCTTGTGCTACCCACCTATCTGAGAAGGCCAACATTAGCCAGATAAAAGAATTTGATTGATTTCCTGTGGTGGCAATGTTGGAATCAATTATCAATGGTGCTATGTTTTAAAAGATTCTTGAGAGCCTGGCATTAAAGATTCTAAAATAAGAGGAAGCTGTGAGGAAGCTTGCGAAAAAGAGACCAAAATGCCCCCTCCCCTTGAGCCACAGGCACAGAAAGTGTCCAAAGCAGCAGATGCACCATGCGTTTCCTATGAAAGGGAAAAGCGGGTCATAGAGGAGCCAAGAAAGTTGCCCATCACACATAGAACCAGCTTTGTGCTGCCCTTACTCATGGTACTTTATGGGATGGGTTGCTAAAATTATAGTATAATGTTCCACTTCTCAGTGGCACTGTGCATAACATCCTTTACTGGTGCTAGTAACAGTACACCTAGCTGTGCACTGAAGTATTTTAAAGAAAACAAATCTGTTGGCTTTTTCCATAATGAAAGGCCCAATCTGGTACAGAAATCCCCCTGCGGTGCAGGATGGGGGAATCTTCCAATGCTGTGAATGTATTGTTTTGTAAGGACTGACATTTCCCTCGTGTTCTCTGATACTCAGTTAATTGCCCTTTAAGGAGGTAAATTTACCACCCTTTGTATCACTTTCTCTCAAAATGTTTCCATTATTGCTAAGCCATAAATGCTGCACTGATGTTGTATGGACTGTAGCAAACCCACCATGCCAGGAGAGAACCAGGAACCTCCCATTAGGACAGAGTAGTAGTTATACAGGTGATTAAGTAGTGGGCTGTTATCTTCTAAGCAGATGAGCCATTTGAGGGAGACACTCATTAAAAAATCTCCAGCTCCAGTGCTCAGATTCTAGGGTGGGGAGGTTGGGGAGGGGGGAGGCTGTAGAGTACCCAGGTACCAGGCTGGAGTCCTGTGGAGAGAAGCAAGGCATCTGTGGACCCAAGTCTGGGCAGAAATGGTTGGGGAATTGCTTACAATGCCCTGGAAAGGAAAACTCCTTACCTGAGTGTTTCCTTGATAGCAGCTTTGAGCAGCCGGATGGATTTCAACATCTTCAACACATCGCCCTGGGCTACCTGTCTGGCTGCAAGGATCTCTGCCCTCAGCTGATCCTGCACCACTGGAGAGCGAGCCAGCTCGAACATGGCCCACTGGAGGGTCATGGAGGTCTAGAGCAGGGGACAGGGAAAAGTCCTAGAACTCAACACCATCTAGGTCATGACCCAAGGGATGCTGTGATCTGTGCAAGCCATGTTGCCTTTCTGTGCCTCAGTTTCTGTGCTTAACATGGGAGTTGTATGGCTTATTTCATTACTTCATTAAAACACCTTGAGATGCTCAAATAAGAGACCTTGTGTCCATGAAGTGTTATGGGCTGGGGCTTTTAGAGGAACCTACGGGAGTGAGGCACCACGTAACAGAAAGTCAGTTCCAAGCTCTCACCACTAACCATTCTCTACCAGGAGCACCCTCCCTGGAGGAGCAGTGTGAGAAGGCCAGCTGCGGCACATGTGACATCAAAGGGATGCCAGTCCCAGGATATTAAAACAGGGAGCTGTGGGAGATGCTGTCACAGAATCACCGAAGATTAGGATGGGAAGGGACCTCTGGAGGTCCTCACCATCACTGCTCCCTAGTAAAATACGAGGTCCATGCAAAGCCGTCCTCTGAAGTGTCCTTAGCCTGTTTGCCAGAGGATGGCTCACTCCATGATTTCCTTTTCTGTTCATTCCCTCTGAGGCACCGGGCATTGGCCACTGTCAGAAGACAGGAGACTGGGCCAGATGGACCATTGGTCTGACCCAGTCTGGCTGATCTTTTGGTGATAATGGAGGCTTTCCCCTAAGCCTTCTAGTACACGGCATATATTGTAATATCGTCACCACAATAACCTTGCCTCCCCCACCCCCTGAGACTCATCCTTACGGTGTCCACCCCTCCTGCCATCATTTCTGTCACGCTGGCTTTGATGTCATCAATGTGCAGCTTGTCCTGCACTAAGAGGCTGGACAGGATACCAGTATATTCCTTGGTGGTCTTCCGGTTCAGCCGGAGCTCTCGATAGATGTTCTGAATGCACTTATCAGCTGGGGAGAGGGCAGGAAGTGGGAGGTGAAGAGAGAAAGCAAAGCTGCAAGTTCTGCCCATAGCAGTAGAGCTTAGGAGGGCCCAGCCCTCCTCCCACTCCCAGGTCGCCCTGCCCCATCTCTGAGCCCCTGACCACTCAGTCTCTAGAGGGCGCTAAGGTGGTGTAACAGTGTGGGATTTTGACAGCAGATCTTCACCCAAAGAACCTCACCAGCCCCACTCAAAAGCTGGGAAGGTTTTGCCTGGAGCAGAGCACTGGGCTTTCCCAGACTAGCCAGGCATAGCGAGAATCTGGTTCCCAAGGGCAGTGCGGGAATCCTGCCCTTTCCTGACACTGCTGCATTCCCATAATGTTCACAACTGAAGCTACTTGAGGGATTCCTTCTGCCCCACAGGACACCCTACCAGCCCCTCCAGCATAGCTAGCCCTGCTGCCCTCCATCCAGAGCCGGCCCAAGAGTTTTTGGTGCCCTAGGCGAACTATGACTTTGGTGCCCCCATCAGAGGGCAATACTTTCATTTATAAGAGATAACATATTAGTATACTTTTTGAATAGAGAAAAAAATTCACTTCTGTCACTCCTTAAAGCCTCACGCTCTAGATGACTGCCTAGTTCACCTATATGGTCAGGCTGGCCTGCCTCCATCTAATAGCCCTGGCAACATCTCAGAGGCCTTTCTATAGCAGAAGCCAGTATTTCACCAAAGTCCCTCCATGCTATGAGCAGCAGGGGCTATGCTTTGTGCCAATCCATCCTTTTCCCTCCACGATGCCCCCTAGCTGCACAGTACTGAGCCCAGGACCTGAGCCTGAGCCTGGGCCTTCCACATGGCAGCAGGAAGGCTCCAGCTCTAGCCACCAGCCTTACTCTAAGACAGATGAGAACTCCACAACAGTGAATTCAAGAGCTCACCGTGCATGAAAATTGCATCCCAGGCCTGCACATGGTCCCGCCAGGTCTTGGAGTTGATCCTGCGGAGCAGCTTGGGTGGGATGTAGAGCATGGGTGAGGTGGTGTGGAACATCAGGGTCACTGCATCGATGAACTTCTGTGCCTCAGGATCTATGATGTCCTGCAGGAGCCCGAGGCGTACTCCATATAGGACGTTGCACACGGCTGCAAGGCCAAGAGATATATTCAATAATGCAGGTGAGTAGCCCGAACCTTCCAGCATCCCTCAACCATCACCCTGGGTGATCTGAGGCCACTGGCCACAAGCAGCTCCATTGCACTGGGGTGGTAGTGCTGCCTAAGAAGGATGCACAGGCATCTATACATCAAGAGTTTCCTAGTTTTCAAGTGTTTGGCTTTACAACCCAATGTCCTTTTGGATTGTAATTGAATGTAATAAATAATATATAGTCTCTTTTCTACCATCATTCCAAGGCCTTCACTCCAGGGAGGGACCATTTCTACTTCTCTCTGGTCTAGCACTAACATATTTGTCTTCACAGAGCATAAACCAACACAGTAGCTAGAAATGTGGTGACTTGTACCAGCTGTGGGTCTGGTCCTATAAATGTATTTCATCTGCAAGATGCTCGGACATGCAGGGCAGAAAGGTTCTGACTGATCCTTGCAGAACCCCCAGCTGCCTTCTAAAGCATCAGACTAGACATCAGGGCTATGTCTACACTTGGAAATTTAAGTCAACTTAGCATGTTTACACTTAATTTTTAAGTCGACTTTGGGGGGAACTTACAAAGTCGACCTAGAGCGTCCACACTGGCTGCCTAGGTTGACTTCTAGGGGCTAGGGAGACCTAGGGCAGGTCCATGGGGGCAGGGGGCACCCCTTGCCCAGTCCCAGGGGGCTCAGCCTTTCCCCCTTGTACCTGGGTACAATGGGGCAAAGGGGGACAGGGACCCTGGCAAGGCATAGGGCCAGGGTGGGCGGGGCTCTCCCCTGCCCTGTGGGAGGGCATCCCAGGCTCCCCCTGTGCCCCTCCCCCCCGGCAGGGAGGGCATTGGTGCAGTCCTGGGGTAGCCCTACGTCGACTTAGGGCTACCCCACGTCTTCACTGGCTTAAGTCAACTCTAGAGAGTCGACTTAAGCCTAAAGTGGAATTAAATCTAGGTTTAATAAGGTCGACTTAATTTTCATTAAGTCGACTTTATTTTCCTTAAGTCGACTTAAGCAAGTTGCTTAAGTCAACTTAAGAAAACTGTAGTGTAGACGCAGGGTAAATTAAGTCGACTTAAACAAGCTTAAGTCGACTTAATTTACATGTGTGGACGCACCCCAAGTGACTGCAACCTACACTGAAGAGGTTCAGCTGAAGATCTCTTGGGTGCTCACCCAAACAGATGTTCCTAAGCAAAGGGGATGGAGTGTGCACCTCCTACAGTTCAGGGGTGCTCAGATCCTATAGCTTTAGTTCAACCTCTTCTAATGATGAGGGGCCATTTGCAAAGTCACAGGAATCCATGGTAGGTCTGGGGTGGCTGTATCTAGGCGAATATCACCACCACACGCTCCCTAATTCATTAGTGCAAACAGACTTAGCTTAGCAGGAGCTTTTCTCTGCTTCCTCCAACCCCATACGCCCTCAATGAGCCAATGGAAGGCCCTGGACAGCATGCCAGCCCACCCCACTCACACTCCAGGGCAAAGCGGAATAGCTCATTGGTCAAGTCAGCTGTCCACCTCCCCCGGCCACTCTTCTCAATCTGGACTTGGACCCTGTTGACGAAGTCCTCGCCCACCTCATTCAGCAGGGGAACAAAGCAGTCAGTGGCCTCCAGGGACAAGGCCTCTTTGTTGAGAACCAGGCGATCAGAGCGCCAGGCCTCTCCATTCCTGGGAAAATCAAAGGAAAATCACTCACCTCACTGTATTCCCTAGACATGTCCCCTTTTCAGCATTGGGGACAGTATAATCCTCTGCCCCTTCCTCCCCCCAAACCCAGCCCCTATCCACCATTCCAACCTTCTGCAACATAGACAGATTTTCCCTGGTTAGCACCCACCGCTTCCTATCCAGCTGCCATGCCCTGGCTGTTCTGTTCCCATGTGAATTCACTCCCATACCTTGAGTCACATGCTCCAGGCCACACCTCCCCCTTTCTGGATCCCAGCCTGAGAGTCATGTAGGTCCTAGCCGCAAGGAAGCAAGTTGCATTGGGTGTGTTAGATATGCTAATGGCCTGTGATGGAATATTGGATGGGGGGTGGGTTCTGAGTTATTACAAAGAATTCTTTCTTGGGTGTCTGACTAATGAGTCTTGCCCACATGCTCACGGTTTAACTATCCCCCCCAATACAGGTCGGGAAGGAATTTTCCCCCAGGGCAGGTTGGCAAAGCTTCTGGGGGGGTTTTGCCTTCCTCTGTAGCATGGGGCATGACTCAATTGCTGATGGATCCTCTGTACCTTAAAGTCTTTAAAACATGATTTGAGGACATTAATAGCTTAGTCCTGGGTTAGAGGTTTATTACAGGAGGGGGTGGGTGAGGTCCTGTAGCCTGCATTGTGCAGGAGGTCAGACTAGATGATCATATTGGTCCCTTCTGACCTTAGAGTCTATGGCTATGTCTACACTTGCTAAAATTAGTTCAAATTAGTTATTTCGAATTAACCCCTTAGTTTGAATACCCTATTCGAACTTATTAGCTCGAATTAAGGAAGCCCTTAATTCGAACTAACTAAAGCCTAGTGTAGCCATGGCTTTAGTTTGTTCGAATTAAGCCTCCTTAATTCGAACTAACTTGCCAGTGTAGACATAGCCATATATGAGGGCAGGCCAGGGATCAAGAAGGGTTTCCAGGAAGAGCAGGTTGGTATGTGCTCCAACTAGAGCCCGACCTGCCCCTCTCTACTCCTGGTAAGCCTACCTGATCTACCTGAGCCTCAGGCACTCAACTAAGAATTAGAATTCTTTCCCCAGCTGATGCTCTGAATTCAGATTCCAAAGGGGTAACCGTGTTAGTCTAGTTCAGCAAAACAAACAGTCTTGTGGAACTTTTAAAGACTACAAATTTATTTATCACATAAGCTTTCATGGGAGAAAATCCCACTTCATCAGATGCTTGAAGATTTTCTCCCACAAAAGCTCATTCAATAAATAAAATTGTCTTTAAAAGTGCCACAAGACATCTTGTCTGAATTCAGAGGCATCCCTGGGACAATCCCTCGTATCATGCTACGTCATACTCCTCACATCACGCTACAGCACCTCTCTCCTTAGATCACCACAGAAAGCTACCAGCTACCTTTGTCCTTAGGAAAGAGTCCTACTCCCAACTTCTCCATTGACTCCATCTTGGGAAGAGTGAGCTCTTCTCCAAGTTTCTCTTACTTGGCCTGAAGTGAGGGTCAGAAGATGCCCTGGGGAAGGGGCCCCAGCAGAATCTCTGGCAGCCCTTGGAAAGACACTCTGACTTACTTGAGAAGCACTCCATATGGCTTGTTGCGGAAGTCACGGTAGGCCACCCAAGCTGGCACCGTGAACCTCTCTGGGTAGGTGCCCTCTGATTTGAAAAGTGTAGCAGCATCTTCGGGGTTAATGATATTCACGCTCTCGTAGAAGCCAAGTTTCTCCCTGTGACATTTGACAGGGGTCAGGACACTCCCACAAGCAAAGAGCCCTGCAGAAAACCTCACTTTCTGACCTGATACAGGTTGAGTGGCGTAGGGGTGGTAACTGACTTGCACAGTTCTGTGTAGCAATGGAGGAACCTCACAAGGGCTGGAACTACTGTTCAACATCAATCTGCACCTAAATGTCTGGCTGCTGATCAAAACTAAGGGCCTAAACCAAAACTCAGTGAAATCTTTCCACTGACATCAATAGATTCTAGATCAGGCCCCGTCTGAATTATTTAATTAACTTTAAATATCTACAGGTCCATTGCAGTTGCCCCTGGGAATGTTGCATGTGATCAATGGGCCACTCTCATCATGACATGGCATAACCTCTCCTATGTGACGTTCAAAGGATGGGATTTTCAGCAGCACATATGTGATTTAGCAGCACAAATCCCATTGACCCCCCAATAGGATAAACCTCTTAGCCATTTTGAGTCCCAAAGGCTTTGGATCAGCCCTTAACAAGAGCTTTATAGGGATTATGACTGGAGACTGCACTCAATGACTCAAGAGGACTCTTCCCCTATGTTTCTATTACCTCTGTGTTTGGCTAGCAATTAGTGTATGGAGAATTGTCTTTTATTATTGACTCCCTCTCTGACTCCAAGTCATGCCCCCCTTTCCCTGCTTCTATAGAATAAGAACAATAATTGTATTTCCCTTTCTCCTAGAGGTGTCATAATGCTGGTTTAATTAATCATTTGTTCCTTTTGCTTGCAGTCCTTGGACAAAAGGGGCCATCAGAGGAGTTAGTTGTGGAAATGGGTTAGACTGAATGATCTTTGCTCCCCTGGCCAGAGATAGTCCCAAACAAGGGGGTTCCAGCCATTCCTGCTGGGAGACTTATTGCCAGTCTCACACTCACAAATTTTGGTCAGTTGATTTTATTTCCTTTTTTAATATCCTATGTTGTCATAGCAGCCCAATAATCCTCCCTGCTGTTTTCATCCTAGGCTAGGTATATTTAGCTCATTTACTTGTCCTCACCTTTGCTCTGCATCTCGGAACAATCGTCCCTTTACCAATATATTGCTGGTAATCATCCCAGCTAAGACTTAGCAGTTGTAATGGATTCTGAGCCCACTGTGGTCTTTGCTGTATTTGTTGTGCGACAAAGGGAATGGGGTGCTAAGGTACAGAGACTAAGGGCTGGATTTTTAAAGATACTTAGGCATTGGTGTGTTCAACCTTGCAACTTCTAATCGGTTGAGAAGCCTAAATTTCATTTTGAAAAGTGATTTAGGCACCTAAGAGTATAAATCCCATCAGCTTTCAGTTGGCCTTTGTCTCATAAGGATATAAATACCTTTTGGCTCCTAAGTAAGTTAGGATGCTGCAATGCTGAGCACAGCAAGACTTAAATAACTTCCCAAACCTGGGCCTGAGTGAGCTGCCATGGTCCCATGTGAAGTCTGTGGTAGACCAGGACTGCAGGACACCAGTGTCCCACGGTTTTAGAATCCTAACCATCGGACCATCCTCCCACTTCTGCCTGGAGGCAATGAGTTGCCCAGAACCATGTTCTAGGGGCACTTGCACCAACCCAAAATATCAATTACCTGGCTGCCCTGCATAAAGCCTGGATGTTGAGCTTAACCCCCATAGGAAAAATGCTTGCCCATGCCTCAGTTTCTCCATCTATAAAGCAGGGCCATAAGCTACCCACCTCACAAGGAGACAATGAAACTTCTTCTATGAATGTGCCTTGACATCTTGAGCTGTCTTGGGCAGGGCCAGAATAAGGGGTCCTAGGGTCCTGGGCTGCCCACTTTTGTGTCCCCCGCAAGGCTTGAGGCCCTGCCCCTCCCACTCTGGTGGTGGTGCTCAGGCACACTGGTCCCAGGGCCACCCAGCACTCATGCCAGCCATGTATGTGCTTGGGAAGCCCCAGTCAGCACTGTGGGAGACTGGGGCCCTGGCGCCAGAGGCCATGGTCCGCAGAATTCCTGCCCCACCCCTGGGCTAGCTGGGGAAAGTGGGGTGGAGGGAAGCCAGCAAGTGCAGCAATGCTCCAAGGGCAGGGTTGCCACCCGCTAGTGGGACAGCCTGCAGGGGCAGCCCTCCAGGGCTTGGAGTGCCATCAGACTGGCACACTGGGGCCCCTGGAGGCCTGGCGGAAGACACCTGTGAGGCCAGCTTGTGCTGGAGGGGCCCAGGATGCCTTAAGGATGCAGCCCTTAAACCCCTGCGTTAATCCAGCCTTGGCCTCAGATTTAATGATGCAGGTGCTATGGATCGGTAACTCAGTGCAGTCAAAGGGTGATCAGGAGTGGAAGGACAACTCTTCCAGTCTGCTCACAGTGAAGAACTGAGCAAACATGATGCTCCCTGCAGCAGCTCTGGGATGGAAGCTCTGCCACTGTTTCAAGATGGCAACCTCTATTTCACTGCACGGAGCAAGAGGGGGACTCAGCCCCAAGCCCCGGGTGCCCCTGAAAGGCAAATTAGAGGGGTGCCAGCCTGGGCTCCCCACTTTCAGGGTACCGCCCAGCACCCCCGTCCTCCTTCACATGGGCAAGCATGGTGGGGGGGTGGCCGTGGGCCCCAGCACTGGAGCAGGGTCTGGGGACCAAAGACCGGCCGCCACTGCCTCTCAGCTCAACATTCTGGCCCGTCCAGTCACCAGCCAGCTGGTCGGGAGCTGGCCAGTGGCTGCTGTTCCCCAGATCAGAACACTGAGCCATCACACCCATAGTGCAGAGCTCCATAGCGCCTCCCCCAAAAGTCCTTCCTAGGGGCTTGAGCCTGGCAACTGCTAAGACCTGCAACTCCAAACATATGGGAATTGTTGCAGATCAGCAATACCCAAACTCAGGCCCTAGTAATTCAGCAAAACACTTATCAGTTCCAAAAGGAGCTGAGTCCAACTAAAAGAATAAGCATTCCAGGATCAGGCCTGTGCAGACTAAATTATCCCCAGCTATATGACAGATGTACAGGGCAGTGGATCAAATCTATAGTCCTAATGGGGGTAGTCCGGGCGTGAAATTGGTCCCATGAGGTTTTTCTCAGGCCTAAAATAATCCCTGGACTAAAGAAATAGTGGGGGAAGCAAAACCTTGAGATGAAAAATATAAGACCAGCGCCTCAGCTGGTGGGAATGGGCACAATCTGTAGTACTCCCCTGACTTGTTAAAACAGCCTTGTACAGTTTGGAGAGGAGTTAGCTGTTTATAATAGAGTCCGAAAGATCCTGATAGCTGAGGGCGTGTGATCAGGGCAGCAATGAAAATGTACTGAACAATGTAAATTGCTACTTCCATCCCACATTGCCCATGCAGTTATATTACAAAATGTTTTGATTTTCTCTCAAGAAGGGTAACTCAAGGGCCTCTTGCTCTGTTGTATTATCTAATGGTCGAGATGGACATGGGTTGCAATGACAGAGTGAAATTACACTGTGTGATATTACATATTGCTGGCATCTGAGCCCTAGAAGGAGAAAGCGCATGGTCTTGTGGTTAAGCCTTCCCATCACCCCTAAATCTAGCACAGACCAGATGTTGCTACAGGAACTTTCAGATTGGATTGTCTCCTTCATACCCTAGCTGAAATCAGAGCCCCTCTATGCTAGGAGCTATGTGCACACATACTGGGAGACAGTCCTTGCTCCAAAGAGCTTAAACTACCTCAATAGCCAAAGGGCAGGAGGGAAACTGAGGCACAAAGAGAGCACACAGCAAGACAGTGCCACAGCTGGGATTAAAACCCAAATTGCTTCACAACTAGTCCAGTGCCCAATCCAGAAGAGCACAGCACCCCTCGCTTTACATTACTGGAGTTGGTTGCTTGTAGGACAGAGAGGGATGTTGAGATCCCAAGTCTTCAGGATCCCACTCTAGTGCCCTACCCACTAGGCCATGTTACCTCTACACCCTACCTATACAACCTGGATCTCCATGTTTTCCTTTATGCCATTAAACTGCCATCAGCAGAGATGGGCAGGGCAGAAGGGGAGCAGCTGCTGCCCAAGTGAGGCCTGCCTCCCACCTTCTTACCTGTAAATGGGTCCAAACTTCTGAAACTTGTGGATCATGATGTTGTGGATGTTGTGGAAGCTGCCCTCCTTCCAGAAATGATAGAGGTTGAGCCAACCTGTTCTCCAGTTGCCTGGGAGCTCATTGAAGGGCTGGGCCATCTTCCCTTGGAGAGAGGGAGGGTACACCTCACCGGGGGCCATGTAAGCCCTGTGGCAGCCAGGGGCCTGGGCGTCCTTCATGCAGAAGAGGGTCCACAGGCTGCTGGGGTGGGCTAAAGCTGGCAAACGCAAGCCACCCCTGGCTAACATGCCCTTAGGGAAGGGAGAAAGAAACCAAGTCACCTTATTAGGGAAAATTCTTGCAGACTGGCTGAAGCTCTAAGAGCCTTACTCTTATACTAACGCACACTCTGTCAAGGATATGAGCTAGCCAGTTGACTCACAGCTTGCAGTCCTTGCCTCCCAATCACTCTGAAGATTAGGGTGATGACAGTGGAAGGTTAGTGCAACACCCACCCAAAGGAATGCAGGAGTAACGGGTGGAGGGGAGAATGCTGGTGTAACAGGAGATGAGGTGGGGTAGTCCTGACTGGCTGCTCCCACAGGCCGATGAGAAGTTTCAGGAATGCATTTCTTTGCAAAGGAGAGAAAGTTGATTCAGCTAATGGATGCATTTCAAAACACTTTACAAAGGGCAGGTTAGTTATCTTCTTTTACAAAGGGGGAAAATTGAGGTCCAGAGAGGTGATTTAACCCAATAGGCCAGTGGCTGAGTTAGAAATAGAGCCTGGTTTCCTGACTTTCAATTCAGTGCTCTGCCTACTAGAAAACTATGCTTTTCCCAAGGGAAAGTACAAATAAAAAATGGAACTCACTCAAAATCTGTTTTGGATATAGAAGAGAACTGGCCGTTTCAAAGCAGCCAGCTCTGGTGATTTCATTGCAAATCTTGTGACATTTGATGTCTTTCTTAAAGCCCCAGATCCCAGAGTCCACTGTTTACAAGAAAATCTCGGCTTTGGGGGAGAGAGGATATTGTTGCTAAGAAAGCATTGAAATTATGAAACCGTGAAGTCTCAGAAACCAGGAAAACACACACACACACACACACACACACACACACACACACACACACACACATATATAAACTTCATTATGTTGAAGCCAATCTCATGATTTCTGGTAACCTAGCTCATGACTGGTGAATGTATGGGGTGAACAATACTGCAGTTTATAACAGATGAGTTCTGTTTGGCCTGGATAAACTAAATTGTGGCCAAAATCCACTTTGCAAATAAGACTATTTTTCCAAGTTTGCACAGTACAAAGTCTGGGTTTGCCAAGAAGTTTCCCCTTAAAAAAAACACAATTTCAGGTTAAGAGGGAAATGGTTAGGAAAGTGCTGTGAAAACCAGCACTAGCTTTGTCAAAAACAGGCTGGTGGTAGCATGGAACTAGAGAGGCTGGAGTGATCAACAGCAACCTCTGTCGCCTCTGGGGGAGAGGCTGTGTGACTAACAGGGAAAGACTGTGTGGCAACTGGGTAGGCAGCTGGGCAGTGGGAGGCTGAGGGCCTCAGATCTCTTTTGCTGGGTGATGAACTGGATCTTTTCTTGGCTCACAACTGAACAGAGCTTATGGTATTAGTGCCAGTGAAAACTCAAATTCAGTTTTCTTCAGTGCAAAGCTACTTATTTGAAAGAATCACAGACAGGAAGCAAAAAGGTTATACAATGCCTCTTCATCATTCAACTTAATTCCAAAGCATAAACCTATGTTGGCCCCTGAGACTGGCAAGCAAAGCAGGTATAGCTACCAGTTCTAGTTGGAAGCCACATTTTTCTTCCTGAGCACCTGGTGCATTCAGAGTTCCCCTGAGACAGGCTGTTGGCTCCTCTGAGTCCCTCTGGCTCTGAAGTTCCTCACAGCAGGATGTTGGATACCCTTGGCTTTTCCATCTTACAGACCTCTCCAGATGTTAATTGGGTTGTGTGTAATGTATGGCGATTGGGGGAGGTCCCGGGTGTGACTGGAAAAAGGCAAGTATAATACCTATCTTTAAGAAAGAGAAAAAGGAGGAGCTGGGGAACTACTGACCAATCAGCCTCACCTCCATCCCTGGAAACATCATGGAGCAGGTCCTCAAAGAATCCACTTTGAAGCACTTGGAGGAAAACAGGGTGATCAGGAACAGTCAGCATGGATTCACCAAGTGCAAATCATGCTTGACCAACCTGATTGACTTCTATAATGAGATGACTGGCTTTGTAGATGCGGGAATAGCCATCGACATGATATACCTTGACTTTAGCAAAGCTTTTGATATGTTTCCACACAGCATTCTTGTCAACAAGTTAAGGATATATGGGTTGGATGAATGGATTGTAAGGTGAATAGAAAGCTGGCTAGATCATCAGGTTCAGCAGGTAGGGATCAATGGCTCAATGTCTAGTTGGCAAAACTGGGGCCAGTTTTGTTCAACATCATTAATGATCTTGATGATGGGTTAGATTGCATGCTCAGTAACTTTGTGATTGACATCAAGCTGGGGGGAATGGTAGATACACTAGAGGGTAGGAATAGGATTCAAGGAGACCTAGACAAATTGGAGCATTGCACCAGAAGAAATCTCATGAGGTTCAACAAGGACAAGTGCAAAGTCCTGCACTTAGGACGGAAAAATCCCGTGTACTGCTACAGGCTGGGGACTAATCAGATAAGAAGCAACTCTGTAGAAAAGGACCTGGGGGTGATGGTGAACAGGAAGCTGGATATGAGTCAACAGTGTGCTCTTGTTGCCAAAAAGGCCAATGGAATATTGCGCTCTATCAGTAGGAGCATTGCTAGCAGATCGAGGGATGTGATTATTCCCCTTTATTTGACACTAGTGAGGCCACATCTAGAATATTGTGTCCAGTTTTGGGCTCCCCACTACAGAAAGGATGAGGACAAATTAGAAAGAGTCCAGTGGAGGACAACAAATTGATTAGTGGGCTGGCGCACATGGCTTACGAGGAGAGACTGAAGGAACTAGGCTTATTTAGTCTGCACAAGAGAAGGCTGAGGAGGGATTTGACAGGAACCTTCAGCTACTTGAAGGGGTACTCCAAAGAGAGGAGCTAGGCTATTCTCAGTAGTAACAGAGGACAGAACAAGGAGCAATGGTTTCAAGTTGCAGCTGGGGAGGTCTAGGTTGGATATTAGGAAAAACTTTCTCACTAGGAGGGTGGTGAAGCACTGGAATGGGTTACCTAGGGAGGTGGTGGAATCTCCACGTTTGGAAAATTTTAAGGCCTGGTTAGGCAAAACCTTGTCTGGGATGATTTAGTGGAAGTGGTCCTACTTTTAGCAGGAGTTGGCCTAGATGACCTCATGAGGTAACTTCCAGCCCTAATATTCTATGATTCTATTTATGATACTCACCAATACTTATACTCTTTACATCAGAGGAGTCACATATCCCCGAAAGTTATCTTCATAACTTGTTTTTCTGATTAATTTTGGATATTTGGTTTCTCATCTATTATTCACTGGTCGTCTATGTGGTGCTATACTATGACCCAGATCAGTTAGTTCCAAAGCCTCCATTTATATGTCTACTATGTGTAGACTAGTGAAACTGAGGGGGCAAGGGAGCATGTCTTAGGTTAGCAGCAGTAAGGGCTAGACTCCTGTGAGGGATCACAGGGAGAACAGCCAAAGAATGGGGCTCTGGATTCCCCAGACGGTTGTTGCAGTATCCTTCTGATTCATCTGCTAATGAAGTCTATTCTGCACTATATTCCTGAGGACTAGTAAACCCTTCTGACATCCATGCTGTTTGTGAATAACTTCTGATTGCAAGGTGGGGTGCATGCAGGGGCTATAGGGGCTGAAGCCATGGGCCCTGACCTAAAGGGGGCCCCGGGCTCCACTCCCTGCCTGATCCGGCCCATGCCTCCTTGCTTAGCACTGACAAGGCTTTGTGGGGGTGCTGGGAGAGTCCCTGTCCTGCTGGAGCAGGGGGGAGGTGGGCGTGACCCTGGGGTCAGAGGCTGGGCTTTAGCTCCTGCCCCACCCTTGGGCAGGCTGGTTTACCTCTGGGGACGGGGGCAGGCTGGCGAGCAGTGCGGCCTCTGGTGCAAGAGGGCCACACCAGAAGCTGCACCATGGGCCAACTGGCTCCACCACCTCCAGGGGCAAACCAGCCGGACTGGGGCAGGGGCAGGAACACTGTGGAGAGTGGCCTCTGGCCCCAGGGACCCCCAGCGCTGATCCCCCTGCAGGCTGCTGTGGTGTGGGACCAGAGCCCCAGGTGGGGTCCCCGTGGTGGTGGGGGTCTGGGGCCCTGAGGCCCTGTAGCAGGGTAAAGCAGCAGGCCTGGGAGCAGGGCCCAGGAGGACTCCTACCCTCCCCCTGCTGGCCAGAGGACAACCCCACACTGGATGGACCTAGGAACTTCAGGGGTGGAATCAAGGGGAGAGGGGGCCGTATAAAGGGACAGACCAAAACTCCAGAGGGGGAAACTCTTAGGAGGTGGCTAGAGCTGCCACCAGAGCCTTCCCAGTGGCGGAGGGACCGGCCCCAAGAGCAACCCCCCTGGGAAGGCCCCACCACCCCTCCAGGCAGAGCCACAGAACCCTGGGGCAGCCAGGAGGGAGGACCCTCCCTGTACTACCCCTAGGGGAGGACCTGGAGGAACTACCCTTAACAGACTCCCCAGAGAACTGCGGAGAGGAGCCAGCCCGGAATGACCCCTGTGATTTGGAAGAGCTGCCCTCGGTGGAGGACCCTGAGGGCCCCTGTGACCTGGAGGAGCTACCCTTAGCGGGGGAGTTGCCGGACCTGCCGCTAGCTGTTTCAGAAGGCCTGACTGGACTGCCTCTGGGGACGTATCCAGACCTGTAGGCTGAAGGTCAAACAAACAAGGTACTCGGGCAGGGATAAGGAGGAAGGAGCCCAGGGGCAGCGGATTATGGCACGGCCAAGCTGTGGGCAGTGGGGTTCGGCTGGAGCTCCGCTGACTCCAGTGGCAGTCCTCTCTGTCGCTGGATAGGGCCCTAGGCTGGGATGCAGTGGTGTTGGGTGGGCCTGCGTCCCCCTCCTTTGCCCTCCCCTCGCGCTTAACGAGTCTACCTTTCCCACCTGGAGCTGAACCAGACTATGGTGCATTTGCCTCGCCCTGCCTGGGGGGCTGAGAGGCAACCGACTACAGGGCGTTTGCTTTGCCCTGCCTGAGGGCAGAGAGGCCACCGACTCCTGTGTATCTGCCTCGCCCCACCTGAGGGCTGAGAGGCCACT